>JACDOX010000211.1:1002189-1168850 GCA_014549065.1 Cardinalis cardinalis
AATTTTCCTTGAAAAATTCTCCTCTAGCTCATCAGCCATATAAAAGTTAAGATATTATTTAGAACAACAGCCACACCAAAGGGACCCTTTTCAAATTAATATTTTGAGGTCGGAAGGGACCTTAAAGCCCATCCAGTGCCAGCCCTGCCATGGGCAGGAACATCTTCCACTGTCCCAGGCTGCTCCAAGCCCCATCCAACTTGACCTTGGRCATCTCTAGGATGAAGAGGCAGCTTGATCTGTAGAAGCAACTGCTGATCCCATTGTAAGCAGCAGAGAAAATCACCAACCTCACTATAACACAAAGGAATGAGTAATTCCAGACAATAATCCCAGTGTCCTTCCCTCAAGGCAGTCAGACCCACGGGGTAGCCCTGGCAGGGCCACAGGGTTCCTCACATGGAGCACGCGTGGCAAATGGGGCACATCAATGGTTCTGGCAGCTTGCAAAGTTCTGCCCCATCACCTAAACTGAAATTTTTAACCCAGGGGAATTGCTGTGCTAGCCCTTCAAAAGTGYACTTTGATTATTCCCTGCATGGTTTTTTTATAAGTGATGTATATTTTATAATCATGAGGAAATAAATTTAATTTATTTGATTGAGAATCAGTTGATTGTTTTAACTGATTCTAAGAGATCTCATTTCTACATGCTCATCATCACATGATTTCTTATTATTTCYTTTTGATTTATTAATTTATATATATATTTTTTAAAAGATCCGCTGATTTGTAAGTTTTTCACTCCCTGTAATCATGGTGCATGTTGTAAAGAAAGAGAGGCTTGAGCTGGCAGAGCATCACCCCTTGTAATTCCTGCTGGGCACTGACTGCTTCCAGAGCTGTGTTTCCCTTCTCTTCTGTTTGCTTATTTGCCAATCCAGCAGCTCCAATCTCACTCTTGTTTCCTCCAAATCACATCCTTTTTGATGTCTGTTCATAGTTTTTCTCTTCTTCCAGCAACATAATTTTTTTTGCTTATATTGCTACATTCTCCTAGAGAATACACAAAATGTTTTTAATAACATGTACGAGTACTTAGTGATTGCAGGAACTACAGCACTCAGGGGAGGGATCCTCTTTTGTTGGTATCATTTTTAGGTAAGGATGTTTTCTATAATGCAGTTACAGCTACAAAAATGTAATGACCATGGAGACCCAGACTGGAGAGGTCAAAAACATCTGTTTTCTTATTTTCCTCACCCATCTATAAGCAGTGCAAGGCTTCTCTCTGTTCCCCATCCTCAGGAATTTTAATTTTCCTCAGTGAAGAATCCCCAAAGACCCCCTAAAATATCTATGTGCAGTTAGGTCAATTCCAGCAATATGTTAGGACTTACTGTAAATGAGAAAGGGGCCCTTGGAGGATCAGAGATATTGAAGTGTTGCCTTTAGGGCTTATTGTAGCCAAATAAAATTCAATAGTTTTCTCTGACTGACTGCTCTTAATCCAGCAGAATGAAAAAGCATCTTATTAGAAGGTATTAGCCCTCTATTGAGCACATGATGCACTGGTTGGGGGATTCCAGCTGAGTAAAAACTGCTGAACAAACCCTTTATTTAGTTCTCACCTGGTACAGCAACTCTGGAATGTCAAAACTGGCAGAGACATCCCAACTTCCATCTCAATTCCCACCCCAGTAACCACTAAAGGAGATTTTGTCATGGGTTCCTGGTGACTCAGGGATGGAGTTGCTGTTCCTTTGGCTCTTCCAGCCTCCAAGAGAGGGCAAAAACAGGGGGCCACTGGGCAGAATGCTGCAGTGGTGAGCCCAGAGGCTCAGTGAGTGGCAATGGCACTGAAAAACAYGGGAACCAGATCATCTTTCTTACCATGGAGTCATCAAGGTTGGGAGAGACCTCTTGGATGGAAGCTGCACAGTGCTGTCCGTAAACTCTCCCATCCCCTTGGGCTGAAGCTGCACAATCCTGTTCCTAAATTCTCCCATCCCTTTGAATGAAAACAGCACAGTTCTGTCCCTAAACTCTCCCATCCCTTTGGATGGAAGGTGCACAGTTCTGTCCCTAACTCTCTCATCCCTTTGGATGGAAGCTGCACAGTCCCAGCCCTGCCACCAGCCCATCCTGCCACTTCCATCACCTCAGGTGTCACCAGGACAAGAGTATGATAAAATTTGTTGTCTTCAAAGAACAGGATAATGATTTCAGCCTGAAATCCCCACCAAATGATTGAAGTCTTGATGTGGCAGCWCTTGGAAAGTGTTTTTTACCACAATAAATGTGTGGGCACGAAGCCAAGCAGTGGCTAAACCTTGCCAGCATTTGGAGATGGAAGGAAGCACTGGGCTGATGTGGCTCTGGCTAAACCTCATAGAACACACACAAAAATCCCAAAATAAGGTAGGAAATGACAGTCTCAATGTGAAAAGCTCAGTGTTGGATGGCTGCAATTATTTTGGATATCAGGTGTCTAAATCTGCTCTGACAAACAGCCTTGACCTTCTGACCACACTCACGAGGGGCAGCCCAAACCTGCAGTAACAGAGACAGCTGAATGTAACAATTCTTTCTGAACTGAACTGCAGCACAGCTTTCAAACTTCCATGAAGAAATGGCACGTTGGGTTAAATTTAAAATGTTCAGCACTTGTCTTGCACGTGGATGCCCCACAGTTTCAGGCATATGCACAATTAAAATAAAGATGATGCATTTTATTGAGTATATTTGTGAAGCAGAAACAACTTGTCATAGCAAATTCTCCTAATTTGACTTCTCTTACCTCATGATTTTGTCTGTTTGCACATACTCTGAGTAGGCTGTGGYTAACCTCCCTCCACCCACAGCTGAGACAGCTCTTGGTTTGGGTCTGGGCTATTTCTGCAAAGTGCTGCTGATTCTCTGCTAAATCGCTGCATTTTTTGAAAGACCAGACAATGCAGCACTAATGAAAGCAGATGGTTCACTTCAAACATCCAAGATGCCAACATTTCAGAGGAGAAGAATTCAAAGGAAAAATCCTCTACCAATTAGCTAYGGGATTAGGAAGAAATTATGAAGGARTTATTCCCTGTGAGGGTGAGCAGGCCCTGGCACAGGGTGCTCAGAGAAGCTGTGGCTTTCCCTGGRTTCCTGGCAGTGTCCAAGGCCAGGCTGAACAGGGCTTGGAGCAACCTGGGACAGTGGGAGGTGTCCCATGGCAGGGGGTGGCACTGGGTGGGCTTCGGAGTCACTCCCACCCAAACCATTCAGGATTCTGGGATTCTGTGAATTGCAGTATGAAGAAAATAGGTCTTGGATACACATAGCAAAACCTAAAAAATTATTAATATTTTTGGGAGGCTATCAAGATACTTTCTTTTTGACCATATGTGATGAGAAAAAATCTGTGTCAACCACAGGAAAAAAAAAAGAGAGAGAAAATTAAAAGATAAAGGGATAGAGTAAGAAAAATAGAGGATGGGGAAAGGAAAAGGAGGAAAAGAAAAAAAGGAAAAGGAAAAGGAAAAGGAAAAGGAAAAGGAAAAGGAAAAGGAAAAGGAAAAGGAAAAGGAAAAGGAAAAAATATATTTTAAAAAAGGAAAAGCCTGGGAATTCTTTTAGCTATAATAAAAAAACAGAAGAAAACTGCTTGTATGTGATTAAACGGATGCCACTGTTCTGCCATTTGGAGGAAAATTGTACCTAGATCCCAAATCCAGACACATCAGGGCAGATGTCCTGCTGCTGCATGGGATAACTCTCTGCTCCAGGAAGCAATGGAGGTGCAGTCACTCTCAGAATTCCTTCTAGACACCCRCAGAGCACAATTTGCAAACTCCTTACCTGACACCTAGCAGAAAGGCACAGTTTTCCCTCTCTAACACGATTTAGGAAGGGTGACCAGTAATGAAAGAACACACACAAGCACAAACACATCTCTCAAAGTGACAAATCTGTGTTAACCCCCTGCTTTAACAGCCATTGATCAGCAGAGAATTCCTGCCTTGGAAGGGCTCTGTAGGCTGGACAAGGTGTCCTTAGGCTGGCACATTCTGTCATGCTTCAGATTAAACTGCAGAGAGACATAAAGATACCTCCTGTGAAASTGATCTTTGTGTGGTGCCTTCCTCAGCTCAGGGGATGTCCTTGAAAAATTGATTTATCTGTGCAAGAAACCTGAGTGGCTCATAAGTGTGTGGGGCTGGGATGAGGCATCAGTACTGGGTGGGACTGACCTGGAGATTTTCCCCTGAACACAAACACAGCCCCAATTCTGCYCTCCTGCACAATTCCCAGCCTAAAGGCAGCTTGTAAAGGACAGGAACAATTTCAATATATCAATATATTCCTCAGTGGACTGAACAGACAGAGATCACTGGCTGGACTTTATCAAGACAGCAGGTTCTGGGCAGTTTGTGGCAATGAGCCATAAGATTGCTGAAAGTATTTCCAAGAACTCAGCAGCTTCCCTGAGCAGTACAACCCTCCTGTAAAAACCTCCCAAGATGCAGTAGTTCCTATCATGACCAAAAAGGCTGAATTAGCCTAAACCATTTGAGAAGCTGATTTAAATGTTAAAACACAGACAGTACAAACCTGATGAAGCTGTTCTGTAACTTGGGCTGCACAGCTTCTCTGTGGCTGCATTTTTGGGAGCTGATAGGTGCTGAGGTCACACAGTGCCTCTCACTCACAAAGGTCTCCCACTGTCACTGACCTTCCCAAGACTTGCAGAAATTCAGTATTTTGGGGTCTGCACCCTGCTGTTTGTTTGGTTGCACTTTACCTTYGAGTCTGAAGTGGGATCTTCCACCCAGCACCGTGCTGGGATCTCTTTACTCTTGGGCTGCCGAGTGTGATCACAGTTTTGGCTAAAAMCCCCTCTKATTTGTGATGTAAAGGACATTCCTYCCCAAATGTCCTACTTGTGGGCACCCCCAGAAGTGCCCAGAATCTTTCCTCTTTTAAAACCAACCTTCCCTACCAAAGCCAGCACCTTAAAAATAAATCAATGCACGACACGTGTAGAAGTGGGAAGTGTCGGTTCTTTCCAGTCAAGCACAAAAGTGGTTGGGTGATTTCAAATTACTTAACAGCACTCTCAGACTCTCATTTCTCCTTTTSAAGATGAGCAAACACAGATTTACAGTAACTTGTCATAACATCTCAGTCTAATGAGAAGAGAGAGGGATCAGCTGAATATAAACAGAGTTATGACGCAGCTCACCTGAGCGTGGCTTGAAATAGAATTCTGTACCAGTCACGTCAAAGACAAAGATACTGAACATGAAAATGTGCATCTTACTTCCTGGAATGGCACTTTCCTTTAAATGTTGTAAACTTTGGAATATACTGAAACTGAATTGGAAAGCCCCTCTTGCAGCATAAGCAGAAAAATAGGTGCAAAGTGACTCAAACCTGTATTTAAAAATCATTGCAACTGTAATTAAACAAAGGAGGATCTGGGCAAGAGGAAACATCTGCCATGTAGAGAAAATGTTGCACCCTTAAGTACCTTCATTGGAAATTTAGTTTTCTTTCATGGCACGGGAGCAAGCAGAGCTATAAAAGCATAATTTAACATGCCAGTAAAAATAAATTGTAATGCATTTATTCCATATCATATTTATTATGAATGGTGCTGCTCAGCAGGGTAGTTAAAAATTAACATCCTATAAGTCACAGAGGGGAAGTTTAGGAGACAAGAGGTGAATGTGTCCTTTGCCAATAGATCTAAATTTTAACAGAAACCAGGCAGGCTGCTGAGATCTGACTTTATTCCACCAGAAACAGAAAAAACTTGTGGAAGTGTCAAAGAAGTCCAGCTCCTAGGGTTGAAGGCTACACAAACTGGGGTTTTCAATGCATACATTCAGGGTTTTTTGGCTGATAGGAATGAACAAAGCTATCCTATGGACTAATCCAGCCAAAGCAGCTCCTGACACAATCTTTGCTGTCTACCCTGAGGAGCACTGAGGGTGTTTTGCACCATCCCAGAGACCCCAGGGTCAGTGGTGCCAGGATTTCACCTGGAAACCCTGTGGAGATGGAAAGAAATGCAAAATCATGGATGGTGACAGCTTGGGCTGTTAATGATGGGGACAGTGGGAGGATGAAGAGGAAGAATAAATGAGAAATTCGTCCTGTTCCCTCATCTCTGGGTCCTGGGGAGCAGCTTCTCTGGTTGCCTCAGGAATTGGATATAACTCTTTCAGTCAGAAAAAAGAGGGGGTTTTTTGGTCAGTTTAGCGGGGGTTGTGGGGTTTTTAATTTGTTTTGTTTTGTTTTGCTTTGGTTTTGTAGCTGTTGTTTCACCTTCTGGAAATTGGAAAGCACTCCCTGGAATGCTGAATTCCCCAGCTCCAGCAGGAGAAAGAAAGACTGGGCAGGAGCTCCAGGCTGTTCTGGGGAGGCAGAGTTGTTGGCCAAGGGCTGGCTGAAGAGCCTGGAGCTCTCCCTGTAGCCATCCCTTCGTGTGCCAAGGAAATTCCTGATAAATAATGACATTCAGAACAACATGATGCCAACATGAAATTCTGTCCCAGAATTATATTCAGTATCATAATCAGTAGTGTAGTATTTATAGCCCTAGAGTAAAGKAATAAATAAAATAATTAATTGCATTATAATGATAATTATGATAGTGATGATATTAMAATAATAACAATAATAAAATAATATTTCCAACTAATTTTTACCACCCAATTCTGCTTATTTCACTTCAAATGCAAACTTATACCAGYTGGATGTTGGTTTGCAGCAGAACATCAAAGGAGGTGGGGTAGAATTTTTATGAAAAAGGTTTTGATTTCCCACGAGAAGAACAGAGTTATCTTAAAATCAACTTCCACCACTTTCTCTTCAGGAGGGTGCTGGAGAAAGTATCAATCATTTAAAAGCTGGATAGCTCAGAGCATTTGGTTTCTCATCATTTCTTCTGACTTCTGGGAAGAAAAAATCCCTTTAAATTGCCTTCTGTTTTTCTGTAGTTCCAGGCATATCTTTTTCTGCTTTTTTTTTTCCCATCTCTGCTTTTATTCATGAGTTGTCACAAAAGTAGGAAAACAAGTAGAAAACAAAGCAAAACAAAACAGGAGATAGCTCAGAGAGCTTGACAGTGAGCTCTGCCCCAAGGCCACCAGTTCAAACCCATCAGAAGTCAGCAGCAGCTCAACTATCTGAGATTTAATGGTTGTTTCAGGACCTCAGTAAAGTGTGGAGCCTGTTGGTTTCTCACACTGTCACAGCAAGGAAGTCTATGCAGAGAATTTGGAAAGAGCTCTTGCTGGGTAGGTGATGCTTTGAGTCACTGATGAGGAATGTGTTGTGGAGAATAGGTTAGAAAAGTTGGTATTCTTCAGAAAACACACAAAAAACACTGCTCAGAAGCCTGGAGCAGAGCAAGTCTCACCCCGGAAGAGGAGGAATATGTAGAGAGATAGGTCAGAAATGAAAATATATTTTAAAAATACAAACTAAAACACACAAGACAAATTTCTAAATTGTTTTTTAATTTCACTAAAGTTGCTGTACTCCACTGTGGCTCTAAATGCCACTAAAAATATGGGATTAGTGGGGAAAAATCAAAGTGCCAGTGGAAACTGGAATATTGGTTTTAAATCCCTGATTTTAACTAYTCTCACAACACAAGGCAAGACAGAATGAGCTAAGGAAAATATGAGGAATTAAAAAACCAAGACAGCCCAGTCCTTTCCTTCTGTACTGAATTTGTCATCTCCCTTCGAGTGCAAGGTATCTCATGGCAGGGGTGGGAATGAGATGAGCTTTAAGATCCCTCCCAACCCACACCAGTCTGGAATTCTATGAGGGAATTTTTTTTTTTTTTTACTTAAACATCCTGTATGCTATAGTAGAATCTTATTGATAAAGAGCTTCATCCAGCTTTAAAAAAATCCTTTATAGGAACATCAGTTCCTGCCATGGGCACAAACATTATTTCTATGGGATTGAAGCCTGGTTTCCATCCATGTGCTCAGGAATGGAAGCAAGAAGAGCCTTCCTCTGCACAGGCATGTGTGAGGATGAAGCAAATCCTCACCTGGACTGTGCTTAGTCTGTCCTGGAAGTTTTCTGGTGGAAATTGCTAGAGCTGAGCTTCCCAGGCTCCCAAATGAGCTACTCCATCTCCAACCAAATGAGATGCTTGACAGAGGAATTACCCTGCRAGTCCTTGTCTGGGTGATCTGGAGTGCAGATTAGTCTGTCATAAAGGTGCTCTCTGGCCTGAAGATGAATGACAATACTCAGGGCACAATTAAGCTGCTTTATTGCTGTGTTACCCATGAGTTGATAACCAGGGCAACTTCTGTTGGTGGTGGTGTTACAAAGAGGGGACTTTTATTAGAGCTCTTGATTTAAATAATCTGCCCATTTGTGGTCATTAAGGAAATGCTGTGTCTTCCCATTAAATCATGCCTGCTGTGGTGTAGGGATAAAAGTGGATCTGATAATTAATTAACCTGAGGAGATGGACAGCTCATGTCTAATGGCTRCTTCTAGGGCAGAACTACTCAAACTCACCAATTATAAATCAATTCTACATCACCAAAATCACAAGTCCCGTGGCAGTGGTGATGTCCCAATGCCTCCATGGCTCCAGAGATCCTTTCTCCTGGCTGTGACAATTTGTGTGTCTCCCTCACACTCTGGCTTTTTTCATGCTTTCCTCACAGAGGGAGGWTTTTAGGATATAGGTCCTTTGAATTCCAAAGGGCTCATCTTTTGTTCTTAATGCACTGTGTATGGTCATGGAAATATGTCCCTGGAGAAGAAAATAATCATTCCTGGTACAAAAAGCAGACCTCAGGTTCATTTACTTGCTCCTCCCATCTATTTCATAATATCCACTTGGTGATTCAGCTTAGCCAACCAGCCTCAAAGTTGCTCAGCTTTATGTCATGCTCTTCTTTTGGKAAACTGTGCCCTTCACCCCCCTGGGAAGAGGTCCTGGGAAAGGTTGATGGTGTTCCTCTTCTGATAGAACAAGACYGGGAAGTTGGGATCAAGAAGGGAAATTGGCAGTGAGTTTTCTACTTCCACATTCATAGAATTATGGAATGGYTTGGGATGGAAGGATCATGAAAGCCCATCTTGTTCCAGCACACCTTCCACTAGCCCAGGTTGCTCCAACCCCATCCAGCCTGGCCTTAGGCACTGCCAGGGATCCAGGGGCAGCCACAGCTTCTCTGGGCACCCTGTGCCAGGGCCTTCCCACCCTCACAGACAAGAATTTYCTTCCAACATGCCRTCTAATCCTACCCTCTGACAGTTTAAACCATTCTCCCTTGTCCTGACACTCCAGGCCCTTGTCCACAGAATCCCAGAATCATTAAGATTGGAAAAACCTTCCCAGGCCATCTTGGCGAAGCTGYGCCTGATCCCCACTGTGTCCCCAGCCCAGAGCTCTGYGTGCCACATCCAGGCCTTCCTGGGACACCTCMAGGGATGGGGACTCCAACACCTCCCTGGGCAGCCCCTGCCAAGGCCTGAYCACCCTTTCCATGCAGAAATTCCTCCTGGTGTCCACCCTGAGCCTCCCCTGGCCCAGCCTGAGGCYGTTCCCTCTCCTCCTGTCCCTGYTCCTGGGAGCAGAGCCCGACCCCCCAGCTGTCCCCTCYTGTCAGGRGTTGTGCAGAGCCACAAGGGCCCCCCTGAGCCTCCTTTGGTCCAGGCTGAACAACCCCAAATTCCCTCTCAGTCCTCCTGTAGGCCCAAGAATTTTTCTCAGGAGCCTTGAATGGAAAGCAGCTACAGATAAACAAGCGAGCTCTCCCTTCTTCAAGAGTAATTTGCTTTATCTTTTGCCCACCAGCTATAAGCCCTACTTTTAATTTACTCTTTTTCTTATTCACTTTTTGATGTAACAGTTCATCGAGGGTTTAAATTCCTTTTCCCATGCAGCCCTTTCATCATGCTTCTAATTACCTCGCCTAATTGCTCTGAACTGGTACGAGCCCATAATTTTTTTAAATTATTTTCTTTAATTACAATTCTTTACCAAAGAAAATGCCACTGGAATGCATCTTACTGAAACAAAACAAAACAAAACAAAACAAAACTGAATTACATCTTCCAGCCTTTTGAATAATTTGACGCACCTTGTCTTCACTCTGAGTTTGTCCAAAGTCATGCAGCACCACATGCAAAAAAGGGCAAAAATGTACAAAATAATAAAATAAAAAGAAGGATGGAGAGGAGGAGYGCATATGGAATATTCTCTAAACGTCAGTGTCAATATTTTTCCCCTTTGAAGTGCAAATGCCATCCTCTGTGGAGGAACAATGTCTTCATTTTGCTAAAGGAAGTCTTTGAATAGGTTTGAGAATCGATGGATGTTAATTGGGTGTGAACAAAACACTTGACATTTCCAAAGCAGGACCTGTGGATGAAAATTAGCAACTGCTTCTTTTACATCAGCAGAAGACAAGTTGGTTTTTTGGTTTTTTTTTTCTTTAATCTAAGGAATGTTTTCATAATTCTGCAACCAAACTTCAGTAGTGAGAGATGCTCACATGGGGGTAAGACAGCTGTGATCATAATTTAGAGTGACACTAGAGAAATTCCTCTGTAAGATACAGGCCACTGACAAAAAACTAAAAAAAAAAAGTTTAAAAACTCAATTTGAAATTTAATCCCATTCAATACAATGCTGAAAAGAGGTGCCTTGTTCAAAATTTCCACAGCCTTGTGTTCTGGAAATTTGATAATGCCAAAGTGGTTTATATTTACATTTTAAAATGGAACCAAAGAGATTTTCTATTTCAGTTTGTGAACAAACTGAAGTGTTGCCTTTTCCCATAACCCAACACATTGCCTCAGATTACTTCAATACAAATCCCCAGAAGGGAAAAATCATTTGTTTAATGACAGTGAAACTCTGAGGACTGAAGCATCTTTATGTACATGTATTGGCTCATTTATTGCCTTGCAAGGCTTAGCCTCAGCTTTTCCATTAGCCTCCAGCAYAACAGATGACATCATTTCTATTTTCCAGGATATTTTGGCTGTCACTGATCTGCAGCACAGTTGCTCTATGAAAGATGAATGTCACCCCTCATCGACATGCTTTGCAATTTAATTAATTTCTCAGCAGTGTATTAATTAGGCAATGAGAATGGCCTGGAACTTCTATAGATGAGATGAGAAATGGATAAAAATTGTCCTACCTTGGCAAAACGAGGCCATGCATGAGGGTGGTGCCTGTTTCTTCTAAGGAACAGCCATTTTCTACCAGGAGAGGCAGCTCAGGAAATGCCCAGTCCTTGCTAAGCTGGACATTGGGTTTTGTCCTTTCTAATGACCTGATTCCCTATGGATTGGAGAATCTGMTGTTAAATGAGGAAAAACTGCTGCCATGCAGAGACGGAATAGTCCAGTCTTCAGCACTGGGGAAAGAACAGAAATCAAAAGGTGAGAAACCTTGCATGAAAGACAAATTCAACCCAACCCGTGCTCCTCTGATGAGCAGAGACACTGAAAACATTCACTGTCCACCATCAGGGCAGTTCTTTCTAACACAAGCTTTATTTTTTACAAGAGAAGCCCTGAAAACAACAGGTGGAAAGAGGGTTAGAGGGTTTTTATTGCCATGGCCATACATTTCCTGCAATGCCTACAAACAGGGCCTTGAGAACAGATTCCAGCCCCAAAAGAGACTCAGAACTGCTCGGGGCAGGGAGCAATGGACAAAGTGTCCTGGGTTAACTTGGTCATGGCAAGCCAACAAAATCTGCAGGATTATGATTGTGCTCCAGTTCAATATTCGCACCATTATGGGGCTCTCAAAGGGAAATCATTGAACTACAAAAACACAAAATGGTTTGGGTTGGAAGGAATCTTAAAGTGCATCTCACCACACCCCTGCYATGGGCAGGGACACCTTCCGCTGGATGAGGTTRCTCCAAGCCCTATCCAATGTGTCCTTGGACACTTCCAGGGATCATGGGGCAGCCACAGCTTCTCTGGGCATCCTGTGCCAGGGCCTCCTCACCCTCACAGGGAGGAATTTCTCCCTAATCCCTTCCTTCCATGGCTGGATTAATACAAATCCACAGGGATAAAATGGYACAGCTCAAGTATTTGTATTTTCAGAGAAAAAATACAATCATTAAAGAAAAATGAAAAAATCATCCCTGTTTATTTGGGATCAGCTTCATCTATTTTTTCTTCTAGGGTTCAATATGAGTGCCCCAAAGGTTTTTCTTCCTGAAAGCTCTCAATACAAAACAAATGGTTTTTTCGTCTGAGGTTGCATGAGAATTTTAATTGCTTCTCACATGGCAGACTGACCTCAAAGCTAAGAGAGAACAATTTTAAGAGTTGTTTTCATTGTTTTAAGTGGGATGTAAATAAACATGAAGTGCTTGGACAATTGGTTCTTGAGTTCTAAGGGGAAATGAAAAAGATTTTGTTCGAGTGAGAGGGTCCACACTCAGAGTGTGTCCTGCTAAAACAACAAACCCAGGAGGGCTTGCTGAAGAATCCTTGTTGTTCCATGATCACCACAGCCCTGCAGCACAGCCTAGGTTGGAATGACCACTGCTGGAGCCTACAGGACCTGGGCAGCAAAGCCAGCCAGACAGAAAGGCACAGCCACCACAGCAATCATTAGGAAATCATTCTGGTGTGCAACGACTTCCTAATTGCTCCTGCTGGTTTTGTCAGGGTCCCTGGAGTGCTGGAAGTCTCAAGACTGCAAAAAAAAAAGCTAAACCCAAAGAAGCTGGTGGCAGTGCCACACTGGCAGGGTGTGTTCAAGTTGCTGCACAGGTTCAGGCAGCCTATTGTCAGCTGATAAGAACCTACCTTGGTGCAGTGCTTGCCCTCAAAAGAAGCCTGCGAGGATACCTACAACACACAAACCACAATTCTGGTGTCCAGGAACTAGCAGAAAAATCATAGAATCATGGAATGGTTTTAGCTGAAAAAGACCTCAAAGCTCATCCCATTCCACCCCCTGCCATGGGCAGGGACACCTTCCACTATCCCAGGTTGCTCCAAGCCCCATCCAGCCTGGCCCTTGGACACTGCCAGAGATCCAGGGGCAGCCACAGCTTCTCTGGGCACCCTGTGCCAGGGCCTCACCACYCTCACAGGGTAGAATTTCCTCCAATTAATCTAAATCTAACTCTGCCCTCTTAATCAGCATTAATCAGAACAAGCAGAATTAGCAAAACTATGACTTGTGACCCAAAGCCTTTTAATGAAATAAAAACACCTCAATACTTCACCTTGTTTGAGTAAGTGATGARCTTCCCTAAAAACAACAGAGAAAGTCTTCCCTGTGCCCCAAAACTTCCAATCTCAGCAAAACCTGGGTCACCATGAGGGCAAAACCATGTGGAGGAATCAGAATCCTCTATTCTCTTAGTGCCCTTTGAGAATAGCAACAAATAATGGCTAAAATTAGTCCAAGTAATTTATTTGGATTTTCAAACGCCTTTCGTCAAGTTCCCTGGGGAACACTCAACTCAGCAGCCTTTCAATAAGAGGCAAAATAGCAGAAAGGAATGATTTACTTTAATCACCCGAAAAAACAGAACTCTTGGGAGCTGCAGAATTTCCATACTCAGACAGAAATGTACTGACTTAATTTTTTTTAATTTTTTTTTTTTTTTTGCTGAGGGGAGGAACAGCAAGGTAGCAAAGTTTGCCAATTATTTGGGTAAGTTCAGATGAAAGGAGGCACATTAAAGCAATTCAAAGGGATCCAGCCAGTCTGGGTGAGCAGGAGGGGCACTGGCTCCTGGGCAGGTGCTGCTGGTGGAATGAAGACTTGGAGCTATTCACATCCCTGTAAACACCAGGCAGAAAGGAACCACTATTCAGAGGAAGGGAGATTGGGGGAATTTATTAATTTTTATTTTTTAGTTCACTTGCTTGCTCATTGAACTGAGGTGTTGTGCTGCACACTATACATAGATGGTCAACACTTTTRAAACCTCATTTCAGCTATTGCCTGCCTTTCAATATGTTATAATAGATATAATATATAGAAATATATATTATACATATATATTATATGTGTGAATATATATATATGCATATATGCATATATATATGTGTGTGTGTGTACATATATATATATATTTCCACTCAATGACCAACTTGTCACATCTTGGATTTCCTTGGCTCCTCTCAGCTGTGCCTTTGTCACTGCTGGGATCCTCTCCAGGTGAGTGACACAGCCCAACAATGCTGCACATTCCTGCAGGGACGGGGCAGGGATTTATCTGCAGGGACCCCTCGGGAGAGCAGGCTGAGCTTCCAGCAGCTCCCAATGAAGGCTGTGTGAAGGCAGCAGTGAAATTATCCCACTCCTGTTCACCACTGGATTGATGCTGCTCTTTGTTGTTGAATAAAATACACAGCTCCAACTGCTTGGAGCTCAGTTAGGGGAACCAGCATTGATGGACAGCATCAAAACACACCGTACTTACAGAGCTGTTAAGCCCCAGCCTTCTAATATTTCTAAACAATCAAATTCCAGTGCTTAGCAAGGTTCAGGGCTTTGTACTTTTCCATCAAAGTAGCCAGCTTTTGGCAGATGGGAGGAATTTCCTGCACTGGGTACTCGGGAAAAACGTGTTTGCAATTCCTCTGCTGCCATCTACCCTCCGAAATGTCTTTGTGCAGCCAGGCTGGTCCTTTCCACAAAGTTTGAAAGTCATTAACCAAACTCTAAACCCTACAAACAAAAGGTCTYAAGAACAGGCAGCTAGGTTCATTTGCATTTTCTTAAAGACGTTTTTGAAAAAAACCTAGAAAAACACTGAAATAAAAAATTAAAGGATTGCTTGAAGCATGATCCATCACAAGGAAAGTCCCCAAATAAAAAACTATCGCAGGAATTTAACGCAAAAAATGCTTCCTTTTTAAAAGTAGAGACAACACGTTTGCTTCTGAAGATGTGCAGAGAAATTTTGGTCTGATGAATGTTGGCAGTAACAAAGAGGAGGTAAAAAGTTTGTTAATTTTCTCCGYGATTTCATTGCCTACTTCAATTTGTCCCTTGATTGTGTTGTGCTCAGGCTCCATGAGAAGACTGTATAAAAAATCCACTCTCTTTTTTTTGTTTTGTTTTGGTCAAAAGAAACATCCAGCTGGATTTTGCAATCTATTCTTTGAGAAGTGCAAAACTCCAACAAGTGTCCACCGGGAAGTGTGGAGCCATGCTCCAGTCCAGCATGGAGCATCTCCACTTCTGCACAGGAACAGGGAAGAGCCACAGCCAGCTGGGTTCAGGGGCTCTGCCAGCATTTGCTGTGTYCCACTCACCCATTTTAGGGAACCAATTAGTGCTGGGTTAATTACTGTGCTCTGAGAGGGCTTTCCCAGCCTTAAAGATTCTRTGATTCCGGGCTGGAACACCTTTCTCTTGTCCCTTGCCAAAAACCAGGCATGCAGGGATGACAGGGAGCTGGGTTTTCTCCCTATTCCTGCTTCCAGATATTTTCCAAGAATCAATACCCTTTTCCATGGGGCTGTGACCTTTAGGTATCTTTTTGTCCAAGCAGCAGCTGACTGAGGGGGCTGATAAAGATGTTCTTGAGATGAAGCTAAGCTCTATTCCCTTCTCTGAGAACAGGGGAAGGGGTTCTCTCATCCCATTTGAGAGGCTTTTCCCTTCAACTGGAATAACAGAGCTGGGATCTTGAAATCAGATCCATGTCTGCTGCTGGCAGGTGGCACTGACTGTGGTGGGTCAGTTTATGGTCATTTATCAGTTTTCATGGGATCACAGAGTGTCCTGAGCTGGATCATCCAGTCCAGCTCCTGGCCCTGCACAGACTCCCCACCAATCCCACCCTGTGCCTCTCRGGTGGCTCTGAGTGAGGCCAGGTGTAATCCCTTCCTCATCACAAAATCTTTTGGAATCATGTTCTAAACCAAGTTCAATGGCACAAATAAATACAATACAAATTCCTGACTCCCCAAATAAGGTTAATTTTAGCAGGTAAGTCTGTTCAGGAACAGGAAACATTCAGGCYCACTGAAGGACTGTGGCGCTGGCTGACATAAAGCCCAAGGTGACCCAGCTGTCTTTAKCTTCCTGAAAAGAACAGGTTAAATTCTTCCTTTGGGGGAGTTTTTCTCCTTTCTTGCTTTCAGTCACAGCTGAAATTGAAGGGGAATCAACAATGTGCTCAGTGCCACATTCCTAAAGCACCCACACCCCTGCAGAAGGTGGCAAGGGAAGTCAGGACTAAAGCCAAAGAACAGCTTCTGTTATGTATTTTTAACATTCCTCCWTGGAATGCTAAACTCTTCAATAACAATTTTATTTAAATTCCAGTGGCCCATGCTGCTGCCATTCCTTAAACATGCCCCTCTCCCCTGCCACAGGCAGAGCAGACCCAGCTGCTTCTCAGGGTGATTGAGAAAAGAATTTACTTCCTATACATTTTATTTCCTATACATTCCWATATATTTCCTTGTTTGTGCAGAAGTTTGATCCCTGATGCCTCTTGCTCCTCACTGTTTCCTCAGTCTGACTTCAAGAAAATACTTTGTAATTTTAGGAGACAGATCCTACTAATCAATGTCCAATGGAAAATGCACAGGTCCACACATTATATCATTGTTTCATATATTTAATTGCTATTTCCTTGTTTCTCCATATTCCATGGAATAAAAAACACCAAATAGGGTTCTATTGGATTAACTGAGAYATCAAAGAGCAAATTCCCCCTGGCCCTCTCTCTCTCCTCCATGGGCTCCTGGCACTGCAATGAGTTGCCAATGAAATAAGAAAGCAGATTAGATATAATTCACTTCGAAGCTGCTCTGATAAAATCCAACAAAGGGATCTGACTTATTTCAGATGCTCTATCACTACTTATCCACCTATTGCTGCCAAGAGCTGCATTGCCAAAAGACTGATGGAAGATTAAAAAAAAAAACAAACCCACACCAACACTTYCTGCTGCAAACCCTGCCAGGGTGTTTGCTCCATCTGCACTGAGATCCCAGCTAAACAGGGGCTGCTGCTGCTGCTCATCTGCTGAACAGGGCCCACACCAATTGCCTGACTTATGGTGGATTTGGAAGGCTGTTCTATGGAA
Source organism: Cardinalis cardinalis (assembly GCA_014549065.1). Lineage (NCBI taxonomy): Eukaryota > Metazoa > Chordata > Aves > Passeriformes > Cardinalidae > Cardinalis > Cardinalis cardinalis. The sequence goes on from JACDOX010000211.1 coordinate 1,019,214, forward strand.
AAGATGTGCAAAACAGCTTGGCCTTTTCCCCATCCTCTCCTGTGTTTGCCTTCTCCCTTTTCACAGAGATCCTCCATAAAAATGCACTAATTCTGGCCTGATGCTCTTCTTGTGTCTGCTGATCCTTCATGGAGAAATGGGTGAAATGATTCACTGGGCAATTTTTTTTCAACAAGACTTTCAGGTTTTCCTCCTATCATTTATTTTCCACAAAACTGTGTTTCATCTTCCTTCTGAATACACAAATGTAACTATGCTTGATTTTGGTGGTGTGAGCAGGGAAGGACTCAGGCAGAAAGAATTTAACCCCTTCAATATTTAGGTTTATTAGAAAGAATTTTTCAACACCCCACTAATTAACTGTTTGAAATTTCTGTTTGAAATCACAGAAGTTCAAAAAGCAATTACATGTAATTATAAACTGCTTTTTCACATGGGTTGTAGGTGTCACACCTGAGGCAGGGTAGAGAAATGTAGAGTATCTGTCCACTGTTATCCTTGCATTCCTTGCTTACTTGTTAAGGAACATATTATGTGAAAAAATCCATTATTAGCAAGAATACAGTAATTAAATATAAAAWCAAACAAACAAAAAAAGCCCTTACATTTTAAAATGTCATTAAATCACTCTTTTTCATAGAGATCCACAATCCTCAAGTGAGTCTAGTGGGAGGAAACATGAGGGTCTCAAGGAATAGTCTAATAACAAGCTAAATTCAAAATACAAGCAGCAGACTGACCTTACTGGCTAATAACAACTTTCTTTWWAAAAAAAATCAAAATTAGGTACCAGATGGGAAAACCAACCAATATTCATCATTGTGTGCAGCCCCAGAAATGGTGTATGTATAATATGAAAAGATAACAGACCATATGTGCTCCAAAAATTAACCAAAATAAAAGGCAGCTAATTCGCTTCATTTTCATTTAACTGGGCCCATCCTCTGAGCTTTAATCTGCAGGCACTGAAGGTGAAATTGAAGCTGCTAATCTTAATCATTGTTATGTGCATAGCAAGATTTATGATTATACAAGTTTTTGGAGAAATAAAGATGATGATTTACAAAAATGTGGTGACATAACTTGAGTATTATGCAGAGGGAAATATTACAGTGGGAACAAGGAGCAGGATATCAGAAGTCCTTGGTTCTGTCATTTGTAATCTATTTGAAATGAGGTTTTGGGAAAAATATAAACAAATCTTCTGAATCCCTGACAGGTGCTTAATCCTGCAGTGAAGTTGTGCTTGCAAAGGTACAGAGGCAGGAGGGAAAGCAATAATGTGGAGCTGGGCATGAGCACAGTCAGAGTGAGAGCTGGAGCGCAGGGAGGAACTGGGATTCTGAAGGATTGGTTTGGAGCGCAGGAGGGAGCCAGCAGTGAGCGCCTGCAGCAGCCTCACGTCCCTGTCCCTGCCATCCCTCTGGGCTGGGGCCATGCTGGTCACCTGGGCATGGCCAAAACTGCTACTCTGGTACTGCAGAACTGTAAATAATGGAATATCCTGAACTGGAAGGGATCCACCAGGATCATCCAGTSCAGCCCCTGTCCCTGCCCAGACACCCCAACAATCCCAGCCTGTGCATCCCTGGGAGCGTTGTCCAAACYCTCCTGGAGCTCTGGCAGCCTTGGGGCTGTGCCCATTCCCTAGAGAGCCTGGGCAGTGCCCAGCACCCTCTGGGGAAGAACCTTTCCCTGAGCTCCAGCCTGACCCTGCCCTGGCACAGCTCCAGCCATTCCCTGGGTCCTGTCCCTGGGCACGGAGATTGGAGCTGCCCCTCAGGAGGAGCTGCAGCCCMTGCTGAGCTCTGCCCTCAGCCTCCTCTGCTCCAGCTGAACAAGCCATGTGCCCCCAGCTCYTCCTCATTTTTCCCCTCCAGACCTTTCACCCTCTTCAGGTCCCTCCTGTGGCTTCTCTCCAACAGCTTTAGACCTTTCTCATATTGTGGCACCAAGACTGATAGGAGACCTTGGTTTTGCACTGATGCTTTTTCACATGTTCACATTCTCCTGCTCTGGTCCAGCAATTAAACATCCYATCCACTTATTTGTGGGCAGATTTCCCCCAGGGTGAGCTCCTGGTATCAGACTCTTAACCCAAAGGGAGAGAGAGCAGGTTTGTTAAAGGAGCTGAGCAGAAGGGATCTGTCTCTGCTCCACTTGCCAGTGCTTCCAGACAGGATTTCAGTCATGCCCGCATGTCAGCAGCCTTCCTGGGGATTCTCTAAAGAGCCTATCAAGCTGACCACCTCAGACAGGCAGGGCCAGGGCCTCTCTGCTCTCCAATTCCAATGAGCTGTGCTTAATGCAGCATCTGCCTTGTCTGTCTTCTGCCTGCCCATGTATTAACACACAGCTTTGTGCTGCTCCCCGGGGCTCTCAAGCATATAATAAATAGAGTTCCAGCTCACTGGAACCTCCTGCAGCAGCTGAGATTGTCATTTGTTTTGCTGTGACTGCTCATTTGGAAGTTCCTGGCTTTGGCAGGATGGCAGAAGTATCCACAGTTGAAAGCACATGCTTGGGAAGTCAGTGGTGCTCCAACATGCTCCTGCTAGAGCTGGAAAAGGAGCACCCTGGCTCAGGAGCCCTCCTGGGGCAGGGAAAGATCCTGGGGGGAGTCTCAAGCCTGGGGGAAAAGGATGGAGGACACAGGTGCCTGCAGAGGATGCAGGTTTCTTTCCTACTGGTCTGCAGTATTCTGCCACTTGGCAGCAAAAATCAACAAAGGAAACCTTCCCTTCCCTTCCCTTCCCTTCCCTTCCCTTCCCTTCCCTTATTGAATTTTCCTTGAAATAAGAACATTTATGCTGATTGTTATCTGTGATCTTGAAATAAACTGCTGTAAACAACAGCCAGGTTGTTTCCAAAGTGACTTCCTCAAGTATCTTGCTGCATTATCAAAAAAAAAATTGATCTTATGCTGCATCTTCTGCTCAGCAGAGAGACTTCAGGCACCTCATGGCTTTATGCAGACATTTGTTTCAGTGACATAAAGTGTGGGTGAGAGATCTCTTACATCCAAAATACCATAGAAAGGCTTGGGTTGGAAGGGAAATCAAAGATCATCTCATTCCAAAGGTGTAGGGGGAGGAGGAGGTGAGACAGGAGCGCTGGCAGTCACAGTGTTCTCCCAGCAGCTTCTTCCTCAGGCAACCACAGCTACCAAACCAAGCAACACCCCCACTGTGACACCAAAAACAAACCCAGGGTGCCAGCCTGTGTTTCTTGGCTCGTTTAAAATTGGAACAGAGACATCACAATGTATGGGTGAGATGAAACCTATGGTGTCTACCAAGTGCAAAATTAGGTGAGTGCTGTCTCCTGGGTAAGAAGAGGAGTGTCACAGCCTCCTCTCTCCCTGTGGGATTTAACATAAAGGAGCCTCATTAAGTTCTCATGGGGAAAAATCCAGCCTGGAGCAACACCCTTGGCCACTGCAGGTATTTCTTCCCAGCTCACTGGTGCCTAATAGGAGCTGAGAAAGCTCAGCATCCCAAACCCAGCTCCTGCCACACATGACTCTCCTGTATCCAAATCCTTCACAGGCTCCAGAGCCCACAKCCCAAGCTAAGAAAGACTGCCCCATCCAACACCTGTGTCACAGTTTTACATAAAAAAATAATACAAAACTTCTAACTACTAAAGAACGAAACACACCTTGTCATGACAGGACATAAAACAACGTGATGTGGGTTCACGCTCTGTCCAAGGTAAAAAAGGGACTTTTATTTTTCTGACTTCAGCATTTATAGATTTCCAAAAGTGACAGTGGATTGGAGGGTGAAAGTGCCACCTCTCCAATGACACAGTCCATCAAATTTCTCCTCCTCTATAAAAGAATGCAAAACAATAAGTYATTTACATAAAGTGCGTGAGAAAGTTCATTACAAGAATGTAAACATCAGAAGGCTTAGAAAAACTTAAAAAATCAGGGTGACAACGCCTCTGTAAAAAACTCATGTTAAAGACAAAAAAAAAACCAAAWCCCAAAAACTTCCTCTTTTCCTTCTAACCTAAAAACAAATAACAAAACCAACCCAGCCCATACCTCAGCTAAACTAAACCAAATAAACTCTACCACAAAACTGGGCCCCTCTCTCTGGGGAGCCTACCAAACCCAATCTCAGCTAAACTAAACTGAACAACTACTGGGCAGGGAGACTGCAAAGCCTACACAACCTGTCTCCACCCAGCTGAGAGGGAAAAGAGATGGATGTCTCCTCATCCTGCCCCCACAGTCATTAGGAATTGTGAAGATCAGTTTAGCCCATGCTCATTTTGGGAAGTCATCTTGCTCACAGAGCATTGGTGGGTTCGTTGCTCTGTACAGCCAACCCTCGCTCCTGGTGCTGCTTCTCTTCCTCTCCAGAAGTTAAATAAACCTGCACTTCAACAAACACAAAAGGAACATTCTTCCCCTCCCATCACAACCTACCCTCTTGTTTCCAGCTGCCCACAACAGTTAAAGTAAAAATCCATAAGAGGAAATTCAGCACAAACCAACCAAAGCAGAAAACCTGGAAAAGTAAATGTGACACCCACAAGCCAGAGGGGTTGGCAGGCAGGAGCAGCCCCACTCTGTCATTCATTCCAAATCCCTGCTCTGACAGGTGATCTCCTTTCCCTCCTACTTCTCCTCTCCTGGAAAAGCCCCTGAGCAGAGTGGCTGCCAATCTCCAAAATTCTCACAATGCAATTAATGGAATGATCCTTCTCCTGGAAGAGGAATGCTGGTGAAAATACTCTGCTTTTGTGTTTATTCAAGTGTTCCCTGCTGGCTCAGGAGACTGGGACACAGTTCCCAGAGCCACTTCTTTTGAGATTGAGCACCCACAACAACGGGCACGGGAGGAGCTGCCRCTTCCCCCAGGAGAGAGAAAACCTCTCTGTGGCTGTGGATTCTTGCCTGCAATCACAGCAAAGCCCACCTGAGATCCAGTGCTGTCATTGGGCAAATATCCTCATCCCAACAATCTTTGCATGGCAAATAAAGCAGGTCTATCAAAGAGCAAAACTTCTAAAGCAGCAACATGGATTGGAGAGCTGCTTTCTTTTCTGGCCTTTTAATGAGGGTTTCTYGTTACAGGACATGGCTGGAGCTCCTTGTGCACACTTTAAAGGGAAGTGAAYATCACTGAAGCCACTGCAGTTTGTTATCTACTCCCCAACCTATTTTATTTATATTTAGGGCCATCAGCTAAAAGCTTTGCAAGCTAAAATAAAAGTGGCTTGGAAGGAGTTGTGAGATTGCTGTGAAAAGGCAGCTTGAAAATAGATCCTGCCTGAAAGGAAAAGTTCTCCTGGGAAACTTTCATGTCCTGATGTGAAGCAAACCCRGAGAGTTTGCTTTCAATGCCTGCTGAGCTCTCACAGGCACTGTGGATGTTAAAGATCCTGGTGTCACACAGACCTGCTGAGAGTGGTAAAGGGGSCTGGGCCACTCCCTGGAAGCCATCTTTCCACAGGAAATAAAAAAGGTGACCACAGGGGACAGCTGCCTCAAAATTTCACGACTTCCCAGCTCAGAATTCCCATTTACTACCTCAAAAMTCTTTTGAGTTGTGTCCAATACTCTTTCCAGATGTTTCCACCTTGGAGCTGCTTTTTGGGAGCTGCATTTTTTTTCCTTCTCACCCAGTCAGCACTTCATTTGTCCTTTCAGTGTGGATCTTCCCATCCTGGTCCATTTTTCCCATGGCTCATGTCCCTTCCACTTAAGCCAACCAACCTCCTCTTCTAAATCAGTTAATTAACCTTCTCTTCTAAATCTCACCCTCAAAGCTTCTTTTCCTGCTGCAATCCCAGCTGTGCCACACYGCTCCATGGTGTCCCCAGTCTCCCACCATCTCCCCTCACCACTGGCCCCTTCAGAGCCCACTCACCTGCCTGGATCTCCTCATGAAAGATCCAGGAGCATCCTGAAGGCTGAAAAAGAGCATTTTTCAGAGTCTGCATGGGTGGAGGTCAGGGACAAGAGGGAATGGCAGCTCTTCCCAAATATCCATGAGCAGCAGGGAGAGTTTTAGTGCTGGGATGGCAGGAGGTGAAGCAGCACCACAAACTCTCACAGCAGGGAGAGTTTTAGTGCTGGGATGGCAGGAGGTGAAGCAGCACCACAAACTCTCACAGCAGCACAGAGGGAGCAAACAGAGATCTATATTTTGCCCCACACTTGCTCCAATCTCCCATTCCTCAGCTTTTCCATGAGGTGATCTGAGCCATGTGGGAGCTTCCTGAGGAGCTCACATCAGGTCAAAAACCACCAAACCCCAAAAGAGCACAGAGGTTTGAAAGAGAAAAAACACTTCTCAAGCAATTTATTTCCCAATCCTTTCAAAGCCACCTTATTTCAGGTGTGTTTGACACCTCCTTGTCCTCTGCAGAAGGTGCAAAGTGTGTCAGGAGACAGAGAAAATAAAAGGGGAAAAAACCAATTTGCTCTAACTTAATTTCATTTCTGCAAGTGTCATTTAGGGAGTGGAATATTGTTGGAAAAGGCCCCTGTTGGAAATGCAGACACGTGGGCCATTTACAAGTCATTCCAGCCATGCATGAAGTGCTGCTTCAGGTCAAGGGTGGCTTCTGGGCACTGATTCCTCCCATGACATTTTTCAGTCCTTTTCTAAAGAAATATGCAAGCCAAACTGCTGACATTCAGAGCTTCCTACTCAGATATATTTTTTGCCAGGGGAAAAAAAAGCTSTGTGTGGTTTAATCGCTAATCAAAGAAATAAACAGTTATATATCCACCAGAAGATTGTTTTGTCCTGTTGGATCTCTGGAAATACAATCATGGAAAAGTTGATGTTTCTGTGTTGGTCCAAAAGGGATGTTTTTTGCATGTTTTMCCTCTTATTCCCCAAATTCTTAACATCTTAACATGGAAAAAGTGATTTCTTAACAAAATCAAAATTTCTTTCAGGGAAGACCTTGTTTCCATAAGACACACCTGTGAATTAATAAAGATGTTTGCCTCTATGAAAAACCAACTGGTTTTACCCTAAATTCCTTTGCAGCCTTTAAAACCTCTACCTGTTACAGGTGGAGRCAGAGGAGAGGGGTGGGAACGTGACAGTGGTTGGAAAGGAAGAACTGACAGCAGGAATTGCTGCATTTTCCCTTTTCTCCCCTCCTCAGCTTGCCTTTGTCATGTGTCCACACAAACCAAACTTGGATGAAAAGGACTCAGAGGTCCTTGGATAAAAAGTGGAATGGGATCAGAGGTCAGAAATTTCTTCATGAGGTCAGGAGGTGAAACCCTGCTGCCCTGTGGCCTGGAAGGTCTTTCATGGGGCAGGAGGAACCTTCACCACAGGCCTCTTCTCTTCTCTTCTCTTCTCTTCTCTTCTCTTCTCTTCTCTTCTCTTCTCTTCTCTTCTCTTCTCTTCTCTTCTCTTCTCTTCTCTTCTCTTNTCTTCTCTTCTCTTCTCTTCTCTTCTCTTCTCTTCTCTTCTCTTCTCTTCTCTTCTCTTCTCTTCTCTTCTCTTCTCTTCTCTTCTCTTCTCTTCCTCTTCTCTCTTTATTGTTTGCTGTACTTTATTAAAAAAGGATTTTTTTCTGGAGTGATTTAAGGGTATTTATAATAACTCCTCACAAAGTTGGGGGCCACATTTCATTTAGCTCCGAAATATAAAAAGAAGCTTGTTTACTCTTTTTCCATTGGAATCCAATATGCCCTGTTTCCATGGCAACTCCAACACTTCCCAGCTCTAACTGTTGCACAGGCAGGAAGTGTTTAACCCTTGGAAGTGTGTGGATCTGACTCTTTTGGAATCAATACCAAAATAATGACCCTTCATTGCATTGTCAGGCTGCCTCTGCCAAAGGATGGTGCAGGGGTTTTGTCCTGTTTTGTGAAAAATACCCCACCCAAGGGGCTTTATTAACTCAGGTGAGGAAGAAAAGCAAGGAGTCATTGGTATGCCTGGATTTATGGCCAGTGATAAAAAAAGGTTTCAGCAATGAGAACTTGCAGTGCTACACCCCCAAATCTAACAATTTAACTTAAAATATGTGGGAAYTTGCAGTGCTAAGCCCCCAAATCTAAGAATTTAATTAAAATATRTGGCATCCTTAACAAAGCCCATAAGGACAAGTTTATTTTTACAGTAGCTTGATATCACACAAGCCCCAGGTTGGAACCTGGCACCCACAGTGTGGTCACCTCCCTGCCAAGTGTCCATACTGTGAGAATACCTTCATAAAACCCCTCCTTTTCTTACCTCTTCTGCCTCCCACCCTTTCCTCCAGACAACCTTTTTCTTTCCCAGCCTGACCTGAAGCAGCTCCTGGGACCTTCTCCTTCCTTCTCATTGGAATTCACGTGTTCCCAGCTGGGTAATGCAATGCAGACAACATTGGAGAAGATATAGAAACATTCTAAGCTTTTTGGGTGGTGGTGATCTGGATTTAAGTGCTGTGACAAAACAAAAGGCTCAAATACGCAGTGTCAGACCTCATCTGGTGAGGAAAAATTCAGTGACAGTCGATTATGAATCTCAGCTKATAGAATCCCAGAATGGTTTAGGTGGGAAGGGACCTCWMAGCCCATCCAGTGYCACCCCTGCCATGGGCAGGGACACCTTCCACTATCCCAGATTTGCTCCAAGCCCCATCCAACCTGGCCTTGGACTCTGCCAGGGATCCAGGGGCAGCCACAGCTTCTCTGGGCACCSTGTCCCAGGGCCTCACCACCCTCACAGGGAAAAATTCCTTCCCAATAGCTCATCCAACCCTGCYCTCTGGCAGTTTGAAGCCATTCCCCTTGCCCTGTCCCTCCAGTTCCTGATGAGTTGTCCCTCTCCAGTTCCCTGGGGCCCCTGCAGACCCTGGAAGGTTCTGTGAGGTCTCCAGACAACCTTCTCTTCTCCAGGCTGAACATTCCCAGCTCTCCCAGCCTGGCTCCACAGGGGAGGTGCTCCAGAGCCCTTCATGGCCTCCTCTGGACTTGCTCCAGCTGTGCCACATCCTTYTTACACTGGGGACACCAGACACAGCACTGTAGGTGGGTCTCATGCATCCATAGGCAGAATTCCCTGCTCCAAAAATCAGCCTCACTGCTTTCCTTGACTTCAAACAGAGGCTTTGGTGAGGTGGAAAATTTGCAATGTTTCTGTATTTGTTGCTTTCTGAACTCCAGAGCAGGGGGCCTTGTTTTTTCAGACTTCATTACATCATGGAAATTGTGCATTGCTTTGGGAAGCATCACTGGAAAAACAATGTCTTGGGAAGGGGAAGGCAAAGTAGGAAAAGAATAAATAAAACAATTGGAAAGGACAAAAGCAATTAAAGAGTTAAGGCAATCCATTTTGAAGTATAATATCAGGAGTGAGTCATGAAGAGCCCTTTTCTCTTTGAGCTAAGCTCAGTGTGTGTGTGGCTAGACTTACAAATACTCTGTCCCATAAGAGAGGCCTGTTTAGCCGGATATTTAAAAAAAAATCTGTATTAATCTTTTCACATGTGCTGGACACTTCTTTGTTGGAAGAGCTCAGAAGGGCTGGTGATGTTTGCAGCCACATTCCTTTGGCTCAGGGCAGAGATCAGCTTGGCACCTTCCCCCATCAGCAGGGAACTCCAGGCAGTGCCCACACCCCAGCCTGGGTGTGAAGAACAGGACAGCAAATTTTCCTTGGAGAAACCCCCCCACTGTAAAGAAAGAGCATTAATTTTGCTCCAGCCTCTCCCATCTCTTTCCTCACCACCTGCAGCTCCTGTGGTAAGAAGGAAATGCTGCAGGAACCAGGAGGGAAATTGTCCTTGGATAATGCCTTATATTGTGGGGTTGTGGAAGGACTAAAGCAGCTCAGAGAGCTTTTCTATGAGCTTTGCAGAGCTTTCCATGAGGTATTTTTCTTTTACAGGTCTACAGAAGCAGTAATATTTGTTGAGCTGGTTGTTCCTTGTGTGAGACTAAATAATCCCTATCCCTAAATAATATCCCTCAGATGAATTTCAGTGGGCACRCTGCTAAGGAAAATAACATCTTTCTCAAAGTCTTTAGCACTGGCTTGGGAAAAAAACTTGCATTCTTCAAAATCATTGTAAATTCTTTGTTTAGAGCATGGCGCTGATAACCCCAAGGTCATGGGTTCAATGTATGTATGGGCCATTCACCTAAGAGTTGGACTCAATGATCCTTGTGGGTCAACTCAGAATATTCTGGGATTTTGTAGCTGGGGCCAAAAAAGAAAAAAAAAGGAGAAAAAAAAAAGAAAGGCTCAAAAGTGGACAATTTGCAATAGAATTCTATACATTCTGCGTGGTCRCTGTGTGTGTGTTTTTAAATATGTCATATTTCAGAAATAAAGGAACAAAGAGGGTGAGGAATTACAGGCAGTACCCCAAAAGGAAAGGAAACCCTGAATCCATACACACTGTGAACATCCCACCAGAGCACACTCCAGCTGATCCACTGGCAGACAAATCTCTCATTGGGAATAATCACAAATTTCCCTCAGACTCTGTTTTCCAGCACTCAGCCTGAGAAGGGTTTGGAGCATATAAATTCCARTTTCCTGGCAGGAGAGCTGAGGACATGGCCCTGCAGGTTGCCAGTGTGAGGATTCCATCCCAGTGCAGTGATTSCAGACTGGGATTGCAGCAGGCAAGATCAGGATGAGGAACAGTGGTGGCTTCCCCTGGAGAAGTGTGAGAAGAATAGGAGAGTCTTATTGGCATTCACAGGGAAGGCTTGCWGGGAATAAGGGAGGAAATGAAAGGAAAATGAATGTATAAATAGCTGCAAAGCCCACCAATGAATGCAATTTTAGGGAATAAAGATGGAGCTGCCTGTGGATTTGCAATGCAGAGTTATTGAGGCAGCTTTCCTCACTTTCACTGCCAGCCAAAAAGCCAGTGCAAAACAAMTAAAGTGTCAGAGGGATAAAAAAGAGCAAATTACTATCAGGATCCTTAAGGGAAAAAAAAAAGACCAACACACATAAGGCAAAAAAGTCACAAAATTAACAAAAATTACAAAATAAAATTGGTTGCATAACTGAAATTATTATTTAATGCTGTGATCTATAAGGATGATAACCAAAGGATGAAATGAAGCTGGCAAGGCAAATCTATGCTAAAGACAAAGTGGATTAATAGGAAACCTGTCCTTATGTGGGTTTTTTTGGAGTGGATGTTTAGCTGAAGCAAAACATATCAAAATATTGAATATTCTGATGTGACCAGTGCTCCCTGATGGGATCCCTGAGGGTGGATTTCATTGTAAGGTTTATTTCCATCAAATCTAAAATACAGATGGTACTGTACAATACACAGAAAATGTTTTACCTYCTACCTCTGAGTCCAGGAGAAAGAAAGAAACATTTGACTTTTAAAAGTTGGTTTTAAAACTCAAGCCATGCCAAGTGTTAGTGAGAAGGGTTTGTTTTCCTAAAATATGTGGGCCATTGGAATGAGCATCACTGCACTACAGCAACCTTTTCATTGAACCCAGACTTATTGAGCTTAACTGCCTGTACACTAATTAAAGCATCTCTCATGCTGTTTGTCCTATTCAGCACTACACTGCCAGCTCAGAATGGCTTTCACAAAGCCCAGACAGTGATAAGTGTTAATGGTATTTTATTATTTCTCAGCTGCAATGAAGATATTTCTCTGGCTGCAGGCAAAAGCCTCCAGGGAGGAAAGGAAATGCCTAAGAGTGGGAACATGCCCTCACAGCATCCCTCCTCCACCAGCTGCACTCTTTTTAGGGCTGCTCAGGCAATGGAAAGACATCCATACATCCATACATCCCCCTGGAAGTGCCTTTGTGCAGGGGCTCTGAGGGATGTACAAGGAGTGAAGTGAATTATTGCCAGACCACATGGAGGAATGGGCAGTGAAGCTGATTCAGGGGCTGGCATCAGGGGGGAAAATGACAGGATCCCCTGGATATTCAAGGGATGCTGTTGATACAAGGAAGTCTTTGGAAAGAGGCACTGGTGACTCATGAGATGGATAGGAACGGCTCTCTTGCTGTCAATGCTGCCAATGAGGCACTCAGCAACCAGGGAACCCAAAGGCAGGACYGAGAAAGTCAGAAGGAAACAAAGAGCAGGGAAAGTTTCTGGTGTGCTCTGCAGTGCAGCAGCCCCAGCTTCTGGAGGTGCCCAGGGCTATAGGACATCACTCCCTAACCCTGCTGCCACCTCCAGAGAGGCTCCCTTATGTTCCACTTCCTCTTTCACAGTGAGCAAACTCTGTCTGATGTGCTGAGATTGGCATTATATAAACACTGGACTTTGAATATTAAATAGGAAACTATGAAATAGGGAAACATTTTGTAAAAAAAAAAAAAAAGCTCTCTCTTAGCAACTCAGCTTCTCCAGCCTGAAATAAAGAATTAGAATCTGACAATGTCACATTATTTCCCAYAGTAAATTTGAAATTTGGCTTAATTAAAGCTTATGCTTTTGCTGGATTACCAAACAAGCAACCAGCAGCTACAGGGAGAAATAGTTTTTGTCCATCTTTGTTATGGGGATAAAAGTTTGTGTTCAACAGTGYTGTGTGTGAGACACAATTTATTTCAGGCAACTGCTCCAAGGATCTGAGTGTTTCCATCAGCACTGAAGCCCAGATCAGCTCTCTGGTGACCCTGAGTGTGCCCTGTCCAAGGACACATRTTCAGAGACCAGCCCTTGAAGATGGAGAAAGAGATTCAAGGGTGGATGCACTGATGGAAATTTACTCCCAGGACTCTGCAAACCCAACCTCCCTTCAGGGTTTAACAGCAGTAGCTGTCAAGGAGTTCCTGAGATGCCCCTGATTTTCCACTCTTGCCGCATTATAATAACCTTCTGCTTGGAAGCTTGTACATGATACTTCCAGTGCCTAAAGGGAGCCTACAAAAGGCTGGGAAAGGACTTTTCATTTGGGCATGGAGCATCAGGATGAGTGAAAATGGTTTTAAGGTGAAGGAGGACAGAGTTAGATGGGATATAGGGAAGAAATTCCTCCCTGTAAGTGTGGGAAGGTTYGGCACAGGGTGCTCAGAGAAGCTGTGGCTGCCCCTGGATTSCTGGAGGTGCCCAAGGCCAGGCTGGACAGGGCTTGGAGCAACCTGRGACAGTGGAAGGTGTCCCTGCCCATGGCAGGGGTGGCACTGGATGGGCTTTGAGGTCCCTCCCATCCCAAAGCATTTTGGGATTCCATGGTACAACCTAAGCTGCTGCATATTCTGGAAAATCCTATACAGCTATCCAAACATAATACAGTTGAAAGCCTTCAAAATGCAATTCAGATTAAAATTAAAATAAAATATATTAAAAGAAATCCTTCAGAATCAAATTCAGCTGCCTGAAGGTCACTCACAAGTCCCTGTGCTGTAATTTTTCTGCAGGTATCCACTGGCACTCATGTAAGTAGAGCAGCTGAGCCCTGAAGAAGAGTGAGCCCAGAACACTGGCAAAATGTGGGGAGTTTCACCCCAAAACTGGATTGTCATCAATGTGACACTTCTCTGGGTCCCCCAACAGAATTGTTGTCTTGTTGGTACAAACAGGGACAACTTCAAAGCCAAATCCCACAGAGATGTGAGAGCAACCTCACAGCTTTGAAACAGATCCAGAAACTGCCCATGGCTCTCCAAACCCAGCTTAGCACTTCACCTATCCAGTCATTATCCCACCACACCATGGAAATAAAACCCTGGTGCTCATCTCCAGATAAACAGACATTATTATTTCCATAAAAGAAAATGAGGCAAAGAAATTACCATGGTTCTCTTGCCTATGGCACACAAAATATAATTTAAAATCTTCCCAGCTCATCATAAAATCTCATCATTGTTTAAAATGGCTGAAGATACAGTTTTTGAAACTTTTAAATATTTAATTTGCATATTTCTAAATCAAAGGCAAAGTTTGGATTGTAAGATGCAGTGAGGAAAGGGAATATTTTTTGTTCTGGTAAACAGAAGTGTAGCTTGTTTCTAATGAGTAGCAATCAAGAGAYACTGCAGGGACACAGAACATAAAATAGTGAGAGAATCCAATATGCTGCTATTCCTGGCAGTTCTAAAAATTAATTCAAACCTGCATCCATTACAAGAGTAATGGAAAAGCAGAGCTCCATGTCTGTAAATATTAGGAGCRTGGCTGATAGCCTCATTTCCTCCCCCATCTCAATTAAATATGGCACCTTGCAGCTAAATTACACAATGTGGCCACAGTCTGTAAACAAAACAATCACTGTTACAAATGTTTGTGCCTAATAAATAGATGTACTGCTGTATTAGGGAGAGTTATGCCTCACACAATAGATGTTCCCTTCCAAACAGGTAGATCTCTTATTAAGCATTTGATTATTCATGTCTCCCTCCCCAAAATGATAGCACAGAAAGAAGCCTTCTGCTGGTGCCTCTTCTGCAAATCACACCTAAAAGCTTAATAAAGCAGCACCCAATCTGCTCCAGATCTAACTATCCCAGACAGCTGTACGCTGTCAGCCTCACTCAGATGCTTAAAATGCATCAATGTTTCTTCTTTAAACTGGGAAAAAAACAATCACTGAGGATGATAATCCAAAACTCAGCCTGTGCCCCACTGCCCCTCGCTGGATTTGACTGCCTGATCTTCTCTCATCCTAGTGCAACCCCAGCATCCCCGCTTCATTTAATTCCTTAAGCTTTAATTAAAAACCAGCAATGAAAGCCAGCAAGAAAAAGCAGCTGAAAATTCCTTTATAGCTCACAGAACAGCCAATATTGCTTGGAGAAGACACAGCAAAATACAAAGGTGGCCCACTGCAGATTAATCTCTCCTCTGTTGTATTCTGCCGAGGCACACTGCACAGAGCTGGTCTTTTATTTATGCTCTGGCACCAGGAAAAGGGGAAACTGTGCAACTTGTGCAGGAGTTTGCACATCACAGCCGCATCCTGTGCTCCGGCTCCCTCCTCCTGGCCRGGAGGGAGTGTGAGTGTGGATTCTGCCCAGCAGCAGAATGTTCCTGAGGGTGCACAGTTCCCAAAACACAAACTCCACACTCCTCCACATCCTGACTGTTGGTGGTAAAGCTCGAGCTGCTGTTTTGGTTGGGAGATTGAAGATGCAGCCAAACCCAGTTTCAGTGGCCGGGTGAGGCCAATGCCAGRGGAGCCCAGCTCGTTATCAATGTGTGGGTGCACCAAGGGCAAAGTGGCTTCAAAGCAGGCACAAAAGGCTCTCCCACCCCAGGGACAACAGGAAAGTCCCCAGAGTATGTCAAGAGTAAGTTTTCCTCACTCAGAAACTCTCAGACCAAGGAATTCCCCATGCCCATCCCAAAGCAGAGCCCCTTGGAGATGCTGACCACCTCACCTGACACAGCACTTACTCTGTGTGCTCCAGGTCTTGGTTTTATTTAAAGTTCCAGCAGCTGGAGGAGCAGCTTTGGCCATGTCCTGAGTGGTTTGCATTGTTTTAGCAGAAGCTGTGATCACTGAAGATGGGCAAGGGATGCTTTTTCCTCATTTCAGGAGCCTTTGGATGGGTTTAGGTTTTGTTTTGTAACCCATCTACAAATTCCTAGCTAAATTTAGGCCAAGGGAAAGCCTGGTTGGAGTTTCTCTTCCATATTTTTGCACATGTTTTAGAGTTAGCTTGCAGTTCAGAATAAAGTCATAAGTGAATCAAGAAAATTTATATTAACCTTTACAAGTGTTTTCAAGCAATTCTTAAATGGAAACAAAACAAACAAACAAACAAAAAAGACCCAAAGCAACAAACAACCAAAAACCAATCAAGATGCTCAACAAAAACAGACTTTACAACAAAATGTCTGCTTTGACAAACTGATGTGTTTGGATGAAAAGGAGTAACATAAATCTAACCAAGCTGTGTAATTGTTATAAAACTGTATGTGCAGTACTCAGTGGGATCCTTATTTCCAAAAGAAAGCTGGGTGCTTTTTGGAGTGGTTTCCTCACCACCAGGCCCAATCCTGTCTAAAATGTTGTCTGATGAAGTGGTTTTCACACAGTTGCATTTGAGGCCACTTAGAAGCAAGAAGCCAAAAGTAAACAAGGAGGCACAGCCTCCACTGAGCARTGCCTGCTGGTTTATGTCACAATGATGGCAGCAAGTAGAGCAGGAGGCCCCAGGGAGGGACACGAGGGTGCCCTGAGGGCTGAGACAGGCTGAGGGAGTTGGGCTGCTCCGCCTGGAGAAGAGAAGGGTTTGGTGAGATCTTGTGGCAACATTTCAATGTGTAAAAAACGCTTATCAGAAGCACTTTTTAGCAATCCCTGCAGTGACAGGACCAAGGGCACCAGACTGGACATAAGGAAGAACTTGTTTCAGGTGGGGATGGGCAGGCCCTGGCACAGGGTGCCCAGAAAAGCTGTGGCTGCCCCTGGATCCCTGGAAGTGTCCAAGGCCAGGCTGGATGGAGCTTGGAGCAACCTGGGATAGCGGAAGGTGTCCCTGCCCATGGACTGGATCTTCAAGGTCCCTTCCGACCCAAACCAGTCTGGGATTGTATAATTCTGACCTTTCAGTCCTCAAAATTGGTGACCATGCCCTAAATTGTCCAATTTCCAGCTGGCTGTGGTGACCATACCCTAAATTGTCCAATTTCCCACTGCAATGTGCTGACACTGAAGGGAGCTGCACTTCTGCATTCCGTTTTTATACTCCTCCCTGAGCTCAGTAGTTTTATGGCTTTCAATCTGACTTTTTAAATATGAGTTTATAGTGTTTCACCTCTCTCTAAAATGTGTAAGTCTGTAAGAACTTTGCTGTTTGATTAAGTTATCATGCATGAAGAGCCAGAAAAATTTAAGACAATTGTTCATTTAAATTGCTGTTAATTACATCCTCTTGACACAGTTATTGTACTAAACGCACAATTTGGATAAAACCACTGTAGTATCTAATTGAAGTCAAAAATATTTCTGACATTTTAATGAACACACCAATAAGTTTTATTTTACAAGACTTCCAAATGAACCACAGAGGATTAGAAAATGACATTCAAGGTCTGCATATAATTGAATTACATAACACAGGAGGGGGGAAACAGTGTCATGTTAAAGGGATAAAAAAGGTTGGAAGAAGTTGGCATTTGAGATGTGTTAGAGTAAATAAGGCCCTTGTAGAATAGAAGCCATTCTTTTTTTTAATCAGCAAAGTTTCAGGAAGTCAGTGGAATGTCACAGCATCGTTGTCACCAGCCACAGACCGCAAGCCTGGGGACTCAGAAGCCATTATCTTGCTCCTTATCAGAGATCCCATTTCACTTCTATGGAAATTTTACATAATTATTTGTGGAAGTCAAGTGGAACTTCACAGAGTCAATGGAGCTGTGCTGGAATGAGCCAGAAGTGGGAAGACAAAGAGTTTTCTGGACTTCAGAGCAATCCTGGTGCTTGAGGTTTTCCACATGAGAGCTCAACTGGAGAGGAGCAGGAATTGAAGGCATTTTAAGCAGTTAAATCAGACATATTGATCCCACACTTATCCAGCTGTCTGGATGCGTTTTACCGAGCCACAGAAGAAGGCTGGATTCCACGTGTGTTCCATGGAAAACGTTCAGGGCCAAGGACCCCTTGCTGCAGCAGCACACTCTTGTCAAAAGATGGAGGAGATGGCCAGACCAGCCCGTTTCCCAATGATCAATAGCTGTATAAAACAGGACAATGAGGAGAGCAGAGATAAATAGATACACTCAAGTGCACATCCACACTTCAATACTCAGCAAATTGTGCACCTAGAAATTTTCAGTTTCTTGAGCAGTTCCTCAAACTCCTGAAACTTCTTCCTAAGTATTCAGCCTCTCTCTGTGCTGCAGGAACTAATCCCAAAAGCAGCATCCTGGCTGCACTGGGATGAAGTTCCATGGTGGAGCCCAAGRTGGCAGCTCAGCYCCTCACTTCCCCTCAGGGGCACTARGGAGAGAACCACRGGGTACAGGGGAGAAAACTCCTGGGCTGAGATCAGACAGGTTAACAGGGAAAGCAAAGGCTGTGCAAAAGCAAGGAAMTCAAACCAAGGAATTCATTCTTGGRAAAACAAAACCCTACACATTGAACATAGGAAATTTCCCTTGGGTTCACCTGTCCTGGTGCTCCTCCAGACCCTCTCTGCTGAGATGGTGAGGAGCAGAAAAAGCCTTGGCTCTGTGTGAGCACATCCCTCTGTCACCAATTCTGCTTCCAGATCTCTGTACCACCAGCACTGCTTCCACATCCCTGTGTCACCAGCTCTGCTTCCCAATCCCTGTGTCACCAGCTCTTCTTCCACATCCCTGTGTCACCAGCTCTGCTTCCCAATCCCTGTGTCACCAGCTCTTCTTCCCAATCCCTGTGTCACCAACACTGCTTCCAGATCCCTGTGCCACCAGTTCTGCTTCCACACCCCTGTGTCACCAACTCTGCCTCCAGCACAGATCCCAAACCCACAGCCCACAGTGTCCTCAGAGGAAAATCTGCCCCAGCCAAAGCCAGCGYAATAAGACATAAATTATTGCTGTCCTGATCATCATCCTTTGATTTTCTCACAGTCTGGAATTCGTCCCTTTCTATTCTGTGAGAATAACCCTGTGTGCAAATATCCACTTCCCTYCCAGTGTCTTGCTACCACCATGATGGGGAGTGACAAAACAGGCACAGTTAAGAGATGAGAGAAAGAAATAAAAAAAAAGGAAATATCAGTAAACTTGGCACAATATTCAATTATAAAAGTGGATGCAAAATGCTAACAATTCAATGCTCAGAAGAACTCATCTGAATTTCATTATCATCTAAGTAGAATCTGGTATTTGTTAAAGAGGACAAGTGTTCTTAAAAGATGTGTTGCTCACAATCATCTCAGGATATAAAAACATGAMTACAAGTTACCAGTTGGTCCCTCTGCATTCCAAAGAAGAAAAGGCAAAGAGAAAAGAAAAGAATTAAAGATGACTTTTCAGCAGATGCAAAGCACTCTGGGGGGCTGTCACTGAGACAAATAAAGCCCTGGGATGTTGGGATGTCCTCTGTGAATCCATGAATGCTCTGGAATCAGGCCAGGTGTACCACAGCAGGTTTGGACAGCACTACTCACTGGGGTGGGGGGAGAGGGGTAATTCCTGCTAAAGGACAGGAAAGAAATGGAGCATCAGCCCAAAACACTGGTCCTAGGAGAATCAAAGAACAGGATTTTGCTCCATTTTTTTTTTGCTCCATTTTTTTTTTGCTCCATTTTTTTCCATCAGTACTTTTTTTAATTACAGCAAAAAAAATGAAGAGGATTAAGGTAAATATTGAAAATTTTAACTAAGTAAAATTAGGATAGGAAAAATGAAATTTCAAACAGGAAAATGTTTCTAACTTTTTAAAAAAAACTGTTTTTATTAAAAGAGAGATTTGCCAACTTTTTCCAGTGCAAAATTGAGGTGTTTATTCTCAGAGATATTGTTTGCTTGTTTAAAACAATGCAKCTTCACTACATCCCCCAAAATACAGAAGAAAGAGAGGAAGCCATTGCTAGAATTTTAGCTGATGTACCTGGATGGTTGGTAAAGCTGCAACAAATTTTCAGGTTCTAGGACAGTGGTGTACCCCTAGAAAAAAAAACAACAACATTTTCACATTCATTTGTCTCAACAAAAATTTAAAAATTAATAAAATTTTTTCCTTCTAGAATTAGAGAAAATTTAGCATAAGCCAGATAAGGTAAAATAAATCGATAGCTGAGTAATCTCAGAGAAACAAAACTGATCTAATTTGTGCTGGAATTAAGCATCTGCCATCATCTTTAATTTGCCAGATCCCATACAAACATAACATCCAAAAAGTCCCTAAAGCAATTTCACATCCTAATTTGGATAATTTTATATCACTAGAACTGTGGAGTTTTGTTCCCTGTCTTGTCCAAGAAGTAGAAGAGTAGATCTTCTCTTTTAAGTTAACTGCCTTTACTTTTCTAAGTCATTTGGCATTTCCTATATGTGGAGGCAACTATGCAAATCTAAAGGTTGATTGTTACTCAGTGTCAACCAAAAAAGCTTCACCAGGGGGGAAGAAAGTTGACTCCTCACTGAGCAAGATTCTGTCACTAAATTCATCTCAGCATCAAAAACTACCAAAAAGTACTTATTTTCATCTAAGACAATTCAGAGCATGATAAATATGGCTGAAGTGTGGAAATCTGCATATGACCCTCAAAATTCCCGAAGTCAAATATCACTTTTTACATTGGAAATCTGAGGCTGCAGCCAGAAGCARCAGATTTTCCAAAAGTATTTCCTTTGTGTGCATTTTCACCTTRCTTTAAATCAGGTCTTTAAAAGACTCATTTCTTGTAATGCTGAGGAGATCAATAGAGATTTTTTCAAAGATATTTGGAATTCACTGTACAAAACAAAAAGGTATTAAAATTAGATGTTTGATATGAGTTATTTAAATTAGCCTTACCTATCTCAGCATATGAATATTTGACTATTAAGCTGTGCCTTGACTTATTTTCACACATTATTTGCAAYACAAACTTCAAGACCCAAATATGTTGGTGTTTATTTCTTATTCTTATTTTAACATGTCCAGTGCAGCCACACTTTCTCCAGAGCCAAACACTGAGTCCTTTCCAAGTGAAATCAGACAATGCATATTTACCTTATGGAGTGTGAAGTCTGTAAAGCAGGAATATTTCTCACCCCTTGTTATTTGACTCCTGCATCAAAGAAGTGTATACTTTACAATAAAATTTGACATAATGTTGTGCCTTGAACCCTGAACAGTGTTTGAATTCACAGAATGAGTAGGAAGGGACCAACTGGTCTGGTGACTGTTCTGGTCTCAGATGAATTTTCCAGCTGTGTTCCAGGAATATCTAAARCAGGAATTCTGAGGGTAAAGGTAGGACGTGCTCAAAGTTCAGGCTCAYTGAGGGCACTGGCACACACCAATGTCAGACTTCCAGGGACAGCCAAAGAKCCTCAACCATCAGCAGGATCCTGATGCCAGCTGGCCAAGCCAAAAATGCCATTTCACCCCTGGACCCTTCCTCCTGCCTGCCAGGGGGCTGTGGTTAGGGATGGGAGCTCCTGACCCCACAGACAGCACTGTCAGCAAGAGAGAAGCAGGGAAGSTGACCCATGGCACACGCAGGCACTCCGACATGGGGCTCTTTGTCACCTTGCAGGGCAGCAGATCAAGGTTTGGGGAAAGGAAGGAGAAGYTGAGGTGGGGAGAGGCAATAGGAGCACCACTGTAGGGAGAGGTGCTCTGATAAGAGGAGTGTCTKGGAATCAAACCTTTGGCACAGGCACCCCCATCCTCACTGCTCCCCCTTCCAYTCCCAGAATTTCCCAAAGCATCAGTGGCCCCTCCCAGCCCCTTTCCTGTGCTCTGATGTGACCAAATGATTTCCCCTTCCCCCCAAATKTCCCCATTTCTCGCCATGCTGCCAAAGTGAATTTCACCTGTCCTGCCAGGCCAGCTCAAGTGCTGCTGCTAAGGAGGCACTGCCCCATCCAAGAGCAATCCTTGTGTTTGGAAAACCAGGAATCCAGCACACAGCAGGAGCACAAGCTGAGCAGCAGACAGCAGGAATTGAGCCATGGAAACCTTTTTGTCTGATTCATTCCTCCTGAGTCATCTTGCAGTTGGAAGGGCCGTGTCTGTATTTCCCAGCTCCAAATGCAACGTAAAACCCAGAGGCTGCTGTGAAACTTTGATAAGGAAACTGGAATTTGCCATCAAAGCAGGGCAGACCACCAAACATCAAAATGGACAATGCCCTAGCAGTGCTAAAGCTCCAAACATCCAAAARACAATATAAGCACTCAGACCATCTTCAGGGGAGGCTGTGGGGGCTGCAGGGTCACCTCTATGTGGTCATTTCCCATCTCACACTCCCAGCCTGTGCCACAGCAGAGTATTTGGGATTTGCAGCCAGCTGGATGAATCTGAGTCCTGGAACACAGCGCTCCTGCTGGTGGAGAGAAAAGTTGGGTTTCAGTAAATCATCACCAGGATCTGTTTGTGCTAATCCTCGGGAGAGAAGAGTTTAACTTTAATTTCAGGCAATGGCACTGATGGATATCAGACCCTGCGCTGAGCCCATGAATAGATGAATAAAAATATACTTAAAGAGCCCGGGATGTATACCTGTCAAACACTCAGATGACTAATGCAAGAAGAACCAGATAAAGACATTAAACATGCAGTAGACACTGGCATGGGGTGGGAGGACGTCTGATTCTTGTCAAGCAATCACAAAAGAGAATTATTTAAGATCCAAAAATACGGTGTGGGGGACTGTAATTCAATTGCAAAGGCACTGAAGACAGCAGCTTTTGAATACAGCCTTTAGTGAGAGCTTAAGAAATCAAAGTAACTGTATTATTAACGTGYCTTAAACACCAGGTAAACCAGCAATTTCTTCCTCTGCAGGCACCTGGTGCTCCTCACAAAATAACACCGTGTTTTGACATCCCCCGTGCTCGGCACGGGCTGCCTGTCAGGCAGGGGAGGTGACAACAGAGGGATCCTGGTGTGTCTTTCCCAGCTGTGCCTGTGAGCCCCTTAAGAAAGACAAACCTTAGATAACCCTTATCTCCCTGCCTGCTGGCACCTGATCATCCAGGCTGGGTGGCTCATAAACACCCCCCTCTGCTCCAGCAGTATCCTGAGACTAAAATGCAGGAGCTGGGAGGGATCTCCCTTCCCGCAGGAGTCCAAAGGAGGGCAGGATAAACACTTTAATCTCTGTGGATCTGCTTCATAGAGAAGGAAATCCAGATGTGAATTGTAGAGCAGGGACCAGGTGTCCCAGCTGCTGCCCCACAGCAGGAGAGTATTTTGAATATTAAGATGCACAGATACACATATTTTTCAGCTCCTAAAAATGCCCCTGGCATGCTAAAATACCCAGGCTTTACAGAAATGCTCTGGCAGTTTGTCCCCTGTGTGTTTGGACCCTCTCACAATCAAAAGATCCTTTAATTCAGACATTCATGTAATTACCTGAGCACTGAAACCACAGCAAAGGGTTGGTCTCATTCCACTGTCTCTGTGAGTCCTGCCCAGCTCTCCAAAACTAAAACTGCAATGCTCTGCTCTCAGGAATAAACTCAGGATGCCATGAAATGAATCAGCATAGTAATATTTTGCAAAAACCCATCAATGTTTGCTTGTTTATTTGTTTGTTTGTGCATTTAAAATCAGTTTGTGGAAAGTGGGAGGTTTGCCTAGAAACCTCTGAGCTGGGTGAGTCTGGATTCTCTATGAAAACCCAGATTTTGTTGCACCTGGAGGTGTTAATCTCAGCTTTGATCTTAAAGGCACATAAAGGTGTTTTCAGATACCTTTACCTTTTCTAAGCCTCTGTGCTTTGGGTTTTTTTACAAAGTTCGATGGTCCTTTCAAACTCTAGATGTGGATAGTTTCCTTTACAAGAAGCCTGTCACAGATTGGCTTCAGATGGACATGCCAGCTTAATCTGAGACAGCAAGTCAAGCAAAATAACCCCCTTTACAACCATTAGGGAAGCTTTCCTTCCTGCCTCGCTGCTGGAACCTGCTATTATAAAATTAGCAGAAGTTTTCACAGGGATATTTCTCCAATCCACTTCAGTTCATGTCTATCAATGCTTCCCAGCAGACTGAAGCCATACAAATCCTGCACACAATTGCTCCCTGTCCTCTGCCACAGAAGCACTTCCCTTAATAAGAAATTTCCAGAGGATTTTCACTCAGAGGGACCAACAATGGTTGCAGTTAATGGCAATACATTCCTTGAGATTTATTCTGCAAGAGGCACCTTTCATTTTAACAAATGTACCGTGGGATGAGGAGTTTGTGATGGGTGAACTCAGGCAGCATGTGCTGACAGCCTCCCCAACAGCTGCAGGGCTCTGCAAAATGGATGATTTGAAGGCTTGAAGTGTGTTATTCTTCCCTTTGTTACTCAGTTGGATTCAAGTGCTAAAAAAACACCCACACCTGGCCCTAAGAAATCATCTTTWCCTCTGGTGAAGTGTTTGAATGGGAGGTTTGATGGGGAAAAGGAGAAAATGAGGTAACTGCAATGTTAGCTGGAAAGGTCTCCTCAAGAAAGGTTTTCTAATTTCTACTCCAGTACTGGATCAGGAGAGGGGTGAGAGTCACCAGCAATATTTTCTGAACAACTGGAACCATAATTTTTAACAGAAGCCCTTTTAGTGTTTACTCAATTTAGAGAGATTTTATCTAAAAATCTGCATCACTTTTTATTTCATCACTTCCAAGTTATCTCCAAACCAGCAAAAGTAGGATACTTATTTTTTTCCCTTTTCACTCTCATTCTATAATCACTTTTCTCTCACTGGAAATACTAATTTTCAATTTCATGTGCACAGGGCAAGCAGTCTGTCTTTAATGCTGATGGAGCAGCAAAAGCTGCAGAGGGAAATCCCACACTGCTTCATCCAAGCTCTGGTAGCTGAACTCCTCTCCAGTCACTCACCACCTCAAAATTTGGAACTGCAGAAGGGGAGGCAACTGATGAAGACAGATCTCTGCATTTTAATGAGCAGTCCTGCAATATTTACTTGGTTAAAAGACAGTGGATACTTCATCTTGCCTGTCATAACAAATATGTTCCTCCTGGCAAGTCAGCATCTCGTGCTTAACACTGCACTGACAAATGTACCTCTCCTCCTTCCTGATGAAAGCAGACAYAATTTTAGAGGGAGTAGGCCTGCAGGTTAACTGGGATTGTTTTTTCCTTTTAATTTTATAAATGCAGTGCTTCTTCTAGAGATGAAGACCACTGCTGTAGTTTAAGTCTCCAGCCCCAATTCAAAGCCACGTCAACACTCTCCCTGTAAATCCTCAGCTCTGTGCACTGCTCAGAGCAGAAGTGAATTGAAATGCAGAGGTTAATGCAAAGTCTGGAGTCAGGTAATAAGGCCCAGYTTCCCAAACTGCATTTGCCCTGCCAGGTATGAGGACAAAGTGATACCTCCTCATACATGGAGCTGATAAAAAGTGTTCCTCCATCTCTTTCCCAGCATCATCTCCCTTGCAGACCCCCAAAAAGGACCTGAGTGAGCTCAACACTCCCCAAACTTGTCAGAAGGGTAAAGAAAAAAGAAATCTGTCCTTCTTGCCTTACTTTCTGTTCTTCCAGCAAGTTCCCCCTTCCCAGGGCTTGTTTTACATCACCTGGAGTAGCTTGGTGGCTGCAGGAAAGGGCAGCACAAACTGATGGTTTCTGAGACACTTTGACAGTGATGGATGAACATCACATACCCTGACATTGCTTCCCACTGTTTCACAGAGGGGAGTTAGGAATGGATTCATTGAGCAATGTTTCCTCCTTTCATGATCCATCTTGAGATGACAATCCAATTTTCAGGTCAAGAGAAAATTCTTAAGTGATGGAAAAGTCACAGGTGACAAGAAAAATGGCTGTGGGTGATGGCAGGAGGAGGAATGGCTCTGGTGTGGGTTTTATGGATGAGACACAGAGGGTATGATGGGGAAGGAGCACAGGGTGGGAGTCACAATGAAGCAGTGCAGGAGTTGGCTGGTGCACAGCCAGCCCTGCTCTACTCACAGATCACACAAAAATGCACAGACATTCCCTTCTCCAGACTTCTGACAGCTGAAATAATATAAAAATATATCTGTGAGCATTCCATTTTCCCCATTCAAAGTCCAGCCAGAATCACTATTTATCATCATTTATTCCAGTAAGTAGAAGCCACACCCAGACCAATTATCTCACTGTCAGAGCTTGTAAATGGTGTTTTGGTATCATGGGATTCCTGTTCAGGAGTTTTGTTTGGATTCTGAGGCCTCTAATCTTTATCAGATATTACACCCCACTCATCACTGTCAGGAGCTAAAGCAGCATCAGCATCTGTGGCATTGCTAACAGGGCCATCTTCAGCATGTGAATCACCCTGCACATTATCCTCCAAATTCCTCCTTGCCTCAGGAAAACTAACTCCACACAACCAGGGCAGGTCTGATGGGGCTTGGAGCAACCTGGAAGGTGTCCCTGCCCATGGCRGGGAATGAGATGGGCTCTAAAGTCCCTTCCAACCCAAACCAGTGTGGGATTCTGGGATTTTGGTATTCTGTGGCRCTGTGGGTATCAGCTGCTCACTGCTTTCCATAGAGAATGAGGGCAGGGGATGGTTTAGTGACCAATAAAATAAACTAACTGGATGCTTAAAACACGTTTTCATAGAAACAACACTTGGCTGTGGCCAAGCAAGRTTCTTGCAAGATGTGAAGAGTACAATTCATTTATATGATCTAGAGTGGTTTGGGGTGGAAGGAATCTCAAAGCCCATCCAGTGTCACCCCCTGCCATGGGCAGGGACACCTTCCACCAGCTCAGGTTGCTCCAAGCCCTGTCCAGCCTGGCCTTGGACACTGCCAGGGATTCAGGGGCAGCCACAGCTTCTCTGGRCACCCTGTGCCAGGGCCTGCCCAGCCTCACAGGGAACAATTCCAGCCCAATATCCCATCTAACCCTGTCCTTTGTCAATGAGAAGCCATGCCCTGTGTCCTGTCAGTCCAGACCCTTGTAAATCCTCTCTGTCTGTGTATCCTGAAAGTTCCCTTCTTCCTTGTTCACAAAAGAAAGAKGCCACAGCACTTTCAGAGCCACTCCACAACAAAAAGTGCTCCCAGAGGTTCCTGACATGGTGCTGGTGGGATGCACCCCCTGTGCCTGGCCAAGCAGCACCTGGCAYAGGGATCTTCTCCCACACAGCTCTCCCTGCCAGKGTCACTGCAGTGTGCAAGTCCTGGCCTAAAAAACCTCCACCCACCCCACCTGAGGCAAAGAACAGACCCTTAAATGGCTCCATGCTCCCATTGGATGCAAATCCACACCAAATCCCATGCCASCTTTCTTGTCTCCTGGTCATCAGTTAGGCTTTAGTTTTGCCTTCCAAATAAAAGTGCTTTATTAAACAGCAGGAGATAATTACAGCAGTGTCAAAGCCTGCTGAAGCACAAACAATGTGAGATTAAGGTGACTGATGTCAGAAGGAATTATGTGTATAAGAAATAAGCGCACTTCTGATTAGAAAACTAAAGTATTGATAACCATTTTTCATCTTAATAACTTTAGCAAAAGGGATATTAATGATGTGGAAGAAAAAAAAAGGAGCAGCTTATTAGTGGGAAGTCTGATCTCCTGGTTGGCTCACTTTTTTGTGAATAATTTAATTATAAAAGTTCTTTTTCTCAACCTCTTACATTTCTCAATGAAGACAAAACAGAGGAAAAGAGGGGGATAAAAATATAAGCTGCTTTGCAATTACTGAACTCAGAATTCTCTGGATTTGGGCTTGATTTTTATAATTCAACAACAGAACARAAAAGCCACTTTGAGATTGAGTGAAAGCTTTGATCCTATTTATAAGGAGAAAAATGAAAGAAAACTGCCCTAGGTTAGAAAAAAAAAGTATAAAACCATAGTTTTAGCTTGAAAAATATTATGAATCTATAATTCTTGGTTTGGATTTAAGASGTAAACTGCCTGTGGTAGCTTCCCTTCCCCTTTCTTCAGCACCATCTAAGCCAATGGAGGTGGAAATTGAGCATTTAAAATCTTCCCAACAGTTTAGCCTGTTTAACCTTTTTTCCCCAACAGTTTAACCTCTTTTTTTCAAGCACAGTTTTTCTGCGGTTCCAAGTACACTTTTGCTGGGGGTTGACCCAAGCCAGAAGAGCTGTAATATCCARAGAGCCCCATTAACTCGCCTTGACATCTCATTTCCCTCTCTTTTTATGACTCTGTCACTCATGACCCTTCCTCTGCAGCTCAAGCATCTGTCAGAACCCAGAATCTGGAATTACATTAAAATAGATATTGAATATGAGTCACTCCTGCCCTCCTCTTTTCTCACTGCAAGAAATACCAGTGGCCAGCTCAAAGCTCCAGAATGGCAAGGGAGTTTTAAAGCATCACCTAAAACTGGCAGAGTTTTGTTGCAGGACAGCAGCAACTGCAGAAATGTCTGTGAAATACAGAAAAGAGAAACAGCACAGCACAGACCCCTTGGGTTTTATTCCTGTGCTACTTTTCCTCTTGCTAATGCATCAGGAGGGTTTATTTGGATCCTGTTATCACATGTATTATGTGTGTATTTCAATATTTTGTGGATGTAGGGAGCTTGACTCCAGCAGGATGCAAACAAAAGTGGGAATTTCACTCAATTGACCCCACAGAGAGAATCAGCTCATCAGGGAGAGCTGAGCCTGGGATGTCTGTTACAGTCAGGTCAGCTTGGAGGGGGTGTTGGATCCATGTGGATCCCTGAGATGGATCCCTGGTGCCAGGAACTAGGATGGTGTGGCACTGAGGCCACTTGACAAAATATCAGGGTCAAAAAAACATCCAAAGGCACTGATTTTCCATGGGCAGAGTCTCACAACCACAGGCCAAAATTTCAGATCATAAATAGGGTCAAAAGATGGATTTGATGATCCAGGATGGGAGCTGGGCTTCCACTGCTGTGGTTTGGCCAAGGAGGATCCATCCCCTCATCYTCCCCCAGGAGAGCAGGTCTCATGGCACAGGATTTACATTTCAGTCACACCCGRCTGCACATTTTCACATTAGAAATGAGAACTGTAGAAGAGGGTTTTAGTGCCATTATTTATTAGACAAGTTCCCTGGATTTTTATCATCCATAACTCATGCCTTGAATGGATTTGCTGCCGATTCCCCTAAGTCATGTACAGAAGGTCCTGGAGTAGAGTGTTTCTAAAATACCATTTTTTAAATTTCACATTTACATGCATTCCATCTGCACACCGAGAGCATTAAATATCATAAATGTGGAGTTAATGTCTCATTTTTAAAAATTATGTAGTTTTGTAATTACATTAAATGAGGGGATACTGACTTTTAGAAACTAAATTCCAAGTCTCTTTCTATTGCCAAAGCAGCCAGGAATATCTTTAAATAAGTTTATGCTATAGGGACCCTTTAATGATCCATCTGCTGAAAGTAGAAGGAAGAGGAAAAAGCGGTTGAATCATAGGGAATGAAACTTCAATTCACCACACATTAATAAAACCTCAGCTATTGATGATCAGTGAGACGTTAATGAAGTTTTGGAAAGTTAAATCCATTTAAGAACAGGCTGCCAGGAGTTGGCTCCAACATGGAAACATATAGGAACCAAACATTTCTTACACAAGTTCATATTTCATGATTCCTGACCTGGAAACCAATAAAAAAGGCTCAGAAAACTGTTTTATTTCTCTGTGAATGATTTCATTTTTCAGTGTTTACTGTATCATACTCATTTTCACAAGCACAAACTGCATGGATACCTGAATCATGGAATCCCAGAATGGTTTGGGATGGAAAAGAATTCAAAACCCATCCAATTCCATCCCCTGCCATGGGCAGGGACACCTTCTACTGTCCGAGGTTGCTCCAAGCCCTGTCCAGCCTGGCCTTGGACACTGCCAGSRATCCAGGGGCAGCCACAGCTTCTCTGGGCACYCTGTGCCAGGGCCTSMCCACCCTCACAGGAACAATTCCTTCCCAATATCCCATCTAACCCTGCCCTCTGGCAGTGGGAAGCCATTCCCTGCGTCCTGTCACTCCATCCCTTTCAAACCATCCTTCTCCAAGCTACACTTGGCTGATTTTTTTTCCTCAGCTTCTTTTTTTTCCTCTTGGTATCTGCAGGGTTTACATTAAACCTCAGTTTTAAATTGCTCATCTCTTTGGGAAAAGTCTGGGAACAGTGCAGGTATCTATAATTTAGCTAAAATCTGGTTATTGGGGTTAGCACAAGAGTAATTGTTGGGAGTCTGTGGGTGACCTTACAGTCATTTCAAGGCTGGCGCATAGGCTGCACTGTAATGGTGCAGCATAACTCTGTGCTGAGTTTATTCTCCAGGTTAAATATAATTCAACTTAGATGGCAACTACAGGGACTCTGTTCCCTCTCACTTGGCAGAATAACCCTTCATTGCAAGGTAAGTAGGCTCTCAAATTTATGGGGAGATTTSCCAAGCATAGATTTTCCCCTGATTGCTTTCTGACTGAAATATATCATCAGACCAAAAGGGGTTTGTGCCATTTAGCAGGGCAAAACAGCTTCTTTGGCTGAAACAAAAGTAGAGATAAGCAGCTTTGACCATGAAGTAGAGTTTGGTCATGCTTTAGGTTGTTTTACAACATCCTGTTTGAGTTTAAGACTGTCTTTTCATATCTYATTGAATCACAGAATAATCTGAGTTGGAAGGACCCATCAGGATCATGGAGTCCAGCTCCTGTCCCAGCACAGACACCCCAACAATCCCACCCTGTGCATCCCTGGGATCTTTGTCCAAACCCTCCTGGAGCTCTGGCAGCCTTGGGGCTGTGACCATTCCCTGGAATATTTAGGAGAATCTCAGTTATAGCTCCCTGAAGATGGAGGAGTTGGAAGAGGTGGTTAATGTTGTCAAACAGCCTGACTTCATTAGGACTAGCAGGTTTCTTAACATACATGTGGATTTTTGCACCTGTGTGCAGGTGTGCATGGTCACAGGGACAGCCAGAAGAAAAGGACGATTCAGCTGAGCTGGTTTTCCTGTATTTACCAGCTATGAACATTAAAGCCCRGGAAATTCATGGCTCTGCCAAAGAATTCTCATATTGCAGTCAATCTGTAGATACGTGCCTAAAAAAAAACAACAAAAGAAGTAGCATCCTAATCTGAATAATAGAATAAGCTGAGTAAAGGTATGAAGTTGAAACTGAAAAGTCTTTGATTTTCAGTTTTAAAAAATGGCTGGATTTTATGTGACAGAGTTCTGGAAATTCCACTATTTAATGGCTGCAGTCACTGAACGGATTGTAGAACCAGAGAATCTGGGAATGTGTGGATTTGGAAGGGACCTTAAAGTCCATCCTGTTCCACCCCTTGCCACCAGCCCAGGTTGCTCTATCAAAGCTCAGCACAGGCTCAGGGGAAGGTTGTTTTTGTGTGCTCCTCCCTTTTCCCCATGTCCTCATCACCAGTCTCACTTTTCCAACTCCTCTTTTTCCCCTCCTCTTTTTCCTRGTGCTGCTAGGAAAACTGTAACAGCAATAGTACATACAAAGGGAAATATAAAAAACACGCAAACTGAGAGCTTTGGCTGTGAAAATTATGCTTTGCAGATGAAAGTAGTCCAGGTACCATCACTTAGCACCACAYACAGATGTAAAAAGCCCAATTAGAAGTCTCAGAAAAAGTTTGTTTCACTGTAGAGAAGATGTGTGGCACAAGAGCAGAAGGGGACTTGGCTTCAATAGTAAACAAAAGCAGTTTGATTCTTTTTTTTTTTAATGAAGGTGTTCTCACTGAAGTTTTACCTCAAAAAACTCTGGCATGTTGCACAAAATGACGTGAAGGGATTGTTTTGTCAGGGCCTTGCCCACAATGAGCTCCATAAAGATGCCTTTAAAAGAGTAAAAAAGTTAAAAAAAAATAAATGATGGTTTCAGAGCTCATTTTCTAAGATGTTCAGAGTGKGGAGTTAGAAGCAGCAGCAGGCAGATGCCACCTGAGGACAGACAGGAAAGGACTCAAAGCCCTGAATACAAAAGGGGTTTTTCCACCAGTTTCAGTGGAGCTGTCCCCAGCAGGCTATGGTGGCTGATGTGGGTTTGTCCCACTTGGGATGCACTATATACACAGTATCTCATCTTCCCAAATGGCCCCAAGCTCAAAGGCTGGAGCAGACAAAGAAGAGAGCCTTTTCTTATCCCTTCTCTGGATTTCTGTAACTAAAGACCATCTCTAAACTGCTTTGTTTCCACTCACCTCCCATTTCTGACCTGGCTTCCCAAAAAGGAGGGACTCACTTTTRCCACAGCACCACAGAGGTATTAAATTATTCATGACTTCAGGTTTCCTGAGGAGCAGACAACAGGCTCAGCACCTGGCAGAATCAGACTGCTTTTCCCTCAGAGCTATGGAGTGTCTGCATGGAGTTTCCAGCTCTAAATAACAAAATAGGTCAGTTTAATGCTTTTGCTTAGTTTGCAAGACATAATCATCCCATTCCTCTTCTGATCTTATCCAGACTGACAGCAAATCAGCAAAGTATTAGTATTAGTATTAGTATTAGTATTAGTATTAGTATTAGTATTAGTATTAGTATTAGTATTAGTATTAGTATTAGTATTCGGGTTGCTTTATGCTATTAGTCTGCCTCTTTGGTTTTTTTAGGGTTGGTTTGTTTCTAAGTTAGGTTATTTCTTTAGAGGAAAGAACCTTCTTAACCACTCAACTTTCCTTCACCTGTGCAAGACTCCTCTCACAACACTACCATAGTCCTTTGAAAAAGATTTGTTGATTTGAAGGTCCTAAGGAGCATAAGACACAAAACTTCCCTGAATTAATTTCTTTCATCAAATCCCATTGAGTGTCTAGGGAAAAAACCCCACAAAATTCCACTTTTGGTGTAAATATTTCCTCTGACATTGTCTGCTGCTATCAGCAGGATATTCTAGTGGGTTTTTACTACAAAAAGCAAGACCTTTCCTTTGGCTCTGTTAAAATACATATCATTTGCAGCAGCTCAGTCAACAGAAAAATGAAGGTTACATTTTTATCAACTATCTGTCAACTTTGCCTCTTCACTCTTTGCATTATGTATCTTTTATTTCCCCCTCTACCAACTGAGTTCTCTCTTCCAAATAATTGATAAAGGCAATAAATTKCTGTCATGGGTTGAACCTTCCCTGAAAGCATTGCTCAGATTCTTGAGACCTTGGTCACACTTGTCCAGCTCCAGCTCATGAGTTGATTCTGGCATGTGCAGGGAAGCAAAAACACAGATAATTTTTGTGGGGAAAACCTACCCAAAAGCTCTGGGCTGCATTCCAGGAAAGGACACGTCCAGCAGTGGGGTGTGCAGTCCTGGCCCCTGGGTCCCTGCTGCTGGTCCCAAATGGGGCAGGGACAAGGGCAGGGCTGGGCAGTGTGAAATAAAATCTTTTATCTGTGTGGATAAAAGTCATGCAGCAGAAACCTTATCATAAAAATCACAACCCACCTGCTCTTCCTATCCCACTTGATAAATTATAAATTTAATGTTCCTGAGCGGTGTGGTTCTGTTCTTGGGGCTATCTCATCCCTAAATTCCCCTGAAACATCATCAGAGAGTATAACACAGCTCCCTTCAAGCTCTGCTCAAATAATATCCCCATCCCCAATAAACCTGCCTTGGTTTGCTGCAGGATATATTTGGGATTTTTTTTTCTTTTTTGTTACATACAGCTTCTTTCTTCCAACTGACAATGTCTGACTGAAAAGCAAGGCAAACAATAATCCCATCAACATTTCTTAAGCAATTCCAACTAGAAAGAGCCAAGTTAAAGCATCTTTTAGGATTTTCAACTTCACTCAACTATGAATAACACGCACAATGCAAAGAAATTACCCAAGTGTAAAAGACATTTATCTGAGCAAGTAAATTACAATGGCACCGAGAGCAAACCAGCCTGCAACTTCAATTGTCAAAATCCTCTTCTGCTTTTTCAGGGTTCCAGCATTAAAGCAAAAAAGCCAGAGTCAGGGAATAACTCAGGGCAGCACGTCTGTCTCCAGAAGCTTTTGTTGTGAGGATAAACAGGAAGAGAGATTGGGTTATTGATGAAAAAGAAAGAGAAAAAAAATCAGGAAAAAGTAAAATGTATTTAGAGAAGCCATTTGCATCCTCTACTGCCTGGTGACAGGGATGATTCTACCTCTGCTGGCATTACTATGTCTGCCAGTATAAATTAATGATTTCACTGATTTCAGTCAGATAATCTCAATGTTTAGAGGTAAAAATGTGTCAGACAGAGGAGCTTCCAGATTTCAGAGGAGAATTTTATGCTCTGAGAGCCACCTACATCTATTAACTCTAAAAAGGTTGTAATTTTGGAGTGTCCTTTGTCCTTGTCTTCCAGTGTGAGAAGAAAAAATGAGGTGCAATATCAAATGCTGCCTTTGTCAGATAAATGTCCCTGCACTGGCACTGTGACCTCCCTTCCCTATATTACTCCACAAGGGACATTTAGGAGTTCTGCAAACCCAGGGCTGAGTTATCCAAGGTGTTACCTGCAGCAATTACCAAGGCTTTAAGGGCAAGTGCTCCATAATTCTCTGAGCAGGGAAAGGTGTTTCTGTGAGATAAAATGGCCTGGTTCAGAATATCAGGGGTTATCATGCAGCTGGAATTGTTTTTAATGCCTCACATTAGCAGCACCTGAAGGCTGAAAATGAGCATTTATGGATTTAAAGTAGTGCTGGCAGGGACTGGAGAGCCTCCTAACCCTTCTTTTGCCAATAATCCCCTCCAGGCCCTTGCAGCCACCACCAGACCTTTGTGCTCCTATTTCTCCTCCAGCCTCTGGAGGAGTCATCAAACTCAAAATTCATTGAGACAAAAGCTACTCATAATTTCTGCTTGTGAAGCATCCTGCACGTGGTGTCCTCAGTGTTTAGGGCCTGTATTTCCTGCTGCTGTATAAATAAATGTGAGGTTTCTCTCCAGGGCTGCTGGTTGTTTTGTTGGGATTTTTTTYATTTTCCCCAGAGAAACAGTGGAGTCAATTGCTGCAGACACAGTTGAGTCACTTTAGTCATCAAAAATCCCAGTCTGAAGTGGAATATTCCTTTTAGAGATACTTTAACCTGCTGGCAAAGTCAATTGCAGTGAGTGGATGGCATTTTAAAAAGCATTTATTTCCTTTGAATTGAAGTAATTTCTTAAGATAGGAAAGCCATGTGAATAGTTGCCATCTGCATGGAGTTAACATCCCAGAGAATACATGGAGCCACAGGTGGATGCATGGAGATATTTGTTCTTTTTAGTCAGTGATCCTAATTTTTTTCATTTCCCATTTGACCTGTCTTGACTGGCAGCTAAAAATTTCCATTTAAACAACTGGCTGAGATTCATTTGCTACAAGTTATAAGTGGGAATAGTGTTCTGATTAGCAATGAAGCTCTCACCYTCTGAAGAATAAAGAGGAATCAGCTTTGAAGGGGGGTATGAATATGTATCCAATACCAAAGCTGTCAGACAAGGACCAGATTATTGATTGAAATTGCCTTTGGTTACTTAACACAATTTTGACAAGTTCTGCAGTTTAGAAAAGGGGCCAAAYGTGCTCCAGGTGTTGGTGAGAGGCAGGCAGCAGACATTATTCCCACTTTAGGCTTGGTTTACAATCTTACTACTCTATTTATAAACATTTTCCCCCTCACCCATCATACTGCTGATTTTAATACAGAAAATTCACCAGCATATTTTGGTTTCAGCATCACAGGATTTGCAAAATAAGTGAAAGAGCCTGAAAGAGATGACACCAGAGGTCGTGAGCTCTCTCTTTGAGTCATTAAGGTAGGAAAAAGCTTTTAAGATCACCAACAATCAATGCAGCACCAACACCACATCCAACATTAAACCATGTCCTCAAGCACCACATCCACACATTTTTTGAACACTTCCAGAGATGTTGATGATCAYAGGGAGTGAAGCTTCAATTCACCACACATTAATAAAACCTCAGCTATTGATAATCAGTGAGACATTAATGAAGTTTTGGAAAGKTATATCTATTTACACTTAASAACAGGCTGCCAGGAGTTGGCTCCAACATGGAAAGAGACATACAGATAGGAAGCAAATATTTCTAACWCAAGTCAGTCTTACATGACTCCTGACCTGGAAACCACTAAAAAAGTCTCAGAAAGCTGTTTTATTTCTCTGTGAATTATTTCATTTTTCAGTGTTTCCTGTCTCATACTCATTTTCACAAGCACAGAGACTGCATGAATACCTGAAACAGGGAATCCCAGAATGGTTTGGGTTGGAAGAGACATTAAAGATCTTCCAGTGCCACCCCCTGCCATGGACAGGGGCACCTCCCACTGTTCCAGGGTGCTCCAAGCCCCATCCAGCCTGGCCTTGGACACTGCCAGGGATCCAGGGGCAGCCACAGCTTCTCTGGGCACCCTGTGCCAGGGC
Source organism: Cardinalis cardinalis (assembly GCA_014549065.1). Classification (NCBI taxonomy): domain Eukaryota; kingdom Metazoa; phylum Chordata; class Aves; order Passeriformes; family Cardinalidae; genus Cardinalis; species Cardinalis cardinalis. The sequence goes on from JACDOX010000211.1 coordinate 1,055,147, forward strand.
CTGCCCACCCTCACAGGGAACAATTCCATCCCAATGTCCCATCTAAYCCTGCCCTCTGGCAGTGGGAAGCCATTCTCTGTGTCCTGTCCCTCCATCCCTTGTGAACAGTCTCTCTCCATGGTTCCTGTCAGCTCCTTCAGGCACTGGAAGGCCACAGTTACATCACACTGAAGCTTCTCTTCTCCAGGCTGAACAATCCCAACTTTCCCAGCCTTTCCATCCCTCTGATCATGGTGGTGCCTCCTCTGGAGTTCCTTCTTTTGGCTCCTTCCAGCTTGAGATGTTCTGAGTCTGCTCTGTGATTCCCTGATCACATGAATRAATCTATGGATATAACCTATGGATATCCAAAAGCTGCAGTGGAATTACATCTAAATGGTAACACTGAATACATTTTTTCATCTGAATATCATTTCATCTCACTTAAAAACATTTATTAATGTGGACATTAAGAGGATCTAATTGAAGCAGCTGACAAAGGCAATCCTGGAAGATGAAGACTGATATCAACTAAATGTTTTTATAAAACCTGGTTATGTTCCTGTTGGAGCTGGCAAAGCTCCAAGTGATTCCTAAAGCAAAATGACCAYGCAGGGTTCTGCAGGATTAAGGGACAGTCAAACTCAGCTGTCCTGGGCACAGCATTTGCTCTGCTCAAATCCACAACCCCTCACTCAGCAGTTTTCCTGCCACCCTCCTTGTTTCCCACTTTCTGCAAACACAACTCCTGGGCCAGAGCCATTTATCCCAAAATCAGCCCCCATGTGCAAACACGGCCCTACCTGCACAGGTAGGAGCTCAATATTCCTTCTTTGCTCTCCACTGATTGCCATTTGTTGTTTTAATTCTCTTTGGCTAGAATCCTTCCAGCTGGCCAGCCAGGGAGCAGGCAAGGCCCTGAGGAGAATGTTTGGAATGACAAACACTCCAGGAAGCCAGAGATTGGTGGGGTGAACGCTGCAAAAACCCCACATCTATAAATAAAACCCCCAAACAGCACCCAAAATGTGTGAGAATAATTTGACAAACTAGCACAGAACAGTTAATACCTCTAAATAGTTATTCGGGGCCTAATTTAACCAAAAGTAAAAAAAAAAGGGAAGAGGTGGAGTACTTTGTTCTTTCTTTTTGTGATTGTGACATATTCAGACGAAAGGTTACCAACCCCTTTGAACACTACCATAGTCAGCTTTTCACMTAAGAGCACCATAGAAACATCTGATTTAACTGCTTTTCCTCCCTCCCAATTTTTTACTGCTTTGAAWATTTTTAAATTCTCTGTATACAGACAAAACAAGTTGTTCTGTTTTGGGTTTTTGGGTGTTTTTGCTTGGTTGGTTGGGTTGCAAGTTTTTTGCACTAATTTAGTTGTTCTTGTTCTGTCAAAAAAGAAAAAAAAAATTTAAAAAATCACTACTGTTTTTCACAGCACTGCTGGACTGCTGCTCCTGGGACACACAAAGCCAGACTAATGGCTCCAACATAGCATCTAATTTTAGTTCAGCCACAGAATTGCAAGGACCTGAGTTATTAARTCATGGAACAGGTGTCCTGAAAGAAGTGGCAGGGTTTGAAACTTCAGCACTGTCACAGCCAAAGCAGCTAACTCAGGTTATTTGGTCTGATCTAGAAATCCGGCTTTGCCTTCCCTTTCTCCCACCAGCAGCAAAAGGATGGAGCAGAGCTGCCTGAAATTCTCCTTTTCCATATCTCCAGTAATTGGCTTAGCTGGAGCTGGAAGTGCAACATTAGGCACTGTCACACAATTGATCCTGTAGGTTTCTCACTGTTATTTAATAACATATTTTTTTTCCTTGGTGGAGATGAAGATTGAAGCCTGTTTGGTGCCAGCACACAGACACTGCCGTGTAAACATCATAAATTAGAGTTCTTTCTTTGAGGAGCTGAAAGACAAGGGCTCAGGGTTGTTTGCACTGGTAATTATAGAAAAACAGGGATTTATTCAAACAAGRTCTTACAGGTAAATCCAAAAGTATATATATATCCATTTGCCTGATAAATGCATCCATCTTCTTATGTGCCTCTTTTCCTGATGTGGGCTGAACAACTCTTGTGTCTGAGCACATCATCAGTAACCTTGAAAAGCCAATATTTGGAAAAAAAATCCTTGCACCAAAACTTCAAGCTGAAAATCTCAGCAGGGACACCTGCTAGCTGATGACTGGGCATGTTTGACATGTTGTTATTTAAATAGGATTAAGCATCCAGAGCAAATGATGGGAGGGGGAGAGGGGGGCATGTTTAAAGGTTCCCTTCAGCAGGAAAATTCCTGACTACTTTCCCAGCCCTTTGATCATCCCAGTGCCTTRGCTGACTGCTGCAGATCAGCTCCTGCAGCCCAAAAAACACTTTAACAAGACAACTCAGGGGGGACAAGGGTACAGAGTGGAGTTTCCTGTCACTTGGCAAAGCAAGTGCAAATTGCCTTGGCAGGACCAGCTGCTGAGATAGCAATTTGTCTCTGTCAGGGGAAGAGCACATGGGTGGAAGCACTGCTAATACACTGTGCCTTTGAAATAAATCACTTTATGCATACACAGATCATGTTGTGAGGCTTTTCTTTTAGGGTGATGCTTCTCTGAGGGCAGTGAAGTAATAGAAAGTTTGCACCCATGTGGAGTTTGGGGTTGTTTGCCCCATCAATCAGCAGACAGTGCAAAGCAGATGTGCTAATAAAGCCTTCACTTGCACAGGCAACAGCAGCGCTCTGTGTCTCACCAGGATAGGGAGAAACCTGTCCTGATGGATGGGGAAAAAAACCCAAGCAGGTCTGGGGAGGCAGGAGGCTGAGGCAGTACCTCAGCCTGACAATGATGTGCTGCTTGACCTCCTGAGGGTCTGCCAGCCAAGGCATTTTCCACCTGAGCGACCTTCACGTGAAAAACAGYGATTCAAGGGAAGAGCAGCACTCTGAGCACTTTGTAGCAGTGTGCTGAGTACATCAAGTCATCTGACAGCACAAGGCAGAAATGGTTTTATCTGGGAATCTTTTGTTCCTGCCATGAAGGAAAGGCTAGGGGCTTTCAGCTCGGGGTGGAGAAGAAGGAACTCCTGTTCCTGCATTCCTGCAGGTCCACAAGGTCAGCAGCATCCCTACACTTTGACTTGTGGGTTGCAGTACCTCAGGTCTGGGATCTGCTGTCCTTCTGGCATTTTAGAGCAAACTCTGAGCTCTGGCTGCCCTCCTGCCTGCACAGGGTGCTCGGTGTAAGGCTGGAGTTYGTGGTGCTGCTCTGGGAGCATCTCTCATATCCCTCTGCCTCTGAAGCCACGAGTCCGAGGCACCAGGGTCCAGCTCTGCAGGGACAYTGGAATGTCACAACAAGAACAAGAGGTCTGGCAGAACTTCCCTACTCCTATAGCCTCACTATGCAGTTGCAACCTAGCTKCATAGTGAAGACACCTCCAGGAAGAAACACCTGAGAACTTTGGGAAAACACAGAAATGTCAACAGATAAATCCTTTTAATTAAAGGTATTAAGGTAAAGTTTCATACTTGAAGAGTGAAAGGTAATTATGACCTTTTTTTTTTAATTTTGGAATTTATAATTCTATTGGTCAGATGGCAAAATCTCAGATCAAATAATTGACAGATATTACTCATTATTGGCAGATTAGAGGAAGAACTGATATCACGGGCAGATTGCTGTTGTTACTACAGGAGTTTTTCCCTAAATAAATTTTGATTAGTGCTCTTAACATGTTCACAGCAGGGAGAGATTTTCTTATTCCACTTCATTCTGCTGTGCTGATACTCACAGCTTTTGTATATCAGCAGCTGTATTATTACCAGCCCTAACATGCTCCAGTAGCCCCCGTGATCTGAGAGCACAGGAAAAATAAACCTTGGGAATGACAATGCTGGCAGCTGAGTGGAACAAAGCCCACAGGCTGGGCTTTAAAATGGCAATCAATATTAACTTCCATCATGCTTTAGAAACAAGATGGATTTGACAAATTGCATCAAACCCTACCTCCAATCGACTTTTGTAAAGGAATGTTTCTCCTATATTACATTTATGTTCCTAGAGGTTATTGAAGTTGTTTAATAACGTTTTCATGCCATCAGAGGATTTGTTATTACAACTGAATATTTTATTTTTTTGCTCAGAGAAAGGAAACTAAATTCAGTGAAAAGAACTCAAAGATATTGAAAAGATATTCCAAAAGGCTCAGTAACCTGTAAGTAATCAGGAGACATGAACACATTGTTTGTTGCCATCACAGGAGATCTCCTTACTGTTGGAAGAAACTCACTTTAATATCCAGGCAAAACTCTTGTTCATCAAGATAGAAACATGGAAGTTTATATGTGATTGATTCTTCACTAAATATGCACTATTAATTGTATAATTATTATTTATATTTTCATATTAGCATACACAACACATGGTCAGCAGAGACCAGGCCAAAGCCCTCTTCCAAAAAATTGAAATAGATTTTCTCCTTTCTTCAACAGATTAGCAACTACTTTCCACTAGTGTACATTGTCCAGGGATTTAGAATGAGATGATTTTTAAGGTCCCTTCCAAYCCAAACCATTCCATGAGTCTATGACTCTGTGATTCACAAATATCTGAGCACTCCTCTTCCCAGAAAAAGACTGGGAATGTTAAGTGAAACCATCTATGAGCAAACTTTATGGAGCACAAAAAAAAACAGCATGTCAAAACTGGGGAGAAAAAAAGTGAAAAGATGCGTGATTTTTGTATGTACAAAGAGGTGTGTTCAGGAAAAGAAATATGGAAAGACTGAGGAAGGGTTACAAGCCCTGGATATCTGCTGTATTCCTCTTGGATATATGTACCTTGATCTTTAAAACACTCAGCAACTGAGATTAGATAATCCTTTGAGAAAATCAGTTCCAACACATATTTCAAACTATCAGAAATTCTATAATAAGCCTAATTTAGTTTATTAATTGCTGCCATCCAAGCCAAGTCACTTTTTGCCCTGACACAGGGAAGAAACTGCTCAGCAGCCACAGATGTGCAGGGAGTTTGGGCCATCRTGTTTCCCTTCTGTCTCCTCTAAAGTTAACCCACACAATTACTTCAATCTTTTCTTCTGRATCATGGTTTCTAAAGCTCGACTCTTGTCCTCTGCCTCTGGGCTCCTCCTGATTCAGTCTCATTTTCCTGAAGTTTAGTGCTCAGCCACTGCCACTAAATGCAGCAAATTTATTCCACTTCTGAACCATTCCCCTGTTTCAACATCTGTATCTCATGTTTGCCTTTTTCCAAAAGCACAATCCACTGGACTTCCCAGCTCCTTTCCTGAGGAACTGTTGCTAGTGAGTGACTCCTGGAGAAGGACAGACCTTTGCAGTGTCCTTACTGGATGCCCTCAGAGCCTAGCTGGACTGGAAATTTCTTCCCATTAAAGCCTGAGCAAAATTTCATGAGGAAAATCAAGTGTGCCAACTGGATGAAGAACATTTCATTGATTGCATGTCTGCAATAATCATTTCAGTTATGCAGAAAATGATCTATGACATACCAAACAACACTGTCTATAAACAGACCAGCCACACCAACTTCATTAATGGACCTGCATAAAAATTGATATGGTTTGATAATATTGCTCTAATCCACCTCCTGAGCCTATTACACAGATTGGGTCAAACTTCTCATTGCCATGCATGGCCTGCAGTCCTCCACATCAATGGAAAAAAACCCCACCAGAGTCCCAAGAAATTGAAATGGCCCATAAGTCATATTGAACCAATGGAGCAAATTTCATGAGGCAGATGTCAAAGAAAAATCAGTGCTGGACTGCTCTGCCCTTCAAACTCAACGAGGCAATCTTGACTTTTAACTGTTTGCAAAGGCAGATGCCAAAACATCAGAATGCAGGGACCAGAAAAAAGGTGTAAGAAAAGCTACAGCACAAAAATGGGATTTACAACCAAGCCCAGGTAGCAAAATGCAAACTGCCTTAAGGAAAAAGAGTGAGTGRAGGATATTCACACGATGCTTGGCACAAATCCCACACTCCTGAGGTTTTCCTTCTAAGAGCAGGTCTAGATCTGACTTTTACAAATTCTAGGAGCAGGTCCTAGAATCATGGAATCACAGAACTGTTAAGGTTGGAAAAGCCTTCCAAGATCATTGAGCCCAACCATTAACCCAGCACTGCCATATTCACCACTAAGCCATGCCCTAAACCCCCACACCCACAGGTTTCTGGGGGTGGTGACTCCACCACTGTCCTGGGCAGCCTGTGCCAGTGCTAAACAATTCTTTTTGTGAAGAAAGTTTTCCCAGTCTCCAACCTGAACCTTCCCTGGTACAAACCAAGGGTGTTTTGTCTTATCCTGTCTCTTGTTCCCTGGGAGCCAATCCTTCCTGTCAGGGAATTGTGCAGAGCCAGAAGGTCCCCCCTGAGCCTCCTTTTGTCCAGGCTGAGCCCCTTTCCCAGCTCCCTCAGCCCTTCCTGGTGCTCCAGTCCCTTCCCCAGCTCTGTTCCCTTCCTGGACACGTCCCAGCCCCTCAATGTCCTTTTGGGGCTGTCCTGCTGAGGAGCAGTACATGAGGAGCAGGAGAGGTGCTGCAGGTGCCATGTGCCCTGCCACAAGGGAGGTGGGTGGGGTAAGAAACCACGGTGAACTTGTACAAATGGTCTGAAAATGGCCAGTTTGCGGGCTTTTACATATTTTGTGAACTCACCCCTTGAAAGTTGAGCAGATCCTGTCCTTTGGCTCCCAGTGACAACAGCAGCACTGGCAGCAGTGACCTGCTATTTAAAGCTCAGCTCTCTCCTGGCTGGGAAAGGCTTTGGCATCACACAGACAGGCTCCAAGTGTCCTTATTTACAGACCTCCACCTGTCTCCCTGCAATTCTTGGCTCCAGCTGCAGCACATACCTCCAACAATTTTGTCACCTGCCAGCCTGGAACCATCCTACCCTAAAAATGCCATATTAATGAGCAATGGGGTGTAGCAGGTCAGAACGTGTGTGGAGCCAGGTGAGAGCACCTCCTGTTCCTCTCCCTGCCTTCACCAGGCACAGCCACTCCTGCAAGGGCTCAGGAAAATACAGAGAGGGGAAGAACTGGCCGAGCCTCAAAATATGGAGATTTGATATTTTTTATTCCTTCAGGACAGAGGCAGAAAGCTGCAGAAAGCAATATCAGGCAGGCTTTTTTTTTTCAGAGCCCTTTCCAGCTCTCTGTATTTTCCTAAGCCTTTTCCATCTCTCTTTTGAGTGCAAGGAAAAAGGCTACAAAAACTGAATAAATCATATACTGCTGTAATTACTATCATCCTTGCACTGAAAAAGGTAGAACAGGCTTTGCTCACCAGGGATGTCTTTTCTATTTACTTTGCCTCCCTTTTCCACTTAAATCCTCTCTTCATCTGCATCTCTCAGAACAGAACCTGGATTGCTTTTATCAGTGTTATTTTTGTCCAAATTCTTACCTATTTTCCTTGTTGTTAATTATAATGTGATTTTTTTTTTCTGAATTAGAATGAAATAACACTGGTGGCAGCCATTTTCAGGCAAAAATCCCTCTGGATATCTTAGCAATGTTTCTCTTACATTCTGCAGTTGTTCTTGTTTCACTGTTTCACTTTATCAGAGTCACAAAATGTGATATAAAATCTTTAGCCAGCCATGGATGTTAAATTCTGAGCTCATCTAATTTCCTCCATTCCTGTACCCAATCCCTCCAGAAACACAAAACTCTTAGAAGAATCTYAACATCTGGTCTCCCAAATGCTCCCTGACTCTCATCCTGCTCCAGATTTTCCCCTGAGCAAATGTGCAGGCCCCCTGCTGCTCCCCCTTCCCATTTCTCTCCACAGGGACTCCCCCTACACCCATGACGTGATGTCCCATCCCATTTGAGCCTCTTATCTCAGCTGAGAACCAAAGTGAAGCTCAGCACCACTGCTAATGCAAAGACAGGACTGGATTTGATAACAGGTGCTCTGCCACACCAAGGACACCAGTTTTTAACCCAACAGCACCCACCTCCTCTCCTTGTGCKGCATACACACTGACTGCCTCAGGTAAAACCTTGCTCTGGAGTTTTTCCCTCCTGCCCTGGGATTTCTCACCTYTCTGTTCTGCTCACCCACCACACAGGTGAGACCCCTGATTTATGTGACATGCTTCAGCAGATGGGTTTGCTGCTCTTCTCACATTTCTGGACATTTGCTTGAGGGCTAACAAAAGTGGGAAGTAGCAAGGAGTTACTTTCACAGCCTGGAGCACACTGTTGTCCTGGTGTGGCACTAAAGTTTTTAAAGTGAGTTTCAGAACTTGTTCAGGCACTTGGAGACATTGGCTTTGCCAGCTGAAGCTCAGGTCAAGACAGGACTAGGTCCTCAAGTTGTAAAGTTCCTCAGCCTCAGCCCAAAGCAGTTACCTGGTGAAGCACAGAACAGCGAGACCATTTAATTAACCTGAAATCTCCCACWGGCACAAAATTAAAGTTCTTTTGCCAGAATCATTAGTAATTTGCAAGCTCTGTTCAACAGGAAAGTAACAGATCCTGGATCAAAGGTTCTCTTTCCAGGAAATGACAGCCCCTGCCCTGGGAAGAGAGGGGAGACACTCTGGAATTCATCCGACCAAGCAGAGCAATTTGGAATCTGTTATGCTCCAAAGTCTGCTGYCCTCACTGTCACTGAACATTCTGCTCTGCCATCCTGCCCCCCCAAACCTGACCYACAGCTTGGTTTGAGATGTGTTTTAGCAGATACATCCTAACTCCATACACAGACAGTGGCAGGGAGCAGAGGAAGCCGATCCCTCACCATTTTCCTTCTCTAGTTATGCCCCAAAATTGGAAAAGCAATTATGCAGCACATGTATAGGTTATCCTGGAATCACAGGGTGCTTTGGGCTGGAAGGGACCTTATAGCTCATCTCATTCCACCCCTTGCCAAGGGTAGGGACAACTTCCACTATCCCAGGTTGCTTCGAGCCCTGTCCAACCTGGCCAGATATTGCACTGGGCAGTTTTCATTTTTCTTTATTAAGAGACATACAATTAAACCATTAACATATCAGATAATTGCATTAATTGGACCTGATGGTCTCAGAGGGATTTTCCAAACTAAATGAGTCTGTGATTCCATGTTCCATCAAGCTTCTCTACAGGACTGAGAGCAACACTCAAGGCAGAGCCGAGGTGTCCCCGGGAGTTTCTGCTGGGAACAGCAAAGGTGACATCACAGGATGGGTTATCCCCACTGCTGGCCATCTTCCAGCAAACAGAACAGCATTAATTCCACTTAAAAAGTTATGTTTGGAGGCCTATGAAAGAGTAAACCTTGACAAATGCAAGCAGAGTTTTTTTATTTTCACAGGGAAATGTAACGTTCCCTTTTATCTCCCATGAAAATGAAAACCCATTCAAAGTGCTGGCACCCTTTGCAGGAGGAAAAGTCCTTTCTGGGGGTAAATTTCTAAATTTAGGGAGCAAAAAGACTTCTGTGGACTCAAGCCAGAACAATCAGGAGCCCTCTGTGACAATGCCTTGCAACGTGCACTGGTCCCACAGTTTGTTGCACACATTTCTTCAACAGGGGAAAAGGGAATAATGGGCATAAAGCTTTTCTCTTCTGATTATTGAGTGTCAGCTGCCATGGCAAGGAAAACTCCAGCACAGCTTAAAAGRGAGCACACATAGATAAAAAAACAAGTGCATGGATTTGTATGTGTGTGCTCCTGCAATGTAGCACAGTTGAGATGAGGAAGGGATGGAAAGATCAAAAAAAAAGGCAAATGTGGAAATCATTGTGATGAACTTTCCCAGAGTATCTTGAAGTAATAGATGAGATAAATGAGCCTYTTTGAAACCTGTAGTTTCTTTAGGCATCTTGTCAAGACAAGGAGAGATGAGGCTGGGCTGCCAAAAGACAATGTTTGCCCTGTATCTTTACAAGGACGAGAAGGTCCCAGTTAGGCAGAGTTTAAGATAATTTAATTAAAAACCTATAGAAATGTCAGATCTGTAATTTGAAAAGGGGAAAAAATGGGCTGTTCTAAAGATGATTCACACAGATTTTAGTTTTTTTTGTTCATCTGGAGAATTTTAAGTGGAAAGCAGCCCATGTTCCTGCTTGTGACAGCTCAGTGCTAGGATAGCATTTTCACATTTCCACAGACTGGATGTGGCTGCCACAGCTCCTGACTCCAGGACATTGTCACTGTCAGGTTGGATCAGATTTCCACAGCCCGGCTGGATCCACAAGTGGATATAACTGGGATATCCACCTGTCTGCTCAGCTGGAGCACCCAGGTGACACAGAGAGCTGCCTGCTAACAAGTGATTTCATCTTTGSGGTTTAGTCTAAAACAAATTCACAATTGGTTTGAGTGTTTTACCTGGATTTCTTAATTAAAAACATGAAAATAAGTTTCCAGCTCAGTACTCAGCCCAGTTTTCTAAAGGATCACACGGGGAAGGGATCTCAGGAGGTTTGTGGCACAGGATGYCGCTGCTTGTTGTCCCTCCAGAGCTCCCCTGGCCAAGCTGCCCCAGCCCAGGGCAGGGCTTTGCACCCATGAGGACTTTGCTGTTGTGGTTTTAAGGCCTCACAAGGGTTTCCTTTTGCAGGATGAATAGATGAACCCCAAATTTCCCCAGGCACAGCCTCCAACTTCTGCTGATTTCACGTGGCTTGGCTAAAGATGTTCATACTCCACTCCAGCAGCCACCTGGGTGTGACAAMACCCTCAGGACATGCTCTAGACCACATTCACCCTGAAACAGAGCCTCAGCTCAGCCTCCATGTCTTTCATAAGCAGGGAAATCAAATCCTTTGGCACTTCTGGGCTGCTCTCAAGCCCATCCATCCCTGTCCTACAGAGCTTTCCTGTTCCAGAGCTGCACTTGGGGTGTTTGAAGGCAGCAGTGCAGTGACAGCCAACACAATCCCCCCAGGTGGCTCAGCCATCTCCACCTCACAGAGCAGACATAGCTGGAGGAGGGACCTGGAGCAGTTTTCCCAGGGCTCCATTAGTGCTGGAATTATCCAATTATCCGTCCACTCAGCTCAGTACCCATCATAAGCGCCAGCGCAATATTTCAGCTGTGAGGCAGAAATCTTCCCTTCCAAACCACCACTGGAAACAACTAATGCTGATTTGTTTTTTTATACTGACACTTCTTTCAGGAGGAAAAAAAAAAAAAAAAAAGCTTGTTTTAATCTAATGAAAGTTTTCTCAGAGAATACATTTTACCTCTAGCACAGCTATCAAAAAAGTCTATTTAGTTTCAGGTAGAATAAAAGAGGTTTTACTTATTTAGATCAGAAATTACTTCCCTGGGCGTTTTTATACATTAAATTTGTCTTCAAATTTCCTCCTTCGTACTGCCTGCACACCGTTGGAGTGGTCTGAGAGTGATTCCACATCACTAATTATAATCTTGCCAGTTCTTGTGACCCTCTGTCCTATAAATTCAACAGCCTAAGGGATGATGCACTTTCCAGAAGAAAACATCTGTCTTCAGTTTGTGCTCCCTCTGCCCTTTCTCTGCTCCCTTTTCAATGTCATTGCAATTACAAAATATCCAAGGTCAGGTTGGATGGGCTTGGAGCAAGCTGGGCTAGTGGAAGGTGTCCCTGCCAATGGCAGGGGTGGCACTGGATGGGTTTTAAGGTCCCTTCCAACCCAAACCATCCTGAGATTATTTTCCAGCAAGGCACAAACAAGCCTCCTTTTAACTCAAGTATAATTAAGCACTTCATTTTATATCTAACTTTTTAATAGGTGACAGTCTTTGCGCTGAAGGGAGTATCCARCCAGCCCAAAAATACCATGTTGCTATTTTTTTTAGTGGGAAAAGATGAATATTATGTCTTTGGAGCACTCTATATACAGCCATAGGAGTTATATTTATTCATGCTGCCGCCCCAACATGGGGACATGAAATTAGTACAAGAGATAAAAAAAGGATGCTTTTATGCATATGTTATGAAATTTATGTATGCACCTTTGCTCACATTGTTCCAAAGGGAGAATTTTTCACAGTAGGCATCAGTTGCTTAATTAGCACAGAATAATTAAAACTCACTGCAGGGAAAATTCCATAACCCCAGAGCAATTATATGGGGAGAGTTCATGGTTACTGCATTGACAATGCAAAAATAACTTCTAGGTAGGTTACCAAAAAATACCAGATATTCAAAAGTGCCTTGGTACAGAATGACTCCTCAAGCAACTGAGAAAATTAAACCAGAAAAAACCCAAGTATCTAATAGCCATCAGTAATGTCCAATCAAGCACTGTATTAACTGCTTTCACTTCATTTTTCAGACTCAGTTCTTCTATTGATTTATGTAGATCCCTGAACCTTGAGAAATACATTTGGTATAATTAGACAGCAATAGCAACTCCAGACTTCATTAATAATCATGAAAGAGTTCATTTGCTACCAATAGGAACTCATTTACAGTACACTGTTTTTATAGTGCTCATAAACAAACATCTATCAATGTTCAGCACATCTTATTCTTTTAAAAAAATGATTTAATGACCTTGCCTGATCTAGAAAAAGATAAAATTCTCCGCAGGAAAATGYTTTTACCATCAGAATGGTTGACAGAAATTGTCTGTCAAAACCAATAACAAATTTTAATTAGACTGAGTTTGATGAAATATAAAAATGAGGGCCATTCATGGCTTTCATTTTGCACTTCCATTTTATTTTGGTACTAATTTTGGCTAATTTTGTGGGCTGGACATAAAAACTCCAAAACTTATCTTACTTTATCTTTAGAAAAATATTAATAACCTCCCAGTATGTTTGGACTTGATGTTCTGCATGGATCACAAAGTTTTAACAAACATTTTTTTCCAGTGAAGAAGTTACTGCATGTAATTGAAGYGACTTTGGGAGAGCCTTCAGGAAAATGATGGGAAGCTGTTGGATCTCCTGCRCTGGCTGTGCCTGCTGATATAAGGAGTGGAAGTGGCACAGAACATTCCATTGTCAGGAGTTTTTTGACAACAAATAAATGTTTGATGGAGATCAGGAAACCTGCTCCACCTTTGAGTTGGTTTTAGGAGCGTGAAAAGGAGGGCAAAACCAAAAGAGAAGGAAGAGGAGGAGTTAAACAGGAATGTTGTTAGTGTGCTGCAGTCATGAAGCCACATGGAGGGAGTTTGTGTTTATTCTGCCCAACTGTGCCAGCAGAAGTTGGGAAAAGAGGGCCCAGGGGAGGTTTATGCAAAACAATTACTACAGCATTCAACTAATTTCTTCCCAAAGTGGGTCTCTAAAAAGCCTCAACTTCTGAGGTCAATCTCAACCATGAACTGCTGCTTTGTCCAGCTTTTGAGAAGACATCCTTCTGCATCCCAAAAAAATGCCATAAAAGTCTCACTCCATCCTTCTGTCCTAAATATGAACTTAAATCAAACCTTAGTCACATCCCCTTGAATCAGCCCCTTTCCTGTGAATCTTTTAGGTTACCTGCATTTTCATGACTAGGTCCAGAATGAAAATCAGCAAGAAAAATGTTCCTAAAACACATTAAAAGTCTTATTTATGTCATTTATTAATGGCCATGACATTGCACTCCTTCATACTGGAGTGAATTAACAACTAAACAGGAGAAAATGCAGTGAAGATTCTGCCTGCTGCAAAAATAACACAGAGAACTTGCTTTATTAACTTCTTCAAAGCTTTCAGGGAATTGAAAGGGAAAACAAATCCCCTTTTCGGGTCATTTAAGCCAGTTTATAGTGGACAAAATTACATCAAGCCACCATAAACAGATTTGTACAGGTGTAAGTGAAGTAGAGCCTGAATTACTGTGACATTTTCAAATTCAATTAAATGACTGAAAAATGTCTTTAATGTGAACCTCTGTGCTTAGGCCCATTACACAGTGGACTGTATTTGCTGCTGTGGTAGGAGATTGCTGTGATACATAATCCATACCCAGCAGCATGGATCACAGGCAGAGCCCCTTTTTCCACAGCTCTGCTTTCATTAGCTGRCATGGAATTACTCCTGTTTACACCCCAGCTCTGGACATCAGGCAACACTTTAATTCTGAATATTTGAGAGCTAAGGATACTGAAGATGACTTCACTGTACCTTTTATTAGGCACTGTAGTTGTGACTTGGGAGACAGAGCAGGGGCAGTGACAGATTTGCAGACACACTAAAAAAAAGCAGCAAGAGCAGAGTTCAGTCAAGGCAAATGCCAAGGTGATATAGTGGGAAGATAAAGAGAACTTCTGATAGGGCAGGAAAGTTAAACCAGTGGAATAAATCTCCTACTCTGGGGTAATGTCCCGAAGCAGAAGTTTACCTGATRAGTGACTATGATCTCTATCCTTGAATATAGCATCAGCTTCATGCCCCACCACACACCTCTCTGGGTGTTATTCAACATCACACTCATCACTTTTAAGTGGGCAGAGCCATGTTCATTCTGTCAGCTTCACTTACTCAGGATGTGCCATTCCTGAACCTATTCTCAAGGGCTTTTTTCCAGCCACTCTAGGAGTGTGCAGGAAGCCATGGCTAGTGACTGGGAAAATTTACTTTGCTACTCTTCCTCTTACTGCAGCCACTAAAGACAAGTGGTCCAAATAAAGGGATACTGAAGCTGTAGGTATCCCTGAGAGTGTCCAAGGCTGGGTTGGAAGGGGCTTGGAGCACCCTGGGCTAGTGTTAGGTATCCCTGCCCATGGCAGATGGTGCCAGTGGAAGGGCTTTGACGTCCCTTCCATCCCAAAACATTCAGGGGTTCCATGATTCTACCAGTTCCTAAGGAATGGACAGCTCCAGTCTTGCTCCAGCAGGTCACCCATCATATCAAATCCACTGAGCTCACACAAGTGTGGTGATTGAGACGGATTCTGTAAAACACACTGGGAAGCTTTTCAGAAATTAACCTCTAAAGAGCACACAAATTCTCATTCTGGCAATGAAATGTGCCTAACTGGCCTTTCTGTCCTGAAAAATCAAATCATTTTTTGCTCTGATAGTATGAGGTAGTTACTATAAACGAGGGTGCTCTGTTCTCATCTTTATCAAATAAATCTCTCTGAAAGGGTGAATTTCAAGACTTGGACCTCAGCACTCTGCTGGAAGAGAACCACAGAACCCTAAGATGAGGCTGGAGGGCCRCAGTGGCTCATGCGGTGCCACCTCCCTGCTCCAGCAGGGCCATCCCAGAGCTCAGGGCACAGCAGAGTGTCCGTGTGGCTCCGGAACATCCCCAGGGAGGAGCCCCCAGAGCCTCTCTGGGCTCTGCTCAGGGCTGGCCCTGCCCAGGGCACAAGTTCTGCCTCCTGTGAGGGGAATTGCTGGGCCCAGGCCCTGCCTGGGGCTCTGGGGCCRTGGCTGGGCCTGGGGCAGGGCCTGGGCCTGCTCTGAACTCTGCACACAGGGACAGAGGGACAGACAGGGGGATACAGGGACAGACTGGGAGACACAGGGACAGACTGGGAGACACAGGGACAGACAGGGGGGCACAGGGACAGACAGGGGGGCACAGGGACTGACTGGGACAGACAGGGACAGACTGGGACAGACTGGGAGCACAGGGACAGACTGGGGACACAGGGGTAGACAGAGGGACACAGGGACAGACTGGGACAGACTGGGGGCACAGGGACAGACTGGGGACACAGGGGTAGACAGAGGGACACAGGGACAGACTGGGACAGACTGGGGGACACAGGGACAGACTGGGGGGCACAGGGACAGACTGGGACAGACTGGGACAGACTGGGGCAGCCAGGGACACCCAGGGACAGCCAGGGCTGAAGCCCCTCTCACTGGGGCTCCTCTCCAGGCTCAGCAGCCCCAGCTCCCTCACCCTGTCCTGGGCACAGAGCTGCTCCAGGCCCTTCAGGATGGTTGCCACCATCAAGCAGCTCATGACCATCCCAAATCACACCAACACATCCCAGGCCTTTCCCATTCCACACGTACTGGGCTTGGCTCACCAYCCACCTCAGCAACACCTTGGAGCCCTGTTTGCACGGCCCAGAACTGGCCTGCTCAAACACAGCTGGATTTGCCTAAGATAGGGCTTAAAATACAGTTACAAAATTGGTTCCCAACCTGCCACCGTCATATTTTACGAAAAATCCCCTTGCCCAGGATTTTTCTCCTGGGAAGCTGAGAAGACTCAGAGAAAAATGAAAACAATAATTATCTGATTTGCTTCTCCTGTGTTTTGCTGCTTTGGAATGTGTTTGGACATTGTTTACCCACAGGTGGTTGTTTCATTAGTTTCATATGAATTGTTTTGACTTAATGACCAATCACAGCCAGGCTGTGTTGAGACTCTGGAAAGAGTAATGAGTTTTTCATTAGTATCTTTCTAGCCTTCTGTCTGTATCATTTCTGTATTCTTTAGTATAGTTTAGTATAGTATTCTTTTATATAATATAGTCTCGAAATAATAAATTAGCCTTCTAAGAACATGGAGTCTGATTCATCATTCCTCCCTTTGTCGCAGGTCCCAGAAAATACAACACCCAACCTATTCTCCCTGTTTTCTGGCCATTCTGCTTTTTCCACCAAATTCATACAAAGAAAAAGTTATCAGCTTTGAGAGATGATTGTATCAGTGATGCCAGGAGGTGACATGGGCTTCCCTCTTCCCTAGGGCTCACCATGACTTTAAGCTTGAGGGTGCCCATGAGGGCCCTACCAGACTACAAGAGTGAACAATTTTGATGATTTAATGACTCTCCATGAAAAGTGAGCCACGTCAGGCTGAATCATCCCAAAAGAGGGATCTTGAAGCCCAGCATCAGGTGGTGAGTGAGGGATACAGTCCCCAGATCCCATTCCAGGGGGATCTCCCACCCCAACACAACTTAGAGGAGTTTGCCAAGCYCCTGCTCTCAGGTCTTTGTGTGTCTGCCATTCCAATGATGCCAGCAGCTCAATTAACTCCAGCAGATATTATCCATATGCTTAAGCTCTTTATGGGATTGCAGTCCAAGCTATTAGCAGCAATATCGTTTACTGACTGAAATAGATTTTTACTTTGTAAATATTGTCAGATGGAAAGGCTCAGTTTGGTTGTGAGCAGGGGAAATCTGGGCTGGGAGCACAGGATAAATACTCCACAGCTTGTATTTTATATTGCATTATTCAAAGGAAAAAAAAATTTCACTTAAAATACAACAACAACCCCCTAGCTGCCCCATACTGAAGCCATTGGAAGATTAATTAAGTTTCTATTAAAAAAAAAAGGAATACATGGTAAATTCTCCTTACCACTCCACCCAGCAAAAATGGACAATGAGAAAAATAATTATCTCTTAAAAAGTTGTAAATTTTAAATTGTGATCAAAACTGTTTTATTTTTAGTTATTTACAATAAATATTAGCCCTTAAAAAATTCAAGCAATAAGCAGGGCAAGGGAGGTGTTTGGTGTCTAATTTTTTTTTTTAAGTTTATTTCATTCCAAAATACAAAAGAGTGAACTGTGGTTCATCTAAAAATATATCTAAATTGAAAAATATGGTTAAAGGGATAAATAACTGCAGGAAAAACAACATTTCAAAACATTTTGAACTGCCCCAAAATGTATCATCATCTACTTCTACTTATTTCACTGGGAACAACAACAAAAAAAATCACTGTTTTGTTGCACTGAATTTCAATGTTGTACGGGAATCCAAACTTTGGCTCCAGGGCTAATCCTATATGCCTTATATGCTTGAGAGAAGTAAAGGTCCCAAGCTCCCTATTAGCATAAAATAAATCCATTAAAAAAAACAGGCCAGAAAGAGCAGTTGCAATCAACTAGGAAGATTTTCTGTAGAGGAAAAGTTTCCTGTTTTTCCTCTAGAGGATACTTTTCAGGAATTTTCTCCAACACAAAATCTAAAAGCCCTCACAGCAACAGGGAAAACGGCATTACTTTTGCTGTGTGACTTTTCTGCTACTAGAGATACACACATGTATGCCTGATTTGCAGTCTGAATTTATTTGGTTTAGATGGGAGGAATTAAGTGTATTCAGGATTTTGCTGCCTCTCCTAATTTCCCATTTGCCAGGAAACATCAGCAAACATGGCCATAAAACCCAAGTGCGGGATTTACCACCAGAGCTGACCTCTCAGAACTGCACTTGCGCCTCAGCTGAACGCAGGCAGAAAGGGAACATCCTTTAAACATCCCTGTTATCCAGCAAAGGCTGTTGGAAATGTCCCCATAAAACATATGTTCAAGGCTATTAATTGTATGGCAGGAGCTGAAATCTCAGTAACGTGTCYCCATTACACACAAACCCCAGATGTTGTGTCAACAAAACCAGTTTCACCCCGTGCTAGCTAGTTGGTGCAACTACCCAAAATCTGCAAAATGCCTTTCCAGGATGCATTCACTGAGGCAGGAGAGTTCAGCAGCTCACASGCAGGTTGTTTTGGAGACCAGGAAAGGGATTTTGTAGAGCAAAGAGGATGGAGCAGAAAGGCACACGACCCTACAAAGCTTGTGAAAACACCTGTGGCACAGTCAGTGCACTCGCACTTCACTGACATCCAAGAAATTTAAGTTTGAAATGAAATGAAATCATTTTAATCAGACTCTATAGAGTTAACCACTGATGTTCAGTTTGAACACTTTTAAAATTTTTAAGTTATGGAGGATGCAAAGTTTTCTGGTCACCTGAGCTGGGCTTTCCTCCTTGTGAAAGATAACCCATCTGGAGACAGATTTGTGAGCCATCAGTGTAAGGTTAATGGTGTAAAATGAAAGGAACTGCTGGGTTGAAGGAGATTTGGACAACAACATGGAAAMTATCAAACTTGAAGGGGGCTGATCAAAAGAAACACCAGAAAGAACAGCTGGGGGCACCAGCACAGGAAAGGCATGGATCTGTTGGAGCAAATTCAGAGGAGGCACCAAGATGATCTGAGGAATGGAGCAGCTCATCTGTGATGAAAGGCTAGGAGAGCTGAAATTGCTCAGCCTTGAGGAGTGTAGGGGTGACCCAGCTGTGGCCTTCCAGTGACTTAAGGGAACCTACAGAAAACATGGAGAGGGACAGTTTACAAGGGATGGAGTGAGAGTACAAGAGGAAATGGTGCCACACTGAAAGAGGGGAGGGATTGAAATCAGATATAAGGAATAAGTTTCTCCCTGTGAGGRTGGAGAGGCCCTGAAACAGTGTGGCCAGAGCAGCTGTGGCTGYCCCTGGATCCCTGGAAGTGTCCAAGGCCAGGTTGGACAGGGCTTGGAGCAGACAGTCAACAGAAGGAACCCAGACAGAAATTTCACTGTGTGACAAAGATCCAGGCATGGACCATGTGTTGGATTCACAGGAGAACTTTATCCAGTGATGGTTCTGCACCATCACCAATGTGCATCCCTTCTGATGCCAAGCCTTGACCAAGATTGGATTTGTTTTTAAAAATATGGAGTGATGTCATTACATGAGTCATCCTGTGAGAACCAGGAGTGCAAGGAAAAGGAAAGAGAGATGATAATTAATCAAATGTTTGCATTGTTTCATTTATTAATTAGGTTCACATACTGGATCCCATCAATTAACTTACATAGTACTTGAATTATCATTTATTTCTTTTCAAAAACCAAATTGTGTTTATTCTGCCTCTTTCTTGAACTTTCTGGAAAAGTATTCCAAAGTGCAAAAGTGGCACAAAAATAATTGCAGTGACTTTCTGTGACTATGTGCTTTTTAATTGCAGATTTTTCCTTCCCAAATCAGAGCAAAAAAAGAGCAACTGATGACTACAGCTGGATGAATACTGCAATCATTACCCTTGTTATAATGATACATTTCAATAACAACCACAATTCTTGATCCCCATGGATGGCTTCATAATGACCATGGATTATGCTGAGAAAATGCTATTCCTAATTTTATTGTTAATGGGGTGTGAAAGTCTTGCTCTGTGGTGGAGGCTAATTGTCACTTTAGATGTAATTTCCATCACTCAAAAAACATGTATGCTCCATGTATTAATTACAGGATACCACGATGGCTTGCGTTGACAAGAGATGGTGGATTTCAGATTTCCAGCCAAATGGAGCAGTTCCCTCTCTAGAAAAACTTTCATTACCATTTACCAACAGCACATTTTGTCATAGGTAGAATGTGGCCATGTTCGTGGCCTTCAGAACATTTGGTATCTGCATAATTAAACTAATCAATTGCAGAGCAGTAGTCAAAAGTCAAATCTTAATGAACTGGAAAAATGATACTTCAATTTGCTGTCTCCAGTCCCCAAACTAACATAATAAACRCAACGTATTTCTAATCTGTGGAAAAAAATAGAGTTTTTTTCCTTATTTTTAGATGGTTATTGTGTATTAAAGACATTCTTTTCAGTGGCTCTGTAAACAAGCAGCTAGTTTTGAGAAATTGATTAAAAATAATGTAAATATGTTATGCAAAACCCACAACATCTTGTTATTTTTGCTGAAAATACAATTTATTCAATTTTTTTGTTGTAATAAATTTTCCATTCTTTTTAATCCATATACAGGGCATATTTTCCAGTGGGTGGGTACCCATGGAGAGAGAATGAGTATTCCTAAGGAATCCAGGGAGTTCACTGGTAGAGGTCAGAAGTGTTTTAATCTCTTTTTTCCTGCACCCTTGGTGCATGGAGAAGGATTTGATTGTGATGAGCACAGAGATAAAGGTAACAGAAATCAATGTTGTTCTCCATGCTGCAGCCATGTCCATCACTAGTCAAGATCCAAGTCCATCCTGCCTGGCTCTTCTGGAATTCAGGTCACAGCCTCCAAGAGCTGCCTGCAGCAAATGATAGGAATTGATTTTTTCCCCCTCATTTTACTTATCAGAAAATGCAACAGATCCATTAAACATTGTTTGCTAAGAYAGAACTTCAGATTCTCCCCCTCTGCTCCGCCTTGGTGAGGCCCCACCTCGAGCACTGTGTCCAGTTCTGGTGACCCAGACACAAGGACATGGAACTGTTGGAGCAAGCCATGGAGCTGCTGAAGGGGCTGCAGCACCTCCCTTATGGAACTGGGATGAGGGAGCTGGAAATGTTCAGCCTGAGAAGAGAAGGTTGTGTGGAGACCTCACAGAACCTTCCAGGACCTGAAGGTGCTACAGGAAAGCCAGGGAGAGACAATTCATCAGGAGTGACACATCAGGGGGAATGGCTTCCCACTGCCAGAGGGGAGGGTCAGATGGGCTATTGGGAAGGAATTGTTCCCTGTGAGGGTGGGGAGGCCMTGGCACAGGGTGCCCAGAGAAGCTGTGGCTGTCCCTGGATCGCTGGCAGTGTCCAAGGCCAGGCTGGATGGGGCTTGGAGCAACCTGGGACAGTGGAAGGTGTCCCTGCCCGGGATGTCACTGGATAAGCCGTGAGGTCCCTTCCAACCCAAACCATCCCCTGGTTCCATAACAGGGGCCAGGGATAGAATGAGAATCAGAGTCCTGCTGCCTTGCCTGAAATTGTGAAAGCATAGAAAGCAAAATTTGGCCCAGAGCAATATTGCTACCCCAAATCAAGAGTAAAAAAAAAAWAAAATGAAAAATTAACAAAAATAACCCAGTCACCAGAAGGTATTACCTAAGGGAAGTGGGGTGCTGAAGGATCCTAAGCCAGTTTGCTGGGACAGGYTCATAAAGGATCATCCTCCTGCCTGCAAACATGTGGAAGTGTGAATATTCCATCAGATCTCCACAACAAACCTAATCTGTATTGCACCAGTGCCCTAMCTCATTTTAGCAGTGCAAAATAGCCAAAGCTTTAGAGAATAGCTCAGCCATCTGCGCCTGCAGGTGTTTACAATACAGAATAAATTAAGAAGTGACAAGGCATTGAGAAGGTTACAGTTGAATAATTACCAAGGAAAACTCAAAATCTTATGCACCATTTCAACTCCTGAAGATGGAGTAGCTTCCTCTGTCCTTTTAAAATMATTTTCCACTCTTGCTTAGTCTGCCCTTCTGTCTGAAGGACACCTCCCTTCTTCAAATAGAAAACTTGCAGAAATTACGTCAATACTTGTGGTAACAAGGCTTTTTATTCCTTTTTTATTTAATTGATGTGAGGAATTCAGCTCCCAGAGTGGAGCACAAAGCCATGTCCCATCCATGCTCCATGGCAGCATCTTCTGCCTCTGGTTTTCTTTCTAAAGCCTCTAGAAAAGTACAGTTTAGACACTGTGAAAAGAAATACATGGAAATATGTGGGGTCTGGGACATTCCCAAGATTTTCTTCCTGATTATGAGCATGTTCCATGGAAGGCAATGACATTCTTTACTCAGAGGGAGGTGAGGCGCTGGCACAGGTTGGACTGAGAAGCTGTGGCTGCCCCTGGATCCCTGGAAGTGTTGGAAAGGAAAAGGAAAAGGGAAAGGGAAAAGAGAAAGAAAAGGTAGAAGGAAAAGGAAGAGGAAGAGGAAGTGGAAAAAGGAAGAAGGAAAAAGGAAGAAAGAAAATAAAGAGTTAGAGGAGGAGGGGAAGGAAGAGCAGAAAAGAGAAAGGGAAAGGGAAGAGGAAGAAGGAAGAAGGAAGAGGAAAGAAAAAGGGAAGAGAAGGAGAAAAGGAGAAGGGGAAGGAAAGGAAAGTTAAATCTTCTTAACAAGGAGATAACCATCAGAAATTTTGCATAATCTATGTGGTATTGAGGTGTGTGTCTGGCCACAGCAGTGGATTTCAGGGTCTCTGGAGGCAAGCCATACACAAGACTAAATAAATGAGTAATTAAACATTCTGGGCTCTACCTCACGTGGCACCAGCTTTCTCTGATATTCACAGGAGTCTTGGAACACACATAGCCACAAAGAGCTCCTGTTCAAATCCCTCTTTCAGGAGCTTCAGCCTAAATATCAGCTTCCCAAAGTAATTTCCTGTCTGTAATGGCCTGGAGAGAGGAAAAGTCCTGGGAACAGCATTGCAGGGGAACTGGCAGCCATTGCTATTGATGCCTGAGCTGAGGACTCACAAAATCCATTTCCAGATGGGCAGAAGAGGAGTTTCACTTTCCACCAGGTGTAGTTTGGCCCAGGGCAGTGAGCTTATCTCTCCACAGCATCCACCATCCTGGAAAATGAGACTTCTCAGGGATAAGAATCCAGATTTTTTTCTGAGAGGTAAATAAAACCCTTGGGGGTTTTAATTTTACAAACCTGCAATGTTGCACTGCAGAGAAGCCCAGTATCTGTCACCTGCAGGAAAGGGAGGGGTCTGTAGGGTCACACATGCTTTGCAGGGGTGCACAATCAGCCCCTGGGTTTGAGGCATGCACTTGGAGCCGCAGGGTTTCTCAGCTCTTTATTCCTTTATCCCAGACTCATTAAGCCCATATTTTGGTGAGACACACAAAAAAAGAGGGAGATTTCTCTAGCACTTGTAAAACAAAGCACTTGGTAGGATCTTGGCTAGACACCAGTTGTGGCTGAAGCAGAAGATTTAGCTGGATCAGGAACACAGCAGTACAAACTGGGTTACCTCCCACTTCAGCTGCCAAACCTGGAAAGAAAAATACTCAGAATTAATATATAACAGTACAAAAAATAACAGCAGACCTGGACATGTGTTATCTCTGTAAAGCAGATGTTTTTATTATGTCACATACTGGCTGGTGTGCAGAGGAACTAATAAAGTGATTTACAGCTGTAATTACACTTATTATATGGGATGAACTATAGTGAGGTGCAGATCCAGCAAACCTCACAGAATATTCCAAATAAAGGAATTCAATCTTAACTTTGAGCAAGACTGATGGGTGAGGGTT
The DNA here is from genome assembly GCA_014549065.1 of Cardinalis cardinalis. Classification (NCBI taxonomy): domain Eukaryota; kingdom Metazoa; phylum Chordata; class Aves; order Passeriformes; family Cardinalidae; genus Cardinalis; species Cardinalis cardinalis. The sequence goes on from JACDOX010000211.1 coordinate 1,078,863, forward strand.
GATACACAGAAGGCAACTTTTTATTGATCTAGCATGTTCCTCCCCAAAAGGGGAGCAGCCAGATGCAGCAGAGGATGCTGAATCCAGTAGCCCACATGTGGCTTTTTGTCCATGGGTTTATCCAGAGCTGAGAGTGTGTTCCCAGTTGGCACCTGTGTATGCACCCAAAATTGTAATGGTTTTTTCCTCTCAATTGGAAACACTGAATTATTTGGATCATTTTTTTGCAGCTTTTGAAGTGCAACTACAATGAAGCAGAACCAAAAAAAACTTGTATCCACCAGCAGATTTCAGCAGACATTTTGGGGTTTGGTGTTGAACCACAGGTTTTAGTCTTAGAGAATTGGAGTTATTCAGCCTGGAGAAGAGAAGCTTCAAGGTGATCTATTGTGCCTTTCCAGAAGTACCCAACAGGAAAGATGGAGTGGCAGAACAAGAGGGAATGGCTTCCCACTGACAGAGGGCAGGATTAGAGGGGATATTGGGAAGGAATTGTTCCCTGTGAGGGTGGGCAGGCCCTGGCACAGGGTGCCCAGAGAAGCTGTGGTTGTCCCAGRATCCTTGGCAGTGCCCAAGGCCAGGTTGGATGGGGCTTGGAGCGACCTGGGGTAGTGGAACGTGTCCCTGTCATGGCAGGGGTGGCACTGGATGGGCTTTAAGATCCCTTCCAACCCAGGCCATTCTTTGACTCTATGACAAATCAGGTATCAGGTAAAGGTCTGGAAAGGTAAAAATATTTCTAATTTGTGTATTTTCTTCAAGGTTTTTAAATGAAAATTTATTTTATGATCAAACCCAAGCAGAATAGGTCAGTTGCTCAGTTTCTTGTAGTTCTTCAGCAGGCATTGAACTTGGGGGAGCTTCATTTTTTTCCTACCTAACACAGTAATCTGGACCTTATCCCAGGAGGAATCTCTAAAGAGGGCAGGAAAAGTGACCTCCTCCTTCTCTCAGACCTTCAGTGGTCAGCAGGCATGAAAAAGCCACAGCCAATCATAGAAAAACCAGCTGAAGACATGCAGAGAAAAGTTTTCCTTCACTTGCCCAACTGTCAGGCCAAGAGACCTCCACACTGCTCCAATTTTTGACTTTACCTATTTGAGCAGTCAGATCAGTTCTTGAGCATTTGTAGGATTATCCAATTAAAATGTTAGCAGGCAAATTGGACAGCATGGAATCACTCTACAGAAAATTGCACAAGGCAGGGTTTTTTTCCCCAGTGTAATAAAACTTCTCCAAAGGCAGGCTGTCCTTTCATTCCTTTCTGATTGTTTTATAAAGCTTTTGGTGTCTGTCTTTGAAAACTGAAAAACAAATTTTCTACTAAATTTCTTTTCCTCCTTCTTGCAGCATAGAGTTTGGACTAAAACAGAGTAGGGGGAAGGAAGGAGGTGGTGTGAGGAGCGAAAAACCTCACTTTTAAACCATTGTTAGAGTTGCACAAAAAGCCAGGGCACTAAGACAGCACAGGATGTTGTGGCAAGATAAAAACACGTGGCAGGTGAGGTGAAGCAAGAGTAAATAAATACTGACAAAGTTTTTTTGTAGTGAAGTGTGGGAACAACCATGACCACAAAGCCATCAAGTCACAGTATAACAGAATCCTGGAATGGATCCCCTGCCATGGACAGAGACAATATCCACTGTCCCAGGTGGCTCCAARCCCCATCCAGCCTGGCTTTGGATATTTCCAAGCATCAAGGGCAGACACAGCTTCTCTGAGCAACAAACATTTGCTGCCTGTATTGTTCATGTAATTTTAACAGTTACCCTCTTGTTTTACAGTCATGGAAAAATATTAATTGGGGCAGCGAAGATTTGCCACGGCATTTCAGTGTTTTTAATGTCAGCCAGCTGGTATTTTAGCAGTGTCAGACAAAGCTCACCCAGACACGGGGTGTAAATGGAAGTGATCATTTATTTTTGCTGCACAAAGGCCTGTGAAAAACAAACTCCAGATTTTCATGTTTGCTGGGAGTGGGGAATATCTCTGCATGAGCAAGTTCTCATCTTCTCCCTCGCATGCCAGAATTTCACCGCCTGCTTCATCATTGCGCTGGCTTGTCTGACTCATCTCAGATCAACAGGAGCTTGAAATTATCTCCAGGTCCATTATCAAATCCATAATAGGGCTGGGAAGATGCACTGAGGAGCAGGGTAGGGGGGAAAGCTTTTGTTCCACTCTGCCTCGGCACAGCCACTCTAAATTGTGCCGTCACACCAAGCAAATAAACAAGAAGCAGCATTTTTGTGCTTCCTGCCTCTTGGGAATTTTTGTATTTCACATGTTTTACTGCAGCAGGAAACACAGAGCTTAATCAGGCTTTTTGTCTGAAATGTAATTGGAGTTTGGCTGTTTTCACCCGTTTTAACCACTTCAAACATGAAATTGCAGACTTGTGCATTCACGTGGGCTCTGAGCTTGGAGGGCGGGTGTGTTGGCTTTCTTTGTGTCACAGACCCACTTTGGACCCAGAAATACTTTCATTCAGTGAGGTGCTGTCCAGGAGGAATAGAGAGATTGGAATTTAGCAAAGATCTGTGGGTTTGCTGCTGGCTCCCAGGGTTAACAGGGTGCTGGAATGAAATGCTAAGAAGCCTCATGTCTGTCCTCTGATCTGCCATCACCCAGGGATGGTCACACCAAGCTCATCCTCTCTGCTCCCTGAATGCTAAAGAGAAAAAAAATATTATTTACCACTACAACTCCTCTAAATGCAAGAGAAAATGGTACACTATGCACATAATTATGGTCTGGTGGCTCTAAGGCACAGGTTTTTTTCCCAGAGAGGAGAGGAATAAAAGGGTGTATTCCTGCAAGAGATCAAAACCAGGGAGGACAGAACTATGGCAGAAAAAGAAATGCACACAAATAATWGGACTTAGCAGAAATGTGATATCTCAGACAAACAGATAGAGGAATCACTTTGTGAAAAATAAATGAAATGGAGATACAAGTGAAACAAACATAAATAAAAATAGATGGCATCAGTGTAACAGACTTAGACTGACCTAAGCTTATATKTATTGACTCTAATGAGGGGCTCCGACTGCACTCTGCATTTACACTGCAGGACTGGGACCTGTGTGCTCCAAACCATACCCTTGTAGGTCCACCCTGAGTCAGAATATCCCCATAGGCACCAGATGATTTGGTTACCAGGTTTAGAGCCTCTCTGCAGTCTGRACAGCTTTGGGTTGTTTTGAGTCTGCTTTGAGCATAGAGATTTCCTCTTGTGCCACCACAGCAGCAGGAAAGGACWTATTGAAAATGAAGTCAGAGCTCCAAAACTTTTCAAACTTCTGTGGAAGTCAATATATAGGGTAAGATTAGACAGAGCTTAGCAAGGATAGCAACAATGGGAAGTTTGCTTTCTGAAAAAAACACAACATTGATAATATGGGTCTATTTMTAAAACTTGAGGACAGAAAGATTAAAAACAAGTTCTTAAAACACATTTGTAAAGAAAGTTCAGACTTCTGTTTCCTCCTGATTCTAGGAAAGATAAAAGTTTGTGAGTGTTACCAACCTCTGTAGAGTTGATCTTGGAGATTTTTTTCTCTTTGGGTAGAAAGCAAAAGATGAGAGGCATTGAAGTGATCTATGAAAGGGGAAGAGCTCATTCATTCTTCACACAAAACACTGGGAATGAACCCACTCAGGTGGATTCCTGCCCTTCTGCAGAGCTGTGCTCCCTGCTGTCCCTGCTTTTGGAAAACATTCATTACACCCTTTCTTCCCAAATCTTTGAGCTTTTCTCCTCAGTGAGTTGAGGTTGCTCAGATGTCAGGGGTGCAGTCTGGGAAATAGCTCTGGAATACAAATGAGTCAAACCTGCCCCTGGCTTTGCTTTCTCTAGATGTCCAGAGAAAGAAGAATCTGCATTCATCCTGACTCCTGAGTCACCCACCAGCACAAATGTACATGACCACTAAAGCAGCCCTAAAACCAAGGTGATCCTCTGGGTCTACCTCAGCTTTGCTCAGGGTGTAAATAGTTTCCAAAGCATCGAGGTGAGCTTGGTGCCAAAAGCAGAGTTCCTCAGTTCTCTCCTGACACAAAACCACTGCCATGGAGACACTCCTCTCCAAACCAGCCAAACACTCCAGCATTTCTGATGTGAATACCCCAAATTACCCAGCAGCCTCCCCAGGGATGGCTCCTACCCCTAGAACCTTCTACCTCATAATTTTTTGGAGCTCTTTAAATGCTTCCTGCTGTCCCTCCTTATCTCTTTGCCTCTGGTCCAGCTTTCATCCTCCCACTTTTCCTACAGCGTCTGTGGCAATCTCTGGCCCAGCAGATCCTGGGTTTATCATCCCTTAGACTCCCAACAGATGCAGCAAACCAGCTGTGCTGGGGTTCAGCTTTTTGGCACAGACACCTCGCAGCCTCCATCAAACAAATGAGGGATTCTGCTTTTCACAGAAATATCCCCCAGCACAGCAGTTCTCTCCATAACAACCTCATCATGTTCAGAGGCAGATGCTCTAAATTAGCTGTGCTCTAGGAACAGGAGCAGCATTGAGGTGGGGGAATGGAGAGGGGATGAGAAAAACTGAAACATTTTGCCAAAGGTCACATTTCAAACAACTTAATTTAGCTTCATTTTAAAGGGCTTCTTGCCACAAGACTCCATATGAGTATTTTTTTCCTTCTTTTTTTTTTTTTTTTTTTGGTAGCATAGCAAGAAAATGGAAGCATCAACAAATAGGCACTTAGGCTTGTCATTTCAGCTATTCTCTCTTTTCCTCCCTTTTCGATAAGGAAAAGAAAGCAAGAAAACCTGGGAATGAGGCAGGACTTCCCAGCCCTGAGAACTGCTGAGGCTGTTTAAACTCTACAGGCATTTAGCTTGCTTAGTTCTTTGTTTTTTTCATCAAGGATTAATTTTTGATTAAAGTTTTTCACAAAGAAGTTTAATTGAAATCAATCCTCCAAGCAATTTGTTGAAACTGTTTCCTGATCAAAACAAAATCAGAATAAATGACATCTGATTTAAAAATAATTATATCCAGTGATAATTAGTGTGTTTGCAAGAAAGTTTAACAATTTTTGTGCAGTAAAAGACCAGGAACAAAGTCAACATGCTTTGAGCTAATGTGAACACAGCCTGTTCAGAGAGACACTACATAGATGTGAAACTGGGGAAAATAGGATGTCTTTGAAATGAAAGACAGGTGCAAGAGAGAAGTCTGGCTGAGAGAAAATAGAGAATATGCATCACACATGTTAAAAAAGGAAAAAAAAATCCATACCAGGATGAATGCCCTGGTTTGAAGAAGTATTTATCTTGCATTTCCCCAGCATGGGATGTTATTTACTCCTAAGACTGTTCTAGTTTATAAGAAAGAGGAAGAAGCAACCTCAACTTCATAGAAACTCATAAATAAAACACCCCTCCTCTTTCACCAAGCGCTGCTGAGCTAAAGCATCACAGAAATTTCAGCTTAAAAATGCTCTCAAATATTACAACAGACAGCTTTGTTTTCTTGCAATGTTTCACATGTTTTATCCACATCCTTCAGCTGCTGGGGAGAGCTGAAAGCTGCCAGGTGAAATCACAACGTGCAGTTAAAGCACTCCATGAGAGGGAGCTCAGGGTGACTATTGCAAACAGCTGCTGAGGAGAAGTGCCACTGACTGTCAGAGACATTCCACTGTTCGAGGCCCTGCACATCTCTGTGTGGCATGGATTAGCCATTTCTTACTTCCTCCTTCCWTCAAGGATCAGTCTGAAATGCATCCAGTTCTGGCTGTGCTCACAATCAATTTCACCTGAGCAGACTTTTAAGGAAAAAAAAAAAAACCAAAAAGAGAATTTTAATTTAAAAATTGCAAAGGCTTTCTCTCATGTAAAAAATACTTCAGAAAGCTTCAGTGAGGACTGAAAATCAATAGTGTTTTCTTTTTGCTAGGAATAATGGTTATTTCTGAGCAAAGCCCTGGTACTGGAGAGGGCAGCYGTGGGAGACATGCCCATCTATCCCATGGATTCACGAGGGCTTTGTCTTTGGCTYCCACTTACACAGCTTTAAATTCTGCTGTGTTGACTTTGAGCTTGACACGCCACTAAATCTTCAGTCCCCAAGCAGAGTCCTCTCCAAATCATGGTGTTTCACTGGCTGCCTCAGACCACAAGTGTCACCTTCATTTGAAATTATCTTGTCCCAAGTGTGCTTAAAACATTCTCATCGTTTTTGATGAGGTTGGGCCTCATTCCAAGGCCATGGCCAAGCCAAAGCCCTGCAGGGGAAGGGTTTTTTTCCTTTTTTGCCTGGCTGCTTTCAGGAGGGCTCTTTTCAGGTCGGCTCAGTCCCAGAGCAGGTCTGTTATTATGCAAAAGCAATTTAAGGGGATATGAGTTATGACTGAGAGGATCCATGCAGGTGTTCATGGGGTTTAATTAATGTGTTCACATCACACCTTTAATTAATTTGTGACAACAATCTCGAGTGTCACCGAGGCAGAGAAAGGCRACTTTGCTGTCCAAGGCTCACAGGRAGTACAAAGGATTTTGTGCCTTCTGGGGTGATGAGTCTGGGGGAACCTGAAGTACYCAGCCCAGGATGGTGTCTGAGAGCAGGAGTGACTGCACAGCTGTCTGCAGAGTTAAAATAAATACAGAAATGATCAAAAGTTAAATTAGAGTCACTGTTATCAAAAAAGTGACTCTCAAATATTCCCTGAAGCTGGAATGGATGCTGTGGCATCAGTGAACCACCTCTGCTGGATCACAGAATCAGATTCCAGAATGGGTTGGGTTGGAAGGGAACTTAAAAACCATCTTTGCAATCCCCTGCCATGGGCAGGGGATCATCTTCCACTATCCCAGGTTGCTCCAAGCCCYGTCCAGCCTGGCCTTGGACACTKCCAGGGATCCAGGGGCAGCCACAGCTTCTCTGGGCACCCTGTGCCAGGGCCTGCCCACCCTCACAGGGAACAATTCCTTCCCAAAATCCCACCTAACCCTGCCCTCTGGCAGTGGGAAGCCAATCCCCTTCTCCTGTGACTCCAGCCCTTGTAAACAGTTCCTCTCCATCTCCCTTGTAGATCTCCACACCTTCATCTGTTTGATGAAATGGGAGAGTGAACTCATTCTTTTTTTCATCAACAGGCTCATTTTGCAGATTCTGCCTCAAACGCCTTTTTAATCTCTTCAGTTCAGTCTAGCAGTAAACTCAGTAAACTTCCAGAGCTGTGTGTCAGCATTTGTCTCCGCACACAAATATGTGATTTGCTGATAAGGCAGATCGGAAGCTGGTTAATTGCATCGGATTTCTCCCTGAAAAGCCTTTTTAACTACCCTCAAATATCATCGAGGCTGAGGCTAAGTACATGTTTGAATATTTTCTTCAGTTCTCTGCTGACAAAACTGCTGATGTGGTTGTTCTTACATCTTATGATTGATAAAAAAAAAAAAGGAAAAAAGAAAAAAAAAAAGAGAAAAGGCAAAATTTCAATCCTAACACAAACACACAGATGAGAGACACTCCAAAGAAGGCAATTTCGTACAGAACTGATTTTCATAAAGATTTTTAAGCATTTCCTCCTTCATCAGTGTTTGTTCCTAAGCATCAGACAATAAAGTAAATTGAAGTTTCTCCTACTGATGTAATTTGAATTTATTTTGGTGGCTTTTGACCATCTTTTACCTTGTGATTTGTTCCCAGCAGTAAATATTTGGTGAAGAGTTTCCTCCCTTTCTCTGACATTTGATTTGCCTGTGACGCCACAACTTTGAAACAGCAAATCTCATCAGTTCCAAAATCTACAGGACTGGGATCTGCAATGGCATCAATTGCTTCAGCTTTGTCACAGTTCTGAATGTCTGAGTCGTTGTCCCCAAAAGTGTTCAGCCTGTCTTGCACTGCCATGACATCTCCCATCTGCTGGGATTCAGTACTCCCCATTTTGTTTGCTGTGCCAACAGGAGTTGAATTTCTGCTCCAAATMAGTTCCCTACTTGACACCAAACTCATAAAAAGTCATGGAGAAGGTTTAGGTCAGGAACGGGTAGTTGGGAATGGAGAAATTCCAGTGGAAATGAGAGCACAAAGGGAAAGGGGTGGGGTGAAGGACACAGGAACCTCACGGGCCAAATCCCCRACGTGGCTGGAGAGGAACCACCCAGGGATGCAGAGAGGAGGAAGAGCCAGCTTAGAGCAAAATGAATCTGTAATTAATTTATGGCCTTGGATCAATGCTGATGGATCAGCTGTGACGCAGAATTAGGGCTGGAGGTGCAAAGTGGGATGGATCCGGATGCAGGGGGAACAGCAGTGGCACAGCAGAAGAGGGTGAATCATCCAAGGAGACACAGGCCAGGGGGAGGTGGGAGCAGAGTGGGACTGGAAAGCAAACTCCTGGAGAACACTAAGCTGCCAGTGTGAGAAAAGGAGTGGGAGATTGGAAGGGAGTGCTCAAGAGGGAAGAAAATGAGACATACGGAGTTTAGGAGTCAAAATAAAAACAGAGAGGAGTCATGGAAAACTTACTGTGTCATTCCCATCCCACCAAAAAACTGGGTGAGCATACATTTATGTGCTGAATTTAGCCTAATATTCAGCTTGTAATATCACCAAGTAGATTGAAGCCAGCTCAAACTCTACTCTCTTTAATGTTTTATAACATTTCTTTTATCTTCCTTTAATTTTTTCCCTTAATTTACAACTTTTTCTCCTTTCCTTTGACCCAAAGACAAAAAATTGTCACCCATCAGTACCAAGCAATCCACCCTCCAGCTGGAGCAGCAAATTGTGATTATTCACAAAAGTCATAYGGTTGTTGTTCTGCTCCTGGGCTTTGAATCCCAGTGGGAAAGATAAGAATATTCCTCTTATGGCTTTGGGCAGGAATTGATCACTTCCTACTCCTAAATACAAGTCATACCCTGCATTCATGTTGGTTGTGGGCGCAGTGGGATTTTAAGCTGTGCAAATATATCAGAATTCATGCCACAGAAGATAAGAAAAATCAAAATATAGGAAAGAAATATTTCAAATGGCAATGCTTAGCAGTTCAGGAGAAAAATACTGATGTTTAGAAGATTCAAAATATTTTTTTTAAAGTTTTTAAATTAAAAAAAAAAGAATGAAAGCAAAGGATAAGACAAGAAATGAAGCATTGGCTCATGCTGAAAAGCAACAGAGGCCAAAAATTCCCTACGGTGGGGGTAATGAAAAATCATCCTAATTACATGGCAATTAGATATTATGTGTGCAGTGCTGAGTACTCATGGATTCTGTATATTGTGAACCCCTTTCAGCAGAATATCCCAGCACCCAGGACAAGACACCCATGAATTAGTAAAAAAAGTGAAAAGTGAATTAGTAGAGGGGGAGTCACAAGATTTCCCTCTCCCTGTGTCACAGGATATGTGTCACAGTCACCCACTGACCAGCCAGAAATGCACTTGCCCTGTCACGGGGACAGCTGGAAATAAACCTGCCCCGATATTTTTATTGCATGTTGTCATTGAGCTGGAGCAGGGGACCTTGGGGGACAGGCAAATGGATCATTTTAATTAACACCTAATTGTGCTTGACACCTGAAATTCTGCTCAGCTTCTCTCCTGCCAGACCCAATAGGTGAAGGATGTCTGTGCAGCACTGTACCAACAGGCAGGAGCTGGGAATTACTCCTAGCTGCAGGATGCAACTTCCTTCATTTTCCTGTGGAGAAAGCACAGCATTTTGGTTTTAAATTCTAAAATCAGGAAGATGACCAGATTTTCAGCTACCAAAACCCAGGAATGATTTGCATGGAAGTGAGAGTTTTCTTTGTGGCTAGAACAACTGAGAAGTTTAATAGAGAAGAAATCAATCARTGATTAAAAAACACACGTGCACCACTATCCTCCTCTGTGGTGAGGAATTCAGCACAAATACCAAACCTTTTAAAAATATGTAAATGTAACCTTGATATGTTGGGGGGAAAACCCGCACTGGGAGGTGGAAAACTTGAGGAAGGTTTATATCTATGCTCTGAGAAAGGTGTAACATTAGCATTGTCCCACCTTCTATTGTTCTACTTSTATCATTAGCTTTTATTAGCATTGGATTGAGCACACCCTGCTTTATGACACTGCAACGTAAATCAAGGCAGAGCCTCCCCAGTGACTCAAATAAGCCAGCAAGCTTTATATAAAAGAAAGCCTTGACAGATGGGAAGGCAACAGAAACTGCAGAAGGGTGTTAAACTTCTTTTTTTCCCCTTTTACACCAAAGCATACAGCTGGAGATGAGAGCATTTTGATAGGTAAAATGCCAGTGAAAGAAAGCTGTTGAACACTGTGAGCTCTCCATGACCTGGGCCCCCTGACTGCTCTGGACRCAAAGATCACACCCCTTTCATGCTATCACTATCCCCAAAACTCCAGTTTCCTATCCACCCTGATGTCCCTGCTGTAAAGCATCCTTATATCCATGCTGTCCATTCCTTGGTGGGAAGGAGGTTAAAGCAGTGTCCTCTTCTGGAAGAGGTGATGTCCCTGTGCCTTCCCCAGCTGAGAGGGGCTACAGCACCCAACCCCCCAGAGGGCTGTGGCCCTCACAGCTCATGGGCACCCTCTCCTTTCTTTCCTCCCCAAGACATTTTAGCCAGCAGGGAAAGCTCAGAGCTGAACAAACCTCTGCAGATCACCTCCATCCCMAGCCTGATGTGCCTCCTCTGCCCAAAATCAGAGCAAGGGGCATACAAGAGGTGCTGTCCCTCAGCAAAGCTCCCACACAAGAAGCCCACCCTGGCTTTTCCTCCTCCAAGGGAAGATGCCAATGATATTTCAAGAAATGTTGCCTCAGCTGTGGTGGACCAAAGGTACAAACTCCTTAAAAAATGGCTTTGCCACCTACAGCTGTAGGTGGCAGCCTGAGTTTAACTTAATTACATTAATTAGTTTGACAATCTGAGATGAAATGGTGGTTAGCAACTTTGGAGCAGAGAGGGATGTTAGCAAGGAAAGCAGTGATAAAATCAAATTCCCTTATGGACAGAGCCTTGCAAGCAATTATCTGAGGTGTTGGCTGGCTGTGGGTAGTGCTGCAGAGCTAAATGTCTCTGCTGGGCCCATGTTTCATGATGTATAAGAGTTATTTTGGTGCCCAAACCCTCTTGTTGTTTTAGAGGGCTCAGCTTGTTGCAATCAGAGATTCTTTCCAAAAGTGCCCTCATATCAGGAAGGTTTTACTCCTAAAATGTGATTTTTTTCAGAATTAGATTTTTTTAAAATATATTCTCCCAAAAGGTTAAAAAGAAAACAAAAGAGTGCCCAAGACAAAAGAGTCTGAATTTCAGCTGTGATGGGCCTGCTCACAATCCAAACAAGGTTTGCAATAAACAAGCAATTTCTTGAAGCTSTTTAAACCTCATGAACAGAAATCTTGTTGTTCTCCTGGGTAATCCCCAGAAAAGTGGTTCTGGGGACATTTTGTCTCTTGCAGTTATCCACCACTAGAGGACAACAATTAAATTAGAAATAAATGGATAGGCACACTGATAAAACCAATTTTGTTTAAAATACCAGTTGGCTAAATTGGTACAGTCCTCTCATCCTTGGACACTTCAGTTGTGAGAAACCTCATGGACATGCATGAGAGACTGTTTGCAAGGAGCTGGAGTGACAGAACATAGGGAATGGCTTCCCACTTCCAGAGGGTAGGATTATATGGGATTTTGGGAAGGAATTGTTCCCTGTGAGGGTGGGCAGGCCCTGGCACAGGGTGCCCAGASAAGCTGTGGCTGCCCCTGGATCCCTGGAAGTGCCCAAAGCCAGGCTGGACAAGGTTTGGAGCAACCTGGGATAGTGGAAGGTGCCCCTGCCCATGGCAGGGGGAGGATTTAAATTATCTTTAAGGTCCCTTCCATCCTAAACCATTCTGGGATTCTAGGATATGATAACTAACACCTAGGAGAAATAATCAAAGACTAAAGAATATGAAAGCTGTTAATACAGTTATCAGCTTGATGTAAAATAGGAGATATTAAAATTTGCATTATTTTAGCATGGCTGGAAAAGCCACTCAAGCTGGAAAATCAGCCAAGATTTTTTTCAGCTGTTTTGCTCTTCTCCCATCCCTAATTCTGTCCCTGAAATGCTCCACATGCACAGGGAATCAGGAGCCTCGAGGGCCCTGTGTTGTTCTGGTTGTGGTGAGCAGTGATTTCATGGGTATTATGCTCCCAGTGATGTGCATGACTTTGGTTGCACAGGTTGATTTAAATAAATTAATTTTTTTACAGAAAATCTGTTTTCCCACATGCCAGTCATTTTAGATCACATACTTCCCAAAGATTTTACCACCTCGCTCACTGTGGTGTTTTAAAATACAGTCAATAAGAAAAATAGTGTTTTCTTTTAATTAAAAAAAAGAAAACCCAGTTTCATCCAAATACCAACACATGCAGGACTTTGCTTATCAGAACCAYCCCAACAATTGTATTTCATCAGCTCCACCTGATGTCATAGAGCAAAAACAAGGACCTATAGTTGGCACCAAACATTTTGAAAATTCCCAGTTTTGTGAGAACAGATGCAGCAGATTTTCAGCAAGAACCAGACCCAGGCTGGCTGTGCTGGGGGAGCAGGGAGATGTTATCTAAAACCTCCCTGAGGTTTTAGCAGCTACAGAAGATCTTTGAGCCCCAGCTGAAAACCAGCTGGAATCTTACCATGAAATTGAATGAAAACTCAGCAAAAAGTCTCTATTGAATGGAGGTTTTTCCCATTCCATGGTGAGGCCTCAAGTGGGGTAGGATTTTTCTGGTCATGAAAATGTTGGGGGCTCAGGGCTGTTGGGCTTATCTAGGGAAAGAGAGAGAAGCTAATAAAGAACCAGTTGCCAAGATGACAAGGAAATAATAGAGTTTCCAAAGAAATAGAATTTAGAACATCTGCTACTCCCTCTACAAATCCTCTGAAACAAAAATTTAATCTGGGGACCATCCAAGTTTAGAACATTATTAAATGGAGCATGGCAAAAACACATCTCAAGCTCTATAAGAACTTTGGGAGGAAAATCTACCCTGAAYTGGGACAAAAGGCAGAAGTTGAGATGTTTCAGACCTAAAGTTCCCCCAGGTTGTATTGGATCCCCTGAAACATTTCATTTCAACTAAATTTAAAATTTTGTTGGTATTATGTTTTATTTTTCCTTTTGTTTTCCACTGAGAATTGGGTTTACATCTTGAAAGAATTTGTTGAACAAATTGAGGAAACCTGAACACAGAACAGGAAATTCATCAAAAGAAGCCTCTTTTTAAAGTTTCAGTTTTTAGCAGAAAAAAAAAAACCCAAACCACAAAAATAAAACACAACCCAGTGATCAGCTTTAAACATAAGCAACACTCACATTGTCTCCATGAGGCTTCCAGCACCAAAGCCTTCAGCTTCCACACATTTAATTTTCATGGCACAACAGAGGGCAAAACCTGTACAGTTCCTGGATGCCTTGGATCTGTTAAAACACAGATTATTAAATCTCCAATATTCCTGTTTCTCACAGAAAATAATTTTTGTGTAAATGAGGAGCTCAAATTACAGCAATTCATGTGCATTTTCGCACCGCTCTGTTTTGTTCCCATAATCAACAGAAGTGGCAAACTGCTCCAAAACATCTCCCAGTTTGAGGAAGCTCTGCTGGAACTGGAAATCAAGGAGACAGCCCTTGGAGAAATTACCTTATCCAAGACACAGTTAATCATCAAAAGCAGAGACTTCTAGAACACCTCAAAGTCTTCCCAAAAAGCACTGGCCAGGCTCCAGCTGGACTCCCAAGTTATTCCTGACTTGTCATTGGATCTGATGGCTTTGCTACCCAGCCACTCACWAGGGGAGGAACTCCTGTTTTCACAACTCAGCAGGAGATTTCCATGAGCATAAAGGTGTTTCCTCCTGCCCAGTCTGACCCTGTGGAATACTCCTTCACCAGGACCACATCAGCAGCAGGAGCATTTCCACCTTTCATTTATATTTTGTGATATGAATGCATGGAAGTCTGCTGTGATATATTTAATTCAAAATTCCCAYGGTGGGGATAACGAGCTGGAACAAGGAACAAGGTGGAAGAATGAACGCTGGAAGTGTCCAAGGCCAGGTTGGACAAGGTTTGGAGCCACCTGGGCTAGTGGAASGCACCTCTGCCCATGGCAGGTGTGGAACTGGATGGGCTTTAAGGTCCCTCCCAACTCAACCCAATCCATAATTCCACTGGCTCCATCACCACACTCTGGAAGGTCCATACCTTCCAAATAACTGAGGCTGTCAAAAACCKGAGTAGCCAAAAGCAACCTTGACAAAATGACATCTACAACTTCCTGGGAAGCAGCTTAAGTGCCCAGCTGAGAAAATGAGAGGAGACATGTGGAAATTCYAATAAAAGAAAAGTCAGTGAAATGTCTCATTCTTTCCTGTAAGTGGATTAAGAGTTCTGGTAAGAAAGCTGAGGTCAAGCTTGATGATTTTCAAAGGAAAAACATCACATTCTAGAAGCTTCTATGAGAGCTGAAGCCAAGTTTTTAATTCTATAAGCCTTTTTCTAATTCTTGCAAAATTAAAACAGAAACAAAGAGAAAAATATCTGTGAAAGTATGAAAAGAATGAATGTRATGAGATAATTAAGTGATTAAGCCCCAAGCTGTTCTTGGAACTGATCAGAAATGCCTTGGAAAACATCATTCCACAAATCCAGCTTCACTTCACACCCTGTTGCACTTTGAAATTGTAATTTTCATTTTTTTCTTATTATCTGCATTTTCATGGATAAATTTTGTTTGGCCCTCAGTTCTGGAAGAATTTGGTRAAGTGCACATGGTTTTCCATAATATTTTGTTAAGGAGGGGGCAAAATCCACAACAACCAACCAAACACATACAAATCCCAAATGAACAAAAAGGGGAAAGAGGAAGGGAAGGGTTAATTTTTCATTACTATACTATTTTTCCAGCCTTCTGTAAATAAACTGTATAAAACATCAAATGAAACACCGAGCAACTTATTTACTGAGATTTTATTCAATGTGAATGTATTTTGAAATTAAATTTGACAATTCCAAATTCCATCTTGAATGAAATTTGGGGTTTTCTCAAAGCTGTACAGATTACAAATAGAAAYTCACACAATATTATTCCAGAGTTGGGACACTGCATTATGCAACCAGGGTAATTATGTGCTGGATTTCCATGATCCACGATTTCACAGTTTGGGATCCAAGAGACAACCCATGATACAGTTCCCTGAAAATCTAAATTCCACTGTGCTGAATGAATGTCTTCAATGTGCTGGTCCAAGATTACTATTAAATGAAAATTATATTGTTCAGCTTGAGCTTTAGTGATTTCAAATTGCTGTTCCAAACAGAGAGAGTGTTCTCAGATAAATGGGGGGTTTAATTAAACATGTATGTATTAAGTTATTTACTTAATTATAGTATCACTATTGCCTCATATTGTTTTCCTGTGTATTAAATTCAGTTTCTCACATTACTACATTATTAGATCAAACTGGTAATTGTCAGTTTTTCCTTTCTTCAGGCTTATCTAAGCTTGCAGTGCTAAGTCTCACTTCACTTAWTCAACAAGGCAGTGATGAAAGCCTTGCAAAGGAACCTTGGGTTAATCAGGGCTTCCCTCCTACCTCTCGAGCTTGCAGAAACCTGGAGAGCTCCTGGCACATTCCCAAGGTCTGAAGGGATGGCTGCTGCTGGAGCAGAATCCAAAATCTCCTGTCCTGGCTGCTGCCCTGGGCTGGGGATGATGACAGAACAGAGAGGGGCTGAGCAGGGCACCCCCAACCCCCAGAGCCTGGGCACAGCCTCCAGCTCAGTGCAGCCTTTACAATTTCATTTATTGCCAAGCTGCTTTCATCTTTTTCTCTTTTTTCCCTCTTTGGGAAACTTTCAGAACTCCAATTTTTCATTCACAGATGCAGGAATGACCTCTCCCCTTTTTTGTCAAATCACAGATCTCCCACAGACAGAAAATCTCACCTTTGATCTGCTCCACCTCAGATAGAACCAAAGCCACTGCAAAAAATCAGTTTCATCTGTTTTAAGTATAAAATATTTAAAGGAGAGGAGAAGCTATGGTTTTATTTATCTCAAAGGTGGTCTGCTGAGATTTGTTGATTTAGCTTCAGTAATAAATAAGCCAAAGACTTCAGCAATCATTGAAGCCATTTCAGCATTCACATCCAGTGAAACCCCTTTCCCCCTGGCTCCAGTGGGAATCCTTAGGAGCCCTAAGAAGCCTGAACTGGCATTTTTCCATGCAGGAAGAGTAAATGMAGTTTGTCAGAGGCGCTGACCCAGCCTTGCACAGCCCAGCCTCCCATTGCAGGGCATGTGGAAGGCTCAGTGCACAGACAGGGATTGCATTTGCAGGGAAAAGTCCCCACAAAGGCAGGAATGAAGAATCTGACTCCATGTTCTCAGAAGGCTAATTTMTTACTTTATAATACTATATTATATTAAAGAATGCTATACTAATTAAAGAATACAGAAAGGATACTTACACAATGCTAAAAAGATAATGATGAAAACTTGTGACTTTTTCCAGAGTCTCAACACAGCTCAGCCATAATTGGCCWGAGTGAAAACAACTCACACCAGAATCCAATGRAACAATCACCTGTGGGTRAACAATCTTCAAACACATTCCAAAGGAACAAAACACAGGAGAAGCAAATGAGATAAKAATTGCTTTCCTTTTCTCTGAGGGTTCTCAGCTTCCCAGGAGAAAAATCCTGGGTGAAGGGATTTTTTCASAGAATGTGAATGCTATAGACAGGCCTGTGTGTAACCCTGATGGATCCAGGAATTGGGATCTCCTGACCAAGGGAAAGCTCTGGGACAGCTCCCACGACATCTTCAGGCCTGAGAGAGATCTTGAGCTTTTCAGGTACCTTCAGTCATTGATCAGAATGACTGAGATTTTGTAAAGAAAGGAAGAATGACCCTAATGTTAAATTAAGGAAGAACTTACCTGACTTGGTGAGCGTAATTCTGTCACCCTGTAAGAGAACAGAGGGTGCAGCACCAGGAGAGATTTATCTCTGGTGTGACTGTTAAATATAAAAGCCATGAAAGAGCCCAGGGTAGGACGAGCTCTGAATTCTCCAGGTAAGAGAATTCTCCCCTCTCCTGGACAAGCAGATTGCCCAGAGCTTGCAGGAAGGGCTGTCTCAGCTCTAACCCAAAGCAGCAGGTAAGGAATKGTCAGGAATTACCCTGGCAGGAGATGGCTGGAGGGACTGAAATGCACCTGACAGGGTGTGCAGAGCTGCTCTGAGTTCTCCTTGCAGCACCTGAGGTGTTCCTGCTTCCTAAAGTGCTGCTGGTGMTGATTTCCACTTAAATTCTCCATGTAAAGGGGAAAAGGAAAACTGCACCTAATTAGAAGAGTAAAATCTGCTTCATCATTGATCATCAGAACCAAAAAAATCCTGGATTTTTCTCACCAATTTACAAATAACCAAATTAGAGAGAAACAGAGACTTCTTGCCCTACCTGTTTTGATAATTTTACCCTCCTAAATATGTGAATTTACCTTCTTTCTCTTTTTTACAGAAAAAAAATAAACAAAGGGAATGACAGAGAATCTAGAAATATGTTAATATCTTTCCTTCATCAAACAACCATGAATATACATGACCATACTATATTACTATTTCCAGCTTCTTTGATTTATGTTATGGATAACATGTTTATAGAAAGCTAATCTCCACAAGAAGCAGGAAAAAAAAAAAGAGAAACTGAAGAAAAACAAAAAAATCACACCACCAGCAGCAGGAAAATCAAATATCACCTAAATTAAACTAATCTCCAAAGTAGGCCAGACAAATACTGTAAAGCAGCCAGGATTTCTGAGGCACTTTATTACAAAGGGCTTTTTTTTTTTTAATCTCAAGATTGGTGGAAACACAATTTAAAAAGAAACACAGACAAAACAATATTAAGGTTGAGGTCTTCAAATCAGGGTGAATGGAATTAAGCTGTCCAAGGCAAAACTGATCCAACATTCAATTATTGATATTTATCACACTTGATTTCATGTCAGTGACTCCTAATCACATCCCCAAAAAATTAATTCAATCAGAGCAAGCTGTTTCCAGCATGACAGGCATGGAACTTGACAAATTGCTGCTGGTAAAGGTTTGATGCTGAATGGTTTTTGAGTGCCCTTGAGTTGGGGTTTGTTTGTTCTGGTTTGTGCCATGAGACTTGGCTGCTCCCAGGCTGGCAGTGCTGCAGACTCTCGCAGAACCACCACAAGTGCTGCAGGTAGAAGAGTCCAAGTGGCCCAAATGTTGCAGGTACAGATTTTTGGGGTGGATCAGTCCTTAATCCAGTCCTCAGTGCAATCTAAAGAACATTCTTCCCCTTGGCTCACTGATCATCATTAGTGCTGTCTAATGAGCCTTAGCCCTAATGATTAGCACAGACCTAATGACCCCAAAGCATGGCAGTTGTTGTATCCTTTTTAATGACTTTGCTCYCTGCTTTCCCAGCCCTTCTCTGTTTTAAAATGGACATGAAATTCTGATCTGCCATAGACCACTTCCAACCCAAAAATTCCAGCTTTCCATTCCTGTGTTTCCCACAGCTGATAAGGGATAACAGGAGTGGTCAGTGCAGTGAGATTTGGCTCTGKCACTTCTCCACTGAGCCAGGCACACCCTGATGCCATGAGCACCCCTCTGCTCTGTGGTCACTGGAGTTTTCTGTGACACCACAATGTCTTTGAGAGTGAAAGCAAACCCAGCCAGCAGCAGGTTCTTGGGAATGGCATCACCTTCTCAGACTCTGCAGTTCAACTGTGGATCCCTGGAAGTGTCCAAGGCCGAGTTGGATGGGGCTTGGACCAAGCTGGGCTAGTGGAAGCTGTCCCTGCCCATGGCAGGGGTGTCACTGGATGATTCCAGGACTCCCCAAAGGGACTATTCAATGTTTCTGGACTATTCATTGTTTCTGTGAGCCCTGTACCAAGCAGAGACGTTGCCCTGACAGTGGCACTTCACTGAGAGCAGTGGCTTATCAGGATTTGTTTACCCCATTGTTGATACACTTGTATAACACTACATTGCATTGCAGAAAACAAAATTATTGCCTGCAATTATTCACTGAATCTTCACCAACTATCCACAGCATCAGTTCCATTCCATCAATCAATTCAATTACTCTCATAATCTCTTTGAGGGGATTTCTCCCTGTCCCCATCATTCTCCCAAGCCCCTGAATGATGACATGTAGTTTTTTTCTAATGCAATAGATGCCTTATTTATTCCACTGCCTCTCTRTATATGACATGCACACTGTTCAGAGAACTGCATTGTTGTCACTGCAAATAATGATCTAAATGCATTCCAGGACTACATCTATATTTCCCTGAGTGTTTTATAATGTGCAGGAGGCAGAGAAGAAGATCTTCAAGTTATTTTTGAGGAAATATATATCACTGTGTGGTGGGGATGTCTTCAGGCAGCACTTGTTCCCAGAATTCTTTCATTTACATTTCTGCTGTGTTTATGTGCTCTGTCTTAATGCTTCTTCCCCTGCTTTGGATATTAGCAAGTGGAGCAAGAGATATTTTTATGAGCCTTATCCTGTGAAACAAATAAAAGTCAAAAACTGATACACAATATTTGTTTTTATTTCAGTGC
Source organism: Cardinalis cardinalis (assembly GCA_014549065.1). Taxonomy (NCBI): domain Eukaryota; kingdom Metazoa; phylum Chordata; class Aves; order Passeriformes; family Cardinalidae; genus Cardinalis; species Cardinalis cardinalis. The sequence goes on from JACDOX010000211.1 coordinate 1,098,518, forward strand.
ACAAAGAAAAAGTCTGATTTCCAGGACCCTCTGAAATGAAACCTCTAGAAACATAGACTCAGTCCTGATGGCTACACGAAGAGCAATTTTGGTTTGTTATGATTAAGAGGAAATTTCATCTCCTCCAAATAAATATATTATGATGAGAAACAGAGCAATTTCTTTATTTTCTTCTTTTTTTAAAATAATATTGTTATTCTGGAAATCTCTCTATGGGTTTGTAAAGAATAACATGAAAGCAGATGGAACATGTGACATAATCATTGATTATTAACATGAAATATTCTGTAAAGAAAAWACTACTGGCTTTAGAAATGTTCCAACCAATACTTTTAACTACAGTTTTCACTGGGAAAAGAGCCATGAGCCACTGTTGAGAGAGGAAATTTTCCCCACCTGCACCAGTCTGGAAATGTGGTGCTGTTTCTCCTCCCAAACCTTCCATAAACCTCAGCTGGGCCCTRAAACACTCTTTGGGTCCAATCTGAAATAAGTGAGCAACACACACTATTGGTTCCTTCACAGCATATTTTGCTGGCAGCTCTGTAAAATTAAGTATAAATTAATACCAACATTTGCAGATTCAAAGCATAAAACCTAATTAAATAGATAATTTCAGACCTACTCATTCTGATTTGGCTGTTTAAACTTGCTTATTTCCTAYAGCAGATTTTCCAAAAAGATGAGGCAAGTACATGTAATTTAAAAATAAATAAATAAAAGGAAAATTTGAGAATATTCCTATACGTCTTCCCTCCCCTCTGAGGGTGGGCAGGCCCTGGCACAGGGTGCCCAGAGAAGCTGTGGCTGCCCCTGGATCTCTGGAATGTTGGCTGGGTCAGCCTGGGAGAGTGGAAGGTGTCCCTGCCCATGGCAGGGGTGGCACTGGATGGGCTTTAATGATCCTTCCAACCCAAACCACTCTGGAATTCTATGAAATTTCAATCACAGCATTGCTCCCAAGACCTTTCTTCCCCAAATTCTCTCCTGTTTGCTCCCCACTGGGCAATGTCAGGATTTTTTTTCCTCTTCCCTTTGCTTGCTGCCCACTGAGGAAGAGTCCCTCTCCTCTCCCATTGCCACTGGCTCAGGATGAATGTTTCAGATTTTATCAGCTCCAGCACTGAAGGAACTTGGTGAATGAAAATGTGCTTGTGTTCTTCTTTTTTAGGCATTATATCAGGGAGGAAGGGAGCTGCTTGTCTACTGACAGAAACTAAGTGCTCCTATCTGCTGTAGCCTGCTCCCTTATCTGCTGCCTTCCATTGTTTCCAGAAAAATCCTCTTGTAATGGGCAAGGAACTCGATAAAAAGCACAGAACAAGGGCTGGCCTAATTCAAAAGGACATTTTTCTGTCCCTGGATGTTCAAGCCATGACCCTGTTTGTGAACAATGAGACATGAATGAGGTGTGTGGATGTTCAGTGTGTCACCACAGCACAGGAAATATCTGTGATTTTGGCAGATAGCCTAAGGGATAAGAGCCACGGACATGCTCCCAGCATGTCTAGTCCTAAAGAGAACAAAAGCTGCTGCACCTTCTATTTCCATACATGAAATCTGTAATGCCAAGGCTGAAACAACTCTTTCTTCCACCTCCATCTCCCCCTGGATGCAGCTTGTTCACATTTGAACTCCTTGTGCCCAGATGTGCTCAGCTGGAAACCAAACCAGCTGGAAAGGTCACAGGCTGCAGGCTGGGCAGGGCTCAGTGCCCTGTTCATTGCAGGTTGGTCATGTCTAGGAAAGAAAACATATTTTGAAGGAAAATAAGAGACCAGAGTTATATTTGGGGAAATGCCCCCAGTCCTGGCTGTCCCTGGATCCCTGGCAGTGTCCAAGGCCAGGTTGGACAGGGCTTGGAGCAACCTGGGACAGTGGAAGGTGTCCCTGCCATGGCAGGGGTGGCACTGGATGAGATTGCAGATCCCTTCAACCCAAACTGTTCTGTCATTCTGTGATTCTATAAAAGGAGATAAATCAGAAATCACTCCAGAAGCTGAACAGGTTGATGCTTGAGGTTTATAATTGTGTTATCATATATTTAACATCTATTATTGCATTATACAGTATTACATTCTGTTATGTTATACACATTATCATTTTAAATATCATATATTAAACTCATTATTTAGCATTAATCCATTCTAGTGGCATCTAGAGTCAACCTCAGTGCTGCCAAAGGTGGGATTTCACAAATTCAGGGGTTTCAGGCCAGTCCATGGAGCTCAAGCCTCCAGTCCCTGCTGCACCAGCCCTTACTGAGTGACTTTAATCACAGTATGCAGACAGATGCTCCTAGAGCTGCACAAGGGTCTCCAACAGATCCCTGACACCTTTGTGGACCAAACCTCTCCATGCCTCAGTCTCCTCCAAAGTGCCATAACATTCCTTTCCCCCTCTGCTTTATGAATTTGTTCCAGTTTGTGAGTGGAGCCAAGTTCCTGCAGCTGGTTGTGACTGGGGTGGGTGAGTGGTGCTGCCAGCACCTTAGATGACAAGTAAAAGTTCAGACATCTGGCACTGGCTGCTCACAGACACATTTCCTTCCTGAAATGATGACACACAGATCATGGAAATAAAACAAAAGGAAGCAAAACTGACAGTGCTATTGTGCTTCCAAATGAAAGCATTACTTCAGGGAAGGGACTCTGCTCTGAGACAGCAGTTTTCAAAAATGGCTGTTGGAAAAGAACTTTTCATTTGAAATAATAATCACATCTCTACCTGTGACTGAACTGACAATGAAACAAACGGCCTTGAGACAGTCATAAACCTAAGACAGATTAATTTGTCTGGAGATGATACTGTTTTCCTACACTGCCCTTGCAGTACTGAATTATGCATCATTTCATTTATCAGATTGCCTCCCTCTCCCTGCCATCCCTGCAGCACAACCACGCTGCCTAAACTGCACTGATTTCCAGCAGGATGCAAAACACACAATGGATTTTCTTATCTCTCCCCTTGCTGTCCCAAACCTAACAAAGCCGTGCTTTCCCTCTCATTTCTTACCACTTTTGCTGTTTTCCTGTCACAGCTCTGCTCTGTGTCTGTCTGGCTTTTTTGTCATGCTAAGCAGCAATCCCTGCATGACAAAATTTCCTAATTGTAAAGAGCAAGTCCACCATAATTATTGTGCTTTTACTATGATCATTTTCCAGAGGTGTCCCAACTCTTATGAAAATGAGAAACCTGGGCTGCCTGGTTATATATTTTCACAGTTGCCTCAAGGGACAGGGATTCTGCTGAGCTGTGCAGACAGAAAGAGGACACCATCACTGCCAATGTGCCTTCAAATTATCAGAAGCCTGCAGGCTCAGGGATGCACAAGGGACAGGACACAAGGATGTGCCATTTCCTGCTGGCAGTTGTCTTTCCCCACCTCCAAAACACCCTCTGCCAACCCAAAAGAGGGTTCTACCACAGCAGAGAGGGACCAAGAGATGCTTTTTTTTGGTATCTCACACTGCTGGGTCCTTCTTCTGCTTCCCTTTGCTGTCCTGATGCAAATGAAGTCAAGGGGAGGGCTTAGAGAGCTCTTGAAAGAAACAAAAAAAAGCCATTTCTTCTCTCCACCACTCCTTGAGTTGCAGTCTCCATCCCTGGAAGTGCCCATCAATCCTGTGGAGATGCCAGATGCAGGGTGCTGGGGGTGTGGGGGATTTGGCCAGAGGYTGGACTTGAAGATCTTGAGGTGTTTCCCAACTTTAATGATTCCCACGCTCACTGGGATGAGCTGCCAAGGCTCCAGTACATGGCACAGACTGGGATTGTTGGCCCAAGAGCTTTACCACAAATCCAATGGCTTTTCTGATGGAGATGCTGCAGCACACCAACTCTTCACTAAAAGAACATTACAAAATCATAATTAAGCAGAGTAATTACATTTAAAGCCCCCCTTTAACCATCTGAGAGAAAAGTTGTCAATGCAAGGACATTGGCCTTTCCCTTCTGTCTGGATGTTTCACAAGGAATCAGTGCTTGGAAAAACYAGGAGCCCTCCAGCAGCATCTTCCTCCTGAAAGAAAGGATTTAGTAAGTTCCCTGGAAAAAATTTAATCTGATGCTTTTGGCACACAAAACAGATATTATATCCCTTAGAAATAAAAGCCTTCAATGAAGAAACGCTTCAACGAATATTTGTAGGAATTTTTGTATGTTTTCCCGATAAACAAAAAGAATTATAAAAAGTATCTTCTCCCTCTTTAACATTCCCAAATATGTTGGTTTGAAAATAAAGCCAACAAAATGGAATCTATTCACTGGGAGTTCATTTGCAGGATAAGACATAAAAGTGAGCATCTGTGTATTTGGATGCATCTTATTTACACTCAGGGAAGRGACTGGGAATGTCATAAAATCCTGCAAAAAAAAAAAAGAACTCTAAATGGCCTTAGAGTCATGTGAAATTTAGAAGAGAACTGGCCAAAATTTAGTACCTGGAATGCAAATTCATTGCAAAAATATGCTTTTCCAGTCACATCAAATATGCAAAAATATGGTTGCAAATTGAAAGTAAAGCAAAACACAGATGCACCATAAATTTCATTTTGGTACCGTTACGAGGAGCAAAAGCCTGAGAAGATTTTTGCATTTTTATTTTCTCCATTCAATTTATTCACCTCTTTTTACTATGAATGAGAGACCCATTAAAATATTAAAAGGTATTTAGTAGGTGATCTAAAATGATTAAAAACAGGATTTAAAAAAAGCATTTCCAGTGCTTGTCAGCAGCAGKTTTTTTTATCAAATTTAATACAAAATAGCTAATGAGGGCAACTCAGCCCCAGTAACGTTGTTCAAAATGCAAACTTGATTTTCAAAATCCTCCCTTCCATATTTAATAGGGTGATGATTACAAGAAAAGTGATGCTCCAATATGTTAATTCCCTCTCTGTTTTTCTGCTGATGTTACTCTTCATTTGAAGAAAACTGTCACCCTCTCTTCTCCAGCAGATCAAAGCAAGGCATCCAGTTTGTACCAGATGCCATCATACAAAATTACATTTAAGAAATCTCCAAATTAAAAACCCCTGTATAAACCCTCTCAAAGAGGAAGACACACTGTACCAATTCTCCYCTCTTTAAACAACTTTTGGAGAGGTGACAAAATGTGACTTAAAGCTTCTGCTACACATGCCACCTCCTTCCTTTGAAGTCCTAATTAATTATCTTTCCTGAGAATCACAATAAACAGAAGGCTCTGCTGTTGTATCCTGAGATATTTGGGTTCCTCATCCTACTGAGGCCAAGAAAGACCTTGGAATTCTGGTGAGCAGCTGGATCTTGGACAAAGAATCCCAGGAGTAGGATGAGACTGGCTCAAGTCCACAATGCTGGATTTGTTTTGGGGATATATTTTCGTGTACCTTTGCAGTCAACACAACAGGACTTGCTGCCCCCAGCCTGGAAAGAATCAGGGACAGGAGGGGGGCCTTTGTCAGTGCTGGGAATGTGTGAATGCCAAAGACCAGAGGAGAAGGGGTATAAATCCACCAGCCCTTGTTATGATCCCTAAATCCAGCCCAAAACAGCATCAAGAAGAAAGGTGGGTGCTGGAGAGAAAAGCTTCTGTTCCAGAATGGAATCTCAGTGAATTTGCCTTGTAATACTGTGGAGGTTTCCTATAACTTTATTTAAGTTTTGAACAAACCYATTTTTGCCTGGTGCTAAAGCACAGAGGCCATGAAGAGCAAGAGATGGTCCAGTCTACGCCAGGCCACACCAGCACATGCAAGGTAGCACAGGCTGGTCCACACCTCAGGGTCCCATTATCATCCTTATTCCCCTTCTCCACACCTCAGGGTGCAGTTACCATCCTTATTCTCCTTCTCCACATCTCAGGGTCCAGTTATCATCCTTCTCTTCCTTCTCACACCTCAAGGTCCAGTTATCATGCTAATCCTCCTTCTCCACACATCAGAGTGCAGTTACCATCCTTCTCTTCCTTCTCCACACCTCAGGCTCCAGTTATCATCCTTCTCCTCCTTCTCCACATCTCAGGGCCCAGTTATAATCCTTATCCTCCTTCTCCACATCCCATTATTGCCCTTCTCTTCCTTCTCCTGCACCTCAAGGTGCAGTTACCATCCTTCTCTTCCTTCTCCACCCCTCCGAGTCCATTCCCCATCCTCACCTTCCCTTTTGGAATTGTTCCAAACCCCTCTGCCCTGGGCAGCCAGGAGGCCAGGAGCAGGTGCAGGTACCCTGTCATGAACACTCCCCTGTCTGCTGCGTCCCAGTTCCAAGGGACATCAGCTGTCACCAGTGTGTCACTACAAGCTCAATCAAGCCCCAGGAGCTGCCTGCCAAGGTGAGGTTCTCTCCCAGTGTCTGTTTTTGTTAAACAATTCACGAAGGTAGGAATTCACTCCAGAGCACAAAAGACACGAATTGAAATGCATCCAAGCTGCTGCTGGTGCCAGGAATATGACTCTGAGCAGCTTCTACTGTTTATAGACTTGAAAAAGATGAAAACATCCGGTCTGGCATGGAAAGGGGCTGCCAAATCCATCCTGGAGAGCAAGTAATGGAGTTGATATTCATTAACCCTTCTCAGTTGGCTTTTTTAATAAAATGAGGGAGATCTCGGTCCAGCCTCCAAGCAAGATTTATTTATTTCTAAACGACAAARAAATGGAAAACACAAGGCACTTGGCAAAGTGTTTGTTTGAGTACCTTGGCAGCTTGTCATTGATAATGGAATTGTTGTCTGATCTTCAGTCATTTGCAATTTAATTTACCCACAAACCCTACTACTTCTCCTTGCACATATTTCTCCACAGTGTGCCTATTTACCTTCCCAAACCAGGAAGAAATACATTATATGATTTAAAGGGTAGCCCTTAATGCAATTTAAAGCCTTGCAAATTGATTTTCCTTAATGAACTTTATATCCTGACATCCTGTCGTTTTTCCTCTAGTACATTCAATTAGGCTATAATCAGTTATTAAGGGTTAGATAATGGGAACGTGACATCATCCACACGAGGCAGAAATTTTTGTGAGAGATTAATTAAAATCTAATTTTCATGCAAGGCTAGACCATCTGGGCCAAAAGGTGCCTACGATAATTGCAAGGGGGAAGACAAAAAAAAATGGAGAAAAAAATCCTGGAAAACCCAGAATGGGGAAAGGAAGAACACTTGGCTTGGGTGGATGCTGAGATGAGAGGTGAGGTGTTTCTCTTGGGGGTATAAGAGGGAGAACCTTTGTGCAGTCTTCATCTAAACCACAGCAGAACAAACATCGTGAATCGAAGCGCTTCAGCAAAGGAGCTGAATTCATTTCTTTGTGGATGAAAAGCCAGAGCCATTCATGTTCTACTTTCAGGTAGAAACACTCTTTAACAGCAGTAGTAGCAGTGCTTAAAGCAGAGAGGTTTTTGTGGCTTTGTTTATACTGACTTGTGATAGAGGGGAGCTCTGGGCTCCAAATACATCTCTAATCTCAGCGGAGAACACAGCTCAGCAGTTCCATTTGCCCCATATCAAAGAAGGAAAAATGTTGTTATTCTGCCAAGAAAATGGATCTATTTATCTCATGCAATGGTCTCTGCAACACAGGGTTTGTTTTTCYTCACTTCTTTTTTTCTTGGAAACAGGCGTATTGTAACCATTCTTAAACCAGAATAGAGGGGTTACATCAACCACCAAGAACTTTGTAGTAACGATATCCATATTGCTGCAGTAATTCTGGAGGATCTCATATTTCAGAACTAAAAAAGCCCGGCAGCTCAAGAAAAACAGCCAACRTATGAGTTCTTCACACTCATTACTGCTTGTCAAAGCAGCACCTCCAAAGCAATCCAGCCCATGAGCAATTCTGGGGCACTGCCTCTAGGAGAGGTGAAAGGAAGGTTCAAAGCCCACAAATGCTCTCTGTTCATGCAGCTAATGCTGAACTGACAGAGCTCATGTGCCTCCCTGGCCTCATCTGCTCATCCTGGTGGAGCATGTCTCCATTGATGTCCTGGAAAACAAGAGCCAAGCCTGAGGGTCAGAATGTTCCACAAAGATCTCTTTGTGGGGTCTGGGGATTGAGTTGGTTCTTTTGGGTTTGTTTTTTTTTTGTTTTTTTTTTTTTGGTCTTTCGACTCTTTGTTGGTTCTTTTTATTTTTTTAAGCATTAAAACTCAAGCTTTTGTCCAGGTTTTCTCTTATCAGATGGCTTTGAATCTGCTGGAAAACTCCTGTTCTCAAAACAATTTAGAGAAGCTACAGCTTTCATTTGATTTTAAAAATGTGTTCTTGACATTATATTTTTCTCCCTTTGACTTTCTAGGCTTTCTCTTCTGCCCAAACTTTCCAAGTGTCCCAGTGACCACCTATAACCATAGTCTTAATTAAGAAAGAACGTGGCTTGAATCATTATTCTAAGTCTATTTGGAGGAATTGTTACCCAGTTGTAAGTGAGGTTTTCAATGACTGTATTTCTTCCCCAGAGATAAGGCAATTAACGTTGTTTCCCATAAAATCCACCTTCCCCCCACTGCCGCGGTGGAGGTGAGCAGAAGTGAGAACAAATCAATACCAGAATCTATTCCCAGGAAAAGGGAACAAATATATCTTTATAATTACAATATGTAACACATTCCACAGCTGCATGCCCCTTGTGGATACTTCTGATCTGAATGTAAATACATGTTTTATGCTGAGGATAATTTCAAAGAGGAGCTGGGAGCACACACGGAACAATCCAGCGCTTTTAAATCTAGGAGCCAACCTATCCATATTTTCTCTGCATTCCCATGATATACTGAAGAGCAGCCTACGCTGTAATGTACGGTGCAATGGAAATATAAAATAAAAACCACTTAACTGGTCAAGAACCTGTACTTTCTCCTTAAATCCATGCTCTTTATAGACCTATCTCAGTTAGGACAAAGAATAGATCTCATAGGGGTAACATCAAGATTTAATGTGAGGTTGTCCAAAGGGCCAGAGACCAAAGAACCAGATTTCTGCACTGATTTTATGTTTATGCAGAACTGAACCCATGATTCAGCAGTGGGGCTGCTTGGGTATTTCTAGGACAAGCCTGAGAAACTTATTCAATATTCACTTAGGTGTGCAAATATTGCTTGTGTTTATTCCCCCAAACCTGAATTCTCTCAATCCATGGCAATACCAAATGAGCAAAATCTGTCTCTGAGGTTCCTTGCCTGGGAGTTCCACTCATTTACAAGTTTACTTATTCTCTTCCTCACCTCTCCTAAACCCCACCACCTGGAAAACTCCTCTTCCAGACCAGCTCCTGCTTGCCAGCTGGAGGGCTCCTGGCCTGTGGGCAGAGTAGAGCTGTTAGAGAAACAAACAGGCATTAAATATCCCCAGGCCTTTCTATTTCATCTACAGAAAGAAAAATAACTCCGGGGTAAATATGCAAGGCATTGAACACTTTGAGAGAAATTGCTGTTCTCTATAATTATTTTTTAATTTACCCTCTGCTGGATGAGAGCTGAGGCCCTTGTCTCCTCGTCAGCACAAACTTTGCATTTCTTGATCTGCATCTGGGGCTTGCCGAAAAATGAGCATCTTGATTACAGCTCTGCCCTTCCCCTGCTCAGCTCCAGCTGCTGCCTCTCCTTGTGCATTTCCAAAAACTGAAAGGCAGAACCATTTACTTCCTTATTTCTCTGATTGATTTTGCTCATGTGGGTTATCTCACTTCCTTTTGCAGCTCCCTGAATATCTCTGAAAGGAGGGAGAAGAGCGCGACTGTGCCCCGGGGCAGGTGCAGGATCAGGGGAGGGACCCACAGCTGRGGCAGTGCCACCACAACAGTGACAACAACGAGCCCCGAAGTACAACTTCTACAGCTCTGCACTCCCTCCTCTGGCTGAGAGCAATGAAGTTTGTAGAATCTGTCAGGGGAGGAATGTGGGGATAGGGAAATAATGGCAAACAGCTTTTTGTGTGGTCTCAGCGATCCTAATCCTTGACAAATACATCCTGCGTTGGGTGAGACACACTCCAAGGAGTTGTGGCTCCCAGAGGTATTCCTGATTGCTTTTCCCAGCTCTCCCAAGAAGATCTTGGCTGCCTTCCACAAACCCATATTTTCCTTTTCAGTCAACACACTGGGATGTCCCCACTCTCTGCTCACAAGAAGGTGGATCTCGTGTTCCCACTTTCTTTCTCTTCTGCCCCTGAACCACAGCCACAGCAGAGCCCAGGCAGGGAGCAGTGACCTGCAGAAAACCATTCCCCATGCAAGGCTGAAATAGGTGGACAAAGAAAAAAAGTGGCTCAAACCAAACAAAAATCCAGAGTGAAATCTTATCCCTCCCCTCTTTGTCTCACTCTTTAATCTCACCTTATTCTAATAACCTCGAAGCTTTGTGAGAGCCTGGTACAGAAATAAACACAAAAAATAGCAGAGTAGTCGKGGGGGGAGAAGTTCACATCATTATGTTGGGTTTTCTGTGGAACATTTATTTCTAGGCTGCAGTGAGAGCAACCCCCTGCTCACAGATCATTCACCCTCAGCCAGGAAGATGTGCACTTCAAACAGCATCAGTCAAGAGGCTTTTTTTGCATGGCCAAACTCTCCAATTTGTGATTCACCCTGCAGTGGTTCAGCAGAAGCTGGTGCTCCCATGCCACATTTTCCTCTCTCCACCTCCAGAGCACACCAGAAATTCACAAATCCCCATAAAAAACACTATTCCCAAATCCCAAAGTCTTACCTGTTCTGCCACACACCAGCTCTGCACTTGTGCAGAACCCTTTTTTTTGCTCTTTCAGTGTCACTTTTCCCCTCACAACAACAAAGTTGCCCTCCCCAGTGTTGGAGTCTCCAGATGTTTCCTTCCAGAGGTTTTCCCCAGTGCAGTTCCAAGGCTGGGCAGGATGGCTGGTTTTTAATCACCCCAGCAAGTCACTTGAGCCTCTCAGTAAATCTAGCCCAGATTTACTTTAGGATTTTCAGTGTTGATGAAAGCACAAGTGGGAAGGAGTAAAGCTTCTGCTGACTTTGTAATTAATCACAGGTTAAAGTGCTGTATGAATTATACAGGCCCCAGGAGAGCCATCACTTTTGGAATTTCCAACAAAGCACACAACTTAAGACATTCTTTGCTTTGTGTATTTGGCTAATAGAAGCATTAGTCACTGAGACTTTTTATTATTTTTTTCAAATTTTTGCAATAACGTCACTAATCTGGGGAAGGTGATTTTCTAACACAAGCTCTACCTTTAGAGCTTGGAGAAAATTTGGTGCTGTGTGAGTTTAGACAACCTGGCAACAGCTACAACAGAAAATTCAGACATTATGTTTTTCAAACCAAGCACTCAGAGTGTTTTTGACAGGGAGTGGGTGGGAGAGTCACTCAGCACTGAGTTTGCAGTGAAGGATGTGGGGGAGGGAAGCAGTTCATCCAACTGCAACTCCTGCAAATTTATCAACAAATATCCCCACAGCTTTTAACATCCTTCCTGCTTTGACTCCAGAGCCATCCCACTGTTCACAGCACAGGAAGAGACACCTGCTTCATGCACATCACCTTCACAGGCAATCCTTCCAAAGCTGTTAAACCCCCCTGTATGTGCCAGTTCACAGATCCTAAGGTGCTTGTTTTGCTTCTTATGAAGTGCCTTGAGATTAAAAAAAAAAGTACAGAAAAAATAAAAAAAACACTTGAAAAGGTAATTTCACTTAAATAGAAATTTATTTCATTACAATTAATAGGAACAAAAGAGGAATAACAGAACAGCCTGAGTTGGMAGAGACCTTAAATCTTTTAATTCCACCCCCTGCCACGGGCAGGGACACTTTCCACTATCCCAGGTTACTCCAAGCTTTATCCAGCCTGGCCTTGGACACTTCCAGGGATCCAGGAACAGCCACAGCTTCTCTGGGCACCCTGTGCCAGGGCCTGCCCACCCTCACCAGGAATTCCTGCATTATGCTTTATTAACAGTACAGAAGAATTGTTGTCGTCCTTTCTCTTCTCTTTCTTATCGCAAGCAGCTACTGCTTTTAATTAGACTTTTTCTTAAATTGTTTTAAAGCACAGAGAAGGTAAAAACACTGGCAATAATATTTCAATGGGATTTCAAACAGTAAAGCATGAAAAGAAGAAATATGGAATTAGTTTGCCTTTCAATTGCCTCTAACAAAATGGGATTTTTTGCTTGTGGATTGGTTCATGTGGGGGTTACAAAAGGAATTCAAAAGATAATCGTAAATCAGTAATACCAGGTCTGATCCCATGGCTTTAAGGCTGCTTAATGAAGTTAAAGAAAGAAAATGTAAAAGAGATGTGACTACATCTGAAATTTCTAAGTAGCTCCAGACATACATAATGGAGGAACTTGGGCCCCAGTGAATGCCAATAAATCTATTTTCTTTTAAAGAAAAAATTACGAAACATTTAAAGGACATCAATCACACTTTTCTTAAAAGAGTGTTAGAGAGTGACAATTAAAGATGCCCTGTTCTGCTGTAGCTCACCTTAAATCATATTTTAGAGCCTGAGCCAGTATATGAATTTGTTACTAAAACTATTTCTTCATTGCATGATTAAAATCTAAGGTTAGAAATAATTTTTTTTTTTACACTAGTGAAATGATTAAATATTCTTTTTCAAAGCTTATCTTTATATTTACTTTAAATGCTGTTAGATTAAGTTAAAATTTTCAATTAAAAAGCCACTTAATTAAGATTTTAATTTACAGAAAGGGATTTATGGAAATTTCCAGGCTTGACCATTTCAATCACTTCACAAACAAACAAGAAAGAAAAAGTAAGGAAGATTGAATAAGAACAGATTTTGCAGCAGACAACTTGGACTTAAAAAAAATCGTGTTTTTCATCCACATTTCATTACATCAGTATCAGTTGATGCTGTAAGTGGGGGTGTGGGTGTGCATCCCCTCATCAAAATTTAACAGTGACATTTTCTTCAGCTTCTGACAAAAAACCAAACATTGTCCAGGCCATTCCCTTTGGGGTAGTGTGGTTATCCCAGCTCTCAGCTTACCTGCTTTCTGTACAAACACATCTCTCCCATTTATCTGCTGATAAATCCTGAATTCCTACCCAGTGAGGAGCATCTGGAGGCTTTTGCTGCAAGAACCTTTGCTGCAAGATTTGCAGAGAAAAGGGATTAATTCCAGTTCATTTCCGTGCGTGGCACCGAGCCACGCGCCTGCTTGAAAAGCTTTGTGTCTATTTGTCTTCTTTATTTTCCAAACCCTTAAAACCCAAATCCAATTTGTTGCTTTGCGCATTCCTGAAAGGGTGGGAGTTGTGCAAAACTCCCTGGAGATTCTGGAGGGAGTCTCAAGATTGGTTTGTGTGGCCCAGGCAGAGAAGAGGGAACCTGGAAGTGCCCAAGGCCAGGCTGGACAGGGCTTGGACCCACTTGGGATAGTGGAAAGTGTCCCTACCCATGGCAGGGGTGGCACCGGATAGACTTCAAGGTCCCTCCCGTCCCAAACCATTCAGGGATTCTGGGATTCCATGGATCTTGTAGACAATCCACAGTTTCATATGATGCCTAAATGCCATTTGGAGGAATAACAGCTCTTTTACGAAAAATATTCCTTTGCCACATGGAGTTGAATGATGAATGCAAGTCCTGAAGGTCATCTTGTAAAGGCAGTCACTGCATTTCTTCTCTTTATTGTGGGCAGTTCCATGGACAATTCTCTTTGATGATTTCTTTCCCAGAAGGAATAAATGAGATACTTTTGGTGGTGCTCCCTCACAAGCAGCAGGTCCCCAACAAGGATGTCCCAGATTCCAAATTTCAGCTGCGCACCACAGCTATTTCCCTGTCCCAAAGTACCCATGGACAGAACAAATCCTGTGGGTGCTGCTCACCCATCTCCCAGGGGCCACATGTGAACCCTGCTTCCCAAAAATTGACATGATAAGAGGGTTGGAAGCTGAGGGATCGTCCAGAAAATGAGCTTGGAAAACAGAGGTTGTCACTCAGCTTTTCCAATATATCCTATGTCTTCCGGTGCTTAATATGCCCAGGAAAATGAGCTGCCTCCTGCTCTGCATTTCCATCACAGCCTGGACTTGGTGCTTACCAGAGAAACAGAAATAAATGAAATTCTTAAAAGCGTGTTTTAGATCTTTAACGTGTCCAGCAAGATTTACAAAAAGCCAAATATCCCAGCAAGTCAAATCATCATTTGTCCTCTGGAGTAACTTGCTGTAGTTTTCCACAAGCAAGTTTGTAAAATTTTCACTAATCGTGGCTTTTTTATTTTTTAGAAGCTGCTCTTTTCCACCTGCTTCCATTTTAATGTGTCCTCAATATCAGTTATTTTTACTTCAGCTCTAAGAGGCAAATAACGAGGATAAACAATAACTCTTCCTTTCACAAACAAAAATATGATATTGCTAGTAGAAGAAAACACAGAAAATTGCCAGGGAAATAAAAATCTCAGCAAGTGTTTTCATTTGTCAAATTTGCTCAGCAAGAAGGTCCTCAGTAAAGAAAATATAATCCATAAAGTCAGCATCAATTATCACAGAGTGGAGGCACTAGGTTGCTTTTGCTCCTAATTTTTGCATATTGGAAAATGATGATTACACACACTCCATCACCAGGGAACAGGCCAATCCATGCAAACGTCACCAATCCCCAGCATTGTGGAAATCTGTGGAATTCTGCAAACTTGTAAACCTGCTGAAACAATAAACTGAATTAATCTAAAGCACTGGCTCAGTGGAGCTGATGGGGAATATAAGATGACTTGTTAGCTGTGTATTAGTTCCTAGTAAAGATATGGGGAAAACTGGGATTTACATGGAGTTCTTCAGCTCCCATTATGGAAAACCACTACCAGTCTGTGTCAATAAAGGAAATAAAGGAAAGGAGGAAGGAAGCTGCTGGCAAGAATCTAACCTAAAAGGGACAACAGAAAGTGATGAGACTAGAGATGGAAATCACAAGAACTAGGGATTTGTTTATATAAAAAAAAAAAAAAAGACCACAACCAAACCGAGCAAAACAGTAATCCACAAAAAAAACCCAACAAACCAAAACAAACAAACAAAACCTAAACCCCAAAACATAATATAAAACCAAGCAAAATAAACAAAGGGAAAAAATCCCTAAGCATAAAGCAAAGGGAAAATAGTAAACGTGTAGATGGAGGTGCACAAAAAATCTTAGGAAAGATCAGCAGTTCAGTAGATTTTGGGCATTTCTTTCTTAAAATTAAGCAAAAAATCAGAGGCTTTAGCTATGCCATAGTCATCCTTTCAGACCATACCTTCATTCTCACCCTTTTATCTTTAAATTATTGATGTTGAGCTTATATTTCTTGTATATTTCTTATAATACACACACGTGGCTTCTGGATGCTGTTGAGTGCTGGAAACCAGCCTGGTCACAGAATCCCACAATCACTGAGGTTGGAAAAGGTCTCCAAGAGCATCGAGCCCAAGCTGTGCCAAATCCTCACCTTGTCCCCAGCCCAGAGCACTGAGTGCCTTCCTGGGACACCTCCAGGGATGGGGACTCCAACACCTCCCTAGGCAGCCCCTGCCAAGGCCTGACCACCCTTTCCATGCAGAAATTCCTCCTGGTGTCCAACCTGAGCACAGCCTGAGGCCGTCCCCTCCTCTCCTGTCCCTGTTCCTGGGAGCAGAGCCTGACCTCCCTGCCTGTCCCCTCCTGTCAGGAGCTGTGCAGAGCCACAAGGGCTCCCCTCAGCCTCCTTTGCTCYAGGCTGAGCCCCTTTCCAGCTCCCTCAGCCCCTCCTGGTGCTCCAGACCCTTCCCCAGCYCYRTTCCCTTCCCTGGACACRCTCCAGCCYCTCAAGGTCTCTCTGGCCACGAGGGCCAGAACTGGACACAGCACTCGAGGTCTCTCAGCAGTGCCAGCACAGGGCACAGCCACTGCCCTGGGCCTGGGCCCACACCAGGGCTGGGACAGGCCTGGATTCCTTCTTGGCCATCTGAACTCACTCTGGCACTCACTCTGAATTTTTGAGTTTACTATTATCTAAGATAGAATGGGAATATCTCCAGTAGATTTGCAGCACAATGAAAAGCAATTTGCAATTGTTCCCAGCAGCWCTTCATTGCTGCTGGAGGCACAGGCTACTGCTGAAATCCTAAGACTCATAAGATGCATCCTGTGTAGAAATATTACAAAGATTGTTCCCAGAGAGGATTTTTAATGCGCTACCAATGTGCAGCGTGCTCACCACTTTCCTCCACTATGGTAATACACTTCCCACTGACCCACAGATCCAATTAATTTGCAGCTAATGGAACTCTGTGTTCAAAGGAATTCTGAGTATTGCTCAAAATTCCCAGATGAGGCTGTTAGCCAACTGTCTTGGAAGGGCTGATAAGCAGCAGGAACACAGGGGCTACTCGTGGTGCATAATTCTGCTTCTCACATATGCTGCTGGTGGCTGGCACACAAATTGCATTTGGAGTTCCTTAAAAGGATTTGGTGCTGGGTTTCATTCCTTGGTTGTATAAAGTTATCTCATGGAAGTGCAGTGGCTCAACCCTAAACATTTTATTTGCCCTAGATCTATCTCCTTCTCTGAGTTTCCTCCAGACCTAACTCCCTCCCTGAGTTTCCTCCAAATTTCACTCCTCTGTTTTCTCCCCTGCAGAGAGCAGTGAAGTTGGAGTCCATTGCAGGGCAGAATTCCTCAAGACCTATTTGAGGGAAAGCTTGGCGCGAATGAGGTGATTCCCCCTCTGGCTGCACATTTTGAGCCTGGTCCTTGATTTAGACTCTGTTTTGTGGCTGGGATCCCAAGGTAAGGATGGAATAATCCCTTTTTCTGGCTGCATCATCTCTTGGACTCCATGAGATGGATGTGCCACAGGGCAACTGAGGGGCACTTCCCAGTCTGCCCCAAACAACTGAACTGGTGGGGCTGGTTTGTGCCAGTTTTAGGCAATGAGCAGCAGTGGAACCTGCATTCCCTGCAGTGGTCAGGCAGGAGCACAGGGCAGGTTTGGGGAGTCTGACTGGATCCCCTGGAGACAGCTCTGCACCAGCTCACCTGGGAAATGAGGGTCTGTCCTGGGAAGAGATTGGATTCCCCACAGAACCATTTACCTGTTCAAAAAATTCCAGCAAAACAGTTTGGTTGTTTTTTTCCTGCAGAGTATCCACAGCACAGACTGTGGCCATGGGCTCCCCTTCCCACCCAGCCACACCAGCTCCTCCCTTGCAGAAGGGAACAAATGCTGTCTTCAGACAAGGCAGCAGCAACAGAGCTGTGCTGCAGACATAAATAAATTCTTGCCACAGCATCAGAGCAGGTAAGGCAGAAAGATAACCATAGAAACTGCTCTTCCCTGCACAGYGCTGTCTCCCTCATGCTGGTGCTCAGAAGATCTTCCTAAGCCACACTGGCCATAAATGCAGCAGCTCTGGCAGGTCCAGGATGAACCATTCCCCCTTTTTTCCTGGTGGAAGGGTTGAGGTGTTTCATCTTCCAGCCTGAGATTCACCCAAAGGAAAACTTTTCCAAGCAAGGAAGCATTGCAGCTCTGTAGCTGCATATTTTAAGCCTGGTTCCTAAGTATTCAAGTCATTATAAATCCCCTGACTTCAGCAGAGCTGTGCAGAGTTATGCCAGCTATGAATCTGGCTGTTCCCCCCTTAAGTAATTCCAAAGCATTAAAATCCTTTCAGAAATAACTCATGCAGGTGATGTTTTCCCACACATAAATCAATTAAGACGTGAAAGGTTGTGTGCAGGCATGGGGATGAGAGGGGAGCATGGGGGAAGAGAAAAGGATATTTCCCTTTTTAATTTTCCAGGTTGTTTTTGGGGKTTTTTTTCCTCCAGGGTATCCTGTCTTTGGTGAACTTCATTCTATGTGCCCAGAGCTGCTCATTCTGTAACACTCACACTGCCAAAGGGTCATCAGGATTTACAGCACACATCCTTAAGGCTGGATTAATTGTGTATCGCTGCATGGGATGGGAGCTTTGCAGCCTGGGCTCCTCGCAGGATGAATTACCTTCTTTAGGCTCTGGTAGAACCACAGTTTGAACCACCACTCTCTAATCTTCCAAAAAAAACCCCTGATGGGTCTATTTTTTTTTCCTATCAATGAAAGGTATCAGCCTTTTAAAACTCCACCCTCCACATTTAGATTTTGAAAAAAAAAATGGAACTGTGCATTCTTATAACTCACTGATGTCCCCCCAAATCTGCTCTGAAATGTTTATTGTCAAGTGATGGCTTTGGTGCTAATGATTCTTAAATATCCTCAAGAATTCATCAGAATGAGCTCTTTTCCAATAAAATATCAGTGGGTGCATTGATTTCACAGCCAAAAACTGAAAATCAAAGGGTTATTTTCGRACTATTTTTTTCTACACCAAAACAATTATAAAGATTAACATTTCATATCTAATCAGAGTTTGAAAATGAATACAAAAGTAGAAAAAAAAGTAAGAAAAAAAGTAGGTGTCAGGCAAAGAAAAAGGTGGATAACAAGGGTCCAGCCAGGCAGATTCATAAGAAAGCAATTTTCCTGCCAGGTTTGGACTATTCCTGACCAAGACTCAAAATGAAGAAAACAAGATCCCAAAGCCTAATTTATAAGTAAACTGCACCCAGCTGCTCACCCACTACACTCAAATAAAATAACTCTAACTGGGAATAAATATTTGCTCTGTGTCACATGAATCTGCCTTACAGCTCTTTCACTGACAGTGTAAGAATAAGTGAGATTTTCCATTATTATTTGCGTCGAATTTTACTTATCCATCATAAATTTGCAACTGAGCCCATAAATCTCTCACCTGATAATAATGTTTTCCAGTAGATACTTTTCTGAGCTCATATTTGGTGAGATATCATACACAAACACTGCAAGTAGACAAAAATAAATCCACAATAGGTGTAATAATTGTCTGAGAAAAAATAGCACTTTGCTTAAGGAAGGCATTTAGGTAGAAGCTACAGATTTCCTTGTTGAGTTTCCAATACTAAAATTGCTTCTCTAAGTTAGTGGCTGAAAATTCACAGAGCCTTGATGAAAATTTTAGGTTGAATTTTTTTCCATGGCTTCCTTTCCCCTGTACCTTAAAAATGAGCATAATGACATGAGGAAAAAGAGGAAAAGTGAAGGAAGAATTCTAAAAGTATTTTTGGTTTAGAGGCACTTGTATCACGAATGGAGACTTTTCTTTTCCTCTGCTACACTTTTAACCKGGTTCTGAAAAACTTGAGACTAAAGGAGGGCTGGATAAGGAAAAAAAATTCTGAGGCTCCAGTTTTATCTGGCAGAGAACTTAACCAACCAAAAAGACAGAGGCATAAAATCACAGTCCTCATCTCCATGCCCTTGATATTGATTCAGCTCACATGGATCTGCAGTGAGCTCCTTCATTCCTCAGGATTCCTGTGAATGTGTGAATAGCTCAGGCCTGTTTGGATAAAATGGCCCTGCTAACCCTGAGAGCTGCAGAGAAAAGCTCCCAAATGTGACCCAAGTGAATCCTAAAGTGTTCAGAGCCTAATGATGAATAAAAGAGCCCGGCATGTTTATTAGATTTCATCATTCCACAACACTTGGGCTCAGCAACAGCATAACCATAAAAACAGCACTTACACAGCTCATGGAAAAAGAAGGGAGATTGTTTTATGAAAAGGTGAGGCCCCTTCTAGGCTCAGGTGCCACCTCAGCCCTCCTTGGCTGTGTACCTCTCATGTGTTCTGACCCAGTTCTGTCAATGTGAGTCAAACACCAGGAGAGATTCCAGAGTGGTGCCCAAAATCCCAAACCTCTCTGCCCCAGAGCACATTCCTGCCAGCAGCAGTGACCTTGCTGATGGTTGGGACACTCCCAAGACTCTTGCACTGGTTTGTGGCTCATGGATCAGCACAATAATTGCCTGTGCAGTTCATCAAACACAGGTTTTGCTTCCCTTCGAGCTCTGTGCAAAGACACAGTTCTTATTCTGCCAAGTGCAACTTGCCACTAAGAATGTCACATTTCACATTTAAAATGCCTAAATCTCCTTTTCCCACTTTTCATAAACTCATATTCAACAGTAATCCTGAGCAAGAGCTGGGGTTTATTGCAGCCTGGACATGGTCAATGAGGCCTGGAGTGTGGTGAGCACCTCTAAGTGATTCCATAAAGCAGCATGTGATTCGAGCCCAGTAGAGAGACACTCTGCCCCTCAGAAACAGCATTCCTGAGACAATTCCTGCTTGGGTTTAACCTCTGCTCCTCCCAGATATGTCTGGAACCCTGAAATTCCCACACCAGCATGTTGGGAGAGGCTGTTCCAGAAGAGTTTCTGCTCAGGGAAGGTTTGAGCAGCTCAAACCCACCCAGAGGTGCACGCGAAGCTGCTGACGCTCCTGCAGACAWCTCCCACAAACAATGACAGCACTGCTTTAAATTCTGGGAGCATCTCCACCCAGAATGATGCCTGCTGATCTCAGAGGAGCTCTGAGAGCCATCATGATTGCAATTGTCTGCAGGGGTCTGTCTGAGGAGCTCGGCAGCCTCTGCAGCAGCGTTCCTTGGCCAACAGCACCATCTGCCTCCAAGAGCCGCACACGGGAGCACGCTGGGCTCCCTCCCTCCTCCCTGGCACTCCCTGCTCCTTTCTGCAAACCTGCTCGTGGCTGTGCTGCCATAAGGTCTCTGCTAGGTGGGAACCAGGATTCGGAAACCTGCAGCCAAGGTTTGCAATCTCCAGAGCTCACGAAGCACCCTGAAATGTCCAGCACAGAGCAGCAGTCCCAGCTGTCACTGGGAAACCAGCAGCACTGCAAAATCCAGGGCTTTATCCCTGTATGAGCCTGGCTGGAGACAGGGATTAGTCAGAACAGTAAACAGAATGGTTATCCTTTTGGTTATCCTTCCTGGTTATCCTTTTCTGTGCCACGAAACTGCTATAGTTGAAAGGGACCTTTTAAAGTTCATGTGACCTAGCTCCCCTGAAATGAGCAGGGGATCTTCAGCTCCAACAGGTTGCTCACATCAGTGTGAAATGCAGCTCTTGTGAAGTATTAAAGTAGCTTTAGAGCACTGAACTGGAAAATCCTGCATTTCTCTTCCCATTAATGTGCAGTGAAATCTTGCTTACTCAAACTGGAGTGGTCTGGGAGTTGTTTCAGKGTTTGCCCTAACCAGGAGTACAGAAAGACATTTGTGCCAGAAGACACAAACTTGGGTCAGAAGACACAAATATGTAGCTTGTTAATTGTTTGGATTAATTTGCTGGATTTGGTGGATTAATTTGTGGATTAATGTGCTGGACCTTCTGCAGAATACATCTGCTCACAGCAACAAGCAAGGGAAATTCCTTGGGGGAAACCCCCAGCTTGGTCTTTAGGATGGAGATCCTCAAAAAAATCCAGTTGCAAAATGGTTGCAATGCCATAACCACAGTAGTAAAAAATGCAGCAGCATCTCTGGGTGGAGTAATGACCTCCAGAGACCCAGGACTTCAGCTGGAGTGTCAGAGTGTGCTGCAGCCTGAGGTGACCATTCCCACCTCCTGAGAGGAAATGCAGATGATCCCTGCTTTAAACCCAGCTATGTCAGACCTCCCTCCATAAAYTGACATAGGAACAAGTACAGACAATAATTTCTTGACATTCTTAAACATTGCCCATGGAAATGGGAAATGGGAATTTTGCCTGAACAAAAGCATTTAGCAAAGGCCCGAACTCCTGCCCAAAATTCAGTCTGTAAATAAATAAACTAACACATTAAGTTGAACTCTGATAAATCTCATTAGCAGTCATTTATTCCTACAGCTCCACCACCTGCACTGCAGTCATGGCTTAGTGATACATGAAATAGGACAGAAAATACAGACCTATCCATTGCCCTCTGATTAGATTTTAGGTAATTTTGCACTTTCCAGCCTGCAAAAATAGCAAATGGAATATGGACATAACCAAAATCTCTTCATGTTGCTACTCATGTTCACAAGTGTGACAAGATGCTGAGTCCTGCCACAGCCCTTCTGGAATTCTATCCTTGGAACTAGAAAGAGGCCTTTTAACCCTAAAATGAGACTAAAAATTGTCAACCTTTCCTAAAATACAGACAGTACAAAGGGGACAGAAAGCAGCTAAAAGGGATGGCAGGAAACTGTCCCCTCTCCCTTTTCTCCCTTGTTGGTGGGTGAGTCCTTCCCTTCAGGGTCACCATCAACCCACCAAGCCCGCCACGTTCCCCTCATCACTCCRAAAAATCTTTTGTTCCTTCTTTTCTCAAGTCTGGCTTTGCATCTGTTCCTGAGCCTCTTCTGAAAAGCACAGGGGATTAAAAGCCTAAATATTCTTATATTCCAAGAATATTCTTAAAAAATAAAAAAAATATGCTCAGGGTCATTTTTGCAAAGCAGATTTTATAATATAAATTAACATGAAGTAGGGGATTATAACAGGATGAATCATCATCTTTGAATGCCTTTAGAATATTGGCCCTGGCTGTGTGTAACCAGGAGCACCCAGCACCTCTTAGGCCTGGGCTGGGGCAGTGCACACACATCAACTCTCACTACGAAAAAAATCTCAACTTGCTAAGAATTTCACCAGAAAGCTGAGATTTTTTTTCTTAGTGACAGGGAGAATTTAAAATGCACTCCTGGGTTGCCTTGAAGAGTGGGGTCCAGCCCCTCTTCTTCATCATGATTATTGCATATCATAAGGAAATGTTGGGAAACCTGATTAAATATTAACAGCTCAGTCCATTTAGCAGTCTGAGTGTTTGAACTACTGAAAATGAGCAAGGAAGGCTTCCCTATACAAGGGAGCTGAGCAGAGCCTAACTTGGATTCTTTCATCTTCAGCTCCTACCTGGAGTTTTCTTTTTGAACCAGCCCAACCTTATTTAAATCCATGTTCTCCCTCCTAATTTCCTATGGCCTTGGACTGCAGGGAATTCCCTGATTCCAGCCCCAGATGAGAGGTTCAAATGGTGGCCTTGATCCCCTGTTGCAGGAGCAGAGGGGACCTGAGGGAGAGAAAACCTTTTGCACCCCCTGCTGCCTCCTGACATCAGGGATCAGGGTAAGACTGAGTCTTGGTTTGTGGCACCAAGGAACAAAACACATTTCTGTGCCAGGTATTCCTGCTCTCCTGGGTGGTATTTTCGGGGTCCTCCATGGCAGGAAGGAAATGATGAATCTGACTCCATGTTCTTAGAAGGCTAATTTATTATTTTATGATATGATATTAAAGAATACCATACTAAAGTATACTAAAGAATAGAGAAAGGATACTTACAGAAGGCTCAACAAGATACTTATGAAAAACTCATGACTCTCCAGAGTCCTGACACAGCTGGCTGTGATTCGACATTAAGTAAAAACAATTCACATGTTGGATAAACAATCTCCAACCACATTCCAAAGCAGCAAAACACAGGAGAAGCAAATCAGATTATTATTTTATTTTTCTCTGAGGCTTCTCAGCTTCCCAGGAGAAGAAATCCTGGTAAAGGGATTTTCCAGAAAATGTGACKGTGACACTCCTGAGTCACAACCCATTCAGAATCATGGAATCACTGTGATTGGAAAAGCCCTCTAAGACCACCCAGTCCAACCCATTAACCCAGCACTGCCAGGTTACCACTAAACCACATCCCCCAGTACCACATCTATGTGTTTATTGAACACTWCCAAAGACAAAGTAGGGACTTCATCCTGTTCCTACTGAGGTCTCTGAAGAGCTCTTTTTCCCATATATGAGAGAGTCCTCACCTTGAAAAGCAGTAAAATAAGACAATCCCCAAAGCTGAAGGTAAATGAGCTCCTCATTTCAGGTCCTCCTGCACTGTGGGCACAGAAGCCATCTATCTGTTATGCAGCTGCCAAAACRTACTGCAGAAAATCTAACAGCAAAGCATTTATTGTAATGAAGCATATACAGCATTCCCAATGAAAAATAAGGGGAAGAGGGAGGCTAACAGGCACGCACAGCCTGGGGAAGAGGCTGTACTGTTTGGGGACTCACTGGTTTGAGCTGCCAGGCTCTGAGGGATGCTCTGGAGGKATGGGAGCAGCAGTTATTGATTCAGCACCGCCACACGCAGGCGGGATGAAGCAGGCAGGGAGATGCCAGCTTTCCCTCCGGATCCATGAAATACAGCTCCCTCTTTCCCTGCAAAAAAGGGTTTATTAAAGCTGTCAGACTGCTTGGAAATAATGACAGGTGTTACACAAATCAGCAGCCTYAGCTCCTTACTTAGCAAAGCGCCAGAGCCCGGGCTAACAGCACAAACTGAGTACCAAAAAAAATTTAAAAAAAGCATAACACAACAAGATGTCCAGCAATGTGGAAAAAAAATACAAATTTTCTGTTGTTTTTAAGGCACTGAGAGATATAGGCAGCAATTTTAATATAACAGAAATAAATAGTATGGATATTTTCCTTTACAACCTGCTGAGCTCGACAGACGAGAGAAATTTCCATTTACCTCATCCTTGCAAGGTATTTTTCCCTAATGTCTGTAACTGGCTAGGAAATTATGAACTGTAGGCAGAATCTAACAGAGCCTGAGAAGAAAAACAAAATCTTTTCACAGAGAGGAGAGGTTTTTTTCTTTTGTTTTCACAAACTGCAGAGTTTTTTGGCAGAGGTTTTCAGTCTGAAACATTCCCTTTGCAGGCTGCTTTGGCGTCCAGTCAGGGCAGTGTTAGCACTGATAGATAATGAATTATAAAATAAATCATGTGGGGTCCTGCCAGCACTGAAGCAATGCCTGTGGTCTGACCCACCCCTCTGCACTGAGAGCAGAGAATCCTGGAATAGTTTGGGTGGGAAGGGACCATGAAGATCATCCCATCCCCGCCATGGGCAGGAACACCTTCCACTACCCATGGGTGCTCCAAGCCCTGTCCAAATCCACATTTTTTGAAAACTTTCAGGGATGATGGTTCCACCACTGCCCTAGGCAGCCTGCGGCAGTGCTGGAAAACCCTTTCTGTGAAGGATATTTTCCAATTTATATTGGATATATATATCAATATCCAATCTAAACCTTCGCTGGGGCAGCTTGAGGCTTCTTCCTCTCATCCTGTCTCATCTCACTTTTTCCACCACCTTGGACAAGGTACCAGAAAGGAGTTGCATACAAAATAAAGTTTTATCCATCTTCTTAAATCATCTGCTCTTCTGTTGAGGAAATAGCAACTCCAGAAGCAGGAGAAGCACCTCAGCCATCACTGTTGTGCTCCTAAGGGAAAATCAGGAAAAATCAGAGCATTCTTTTCATGTAAACACATTTACAACTCCAAGAGGATCTTCCTATCTTGCAGGAAGCTCTTTTCCCACATAGGATTTAACTATCCTGCACAAACTTCTTCCATCAGAAAGTGGGCTTTAGCTGCAAGGAGTCAGTTAAAAGGGTTTCATGCCCTATTTCCCAGTTATAGGATTTTTAGCAGTAGTAATAGTAGTTGCAGGAAATAAGTCAGGATTCCAATTCAGAATAATCAGTATGGCCTTTTAAAGGATTTGAATTAAAAAACAGCTACTGGTGGGGTTTTGTGCCTGCTTTCCTAAAATCCAGAKCATGAGTTTCCAATATAAGAGGGAATCAGTGAGAAAAATAAAAACTTTATTTATTTTCATTCAAAACTCTACCCAAATCTTACTGAAGTGCAAAATTTACCTCCAGAAGTCGCATGCATGTAGAGGGATGGAAGGACCTGAGCTTACCTCACAAAATGCCATATTCTGTCTTCAACTCTCTACCGTCGTGAGACCTTCAAGGAAAATATTCTTTCTGCCTAAAATTTCCATGAGTAACCATAGGATGGGGCTCACAGAAGTTATTTGTTGTGACAGGGGAGGGGTAAAATTCTGACAGTACAAAGGGGCGCAGCATCCAGTCCCTCAAACCTGGTAGGGTAATCTGGGTCCTGGAACTGCTGAGCTCTCTTCTTATCTGGGTTGTGTAACATTGCCAAGGCAAGGCTCTTTGCAAACATGCAGACATCTTAAAAATATCAAAAAGGTATTAAATATTAGTTAAAGTTAAAAATTATCTTGGAGGCCTTTTTCAACCTAAATGATTCTGTAACTCWGTGGTGCTAGGTGACTCCACACATTGTAAGGGACTGAAAGGTGCAGCCCAGTTCTCTCACCATTCACATCCAAGAGGCTCCTGATGTCTCAAAACTGCTGTGTCTGTGCACGAGGAGCTGCCACAGTCAGGAGCAGCCACCTCTGAAAGGCTCCATGGGCTTCTGTCACCGTCGTATTTTCTGAAAAATCCCTTTGCCAGGATTTCTTGTCCTGGGAAGCTGAGAAGCCTCAGAGAAAAATGAAAACAATAATTATCTGATTCGCTTCTCCTGTGTTTTGCTGCTTTGGAATGTGGTTTGGACATTGTTTACCAACTGGCCATTGTTTTATTGGTTTCATGTGAATTATTTTGACTTAATGACCAATCTTGGTCCAGCTGTGTTGAGGCTCTTGAAGGAGTCACAAGTTTTTCATGATCATTCTTTGTAGCCTTCTGTCTCTATCCTTTCTCTATTCTTTAGTAGAGTTTTAGTATAGCATTCATAATATAATATAATATAATATAATATAATATAATATAATATAATATAATAATAAATTAGCCTTCTAAGAACATGGAGTCACATTCATTCCTTCCTCCTCTGATGGGGGACCCAGAAAATTCCTCAGGATTCCTTGAGAAAGGACATGTGCAAGTTCAATCTCCATCCCTCTGTGACCAATACTGGTGCCAGTAGTGCTGCATGAGTTTATGAATGACCTGGCTGCTGGGGTAGAGTGCCCTCCCATCAGTCTCACCTGTGATTCATCACTGGGAGAGCCCTGGGTGTGCTGACAGCTCTGGACACCCTTCAGCAAGATTTTGACTGGATGGAAACATGGSCCAAAGTGAATGGCCTGAAATTCAATCAAGGTAATGAAGGAAAGTGCAAACTCCTGCCCCAGGGGTGGAATAAGCTCAGCACAGGCTGGGGCTGGAAGAAGCTTGGCAGAGAAGGAGCTGGGGGTCAGGGGGGACGCCAGAATGGACACGAGCCAGCGCCGTGGCCGAGCAGCAAAGGAGGCCAGCAGGACCTGGGCTGCACTGGGAATGCTGTCAGCACTCACAGGAGGGAAAATTCTCCCTCTTCTTAGCCCTGGAGAGGCCACATCTGCAGCACATGTCCAGATCTGGGCTTCAGTGAGAGTCCAGTGAAGGGCACAAATATTGCAGGCACTGGAGCATCTGGCCACGGCTTCTGCCACTGCTCATGTTCAGCTATCAAACAAGACCACACAGTTCTCAAAAATGTGCAGCAAGAGCCAATGGACATGAGCAGAAACAAGGAAATGTTTATTAGATGAGGCCACATGTCACAAAGAAACCCATCATACTGATAAGCTTCACAAAATATGTCCTAAGGGCCTGTGCACATGGTCACAGAGCATCTCTAAAACCCTTGCTCTCATTTCTTTATACTTGGCTGCTGCATGTCTTTTAAACATCTGACTCTATGGAGCTAATTTTATAAAATCCACAAGAATGACATTACGGTGAAGCTGTTCCTTTTAGAAACAATTCTTCCTAACTTCTGAATACTCTTCCTATATGACCACAGTAAGAAACTGCTCAATGCTTATCCAGGAAAATTTTTGCTTTAACATTTTAATCAAAGGAGCAGCCTGCTTCCGTCTGAGCTGAGTTTTGTGAGGAGACGGAAATGAGGCCGAGTTTCAGAGAATGATGATATGAGGTACCCAGCAGTAAAATTAGATCAAGCACCACACTAAGTCAGGAGGAGCAGTTCAATAACTGGCAGGCAAAAACAATGACATTTTTAAGAACAGAGAAGGGTGTGTCTGCCACAATTTTTCACTTTCTCCTCACATGAATTCTCAATATTTTGGATACATTTGTGCTGTAAAAAAAAAAAAACATACTGAAGAACTGACACTGATTTTTTTTCCTTTGGCATTTTAAGAAGAAGAGAATTGTCGATCTCACTTGTGGAGAGCACCAACTGTGCTTTAATATCCAGCAGTGTGAAAAAGGGAGAATATGCAAAATGTGAGGTTTATCTTTATAAAAGAAAATTACCCTGAAGATGAAAAGTTTTTTCTTCGCTTAAAATTGTGCTGCAATTGAGTTTAAGAATTGGGTTCTCAATTTAATCTTCCTTTGTTGCTTTTTTCCAAACAAATAAACATCAGAAACATGGAAACATCAGAAACACAGATTGGATTAGCAATAGAYACTCCATTCTCTGACAGAAGCAGCAGCTTTTAAGATGAAAATCAAAAAATCAATGTGAACATAGAGTTAAACTGGTTAAAAGCAGATGTGGTTACACGCATGGTGACGTTGAGTTAAGTTAGTCCTGATTTAGCACTCTGGCTTTGCACAGGCTGACTTGAAGCCAGTCAAAATACATAGTTATTAGTATTTCAGCTTAATTCTGGCTTGTCAGGTGGCAGAAGACACCAGGACCTGCTCAAAAGACAAAGAGTCCCAGCCAGCCCACAAAGGCGAGTCCCTGGGAGCCGCCCCACTCTCATTATCAGTGCTCTCCGTGTTCCTCTCCCTCCCAAGCTGAGAATACCAATCAGCTTTAATGCTTGGCAGGAATTATTCAGCCTGTTTGGTAAAACTGCCTTCGAGCCACATATAGGTTGTGACAAAGTTTTCTAATTAAACAGTTTCATTAAGCAGCAGAGCATACCTTTGTAAATCCCACAGCTGCCTGCCTGATCCTCCTCCCACTGAACTCCAGAGGAGCAGGATCCCTGTATTTACATTTCTCCCTGTCCAGGAGATTTTAGGAATCAATAAGCAAAAGTTATTCTAAGTCTCAAAAAACATGCATTCTCTTTGGGATTCTCTGGGCAAATTGCTTATTGATTTTTCTCAGCACATACTGCTGATTTTCACAGGCCTCGGATTGTTTGGGGGTTTTTCTGGCATTGTGTCATGTAATCATAAAAATTCTCTTCTGATACTATGGATATCACCCAAATTTATAATGTGTCTGAGTCAATATGAACACAGGCTGCCTCAGAACACCAAAGTTATAAGGTTGGTGGTACTGGAGAGTATGCAGCACTCATTAAATGAAATCCATCCCATCACACCTTCTCTGTCTGAACCAGAAGCACTGGATATCCCAGAGAAGTGTCCACATATAACATCCTGACCTCAATGGAGGCTGAAAACATTCACAATCCCCTCCCCATATTTTGAGTAAGTTGACTCCTCCTCCAATGTCATGTTCATTCCTGCAGAGGTGAAAGGCCAAAATTGATGGTGTGAGACAGGAAAGCCCCAGGGGTGACTGAGCCCTGGGCAATCCCCACTCCTCCCTGAGCAAACCCTYTGGAAGCAGGACTCAGCTCCTCAGCTCCAGTCCCTCCTGCCTGTCCCTAGCACCTGTGCAGAGCTGCTTGTGAGCATTTCCACCCACAGTGTCACCTTGTCACCCTGCATTCCAGAGACGTGTCCCCGCACGCCTCCATCCAGGCCTGTGACAGGAGAGCCCATGGAACGACTGCCATGGGGGAATGGCCCATGGAATCACTCAGGGAGAATGAGAACCACACTCCAGCAGCCTTGGACACTCTCATTACCTCTCCAGGAGAGGCTTTCCCCTTCCCCATGTTTTTAAAATAAATGGGAACAGCTCACGGGTCAATGGGAATCTCCCCACCAGGCAGGGGGGCTGGGGTGACTCAGGGAGAATTTTAAGGCTGCAGCTGAATTCATGTAATAAACTGAGAGAAAGCACGTCTGCCACTGCYCATCATGAGTAAGAACCGTCTCTCAGAGCTACAGCTTCCCATTGAATTCTTCCAAATTATGCAAAACACTTATTTTAAATTTCCATCATTCTTTCATGAGGAAAATCTACCAAGTTTTTGCCAGCAAGAAAAGTTTGTGTTTAAAGAGATTTTTTTTTCACCTTGCTCATCTAAGAGGACAGAAAAAAGGACACTTTTTTCCCTTAACAACATCTTTGGAGTGGCCCTCCAGCAACTGTCTGTCCACCTCTGCAGATTGCTTTATCCAGAGAGAGTTGTCACATAAGGAGAGTTAATGCACCAGACAGAGACAGGCTGCAGCGACTCACACACTCTCACATATAAATAATATAGAATATGAGCTGTTTGTGTGAGCACAGAGATTTCTGCAGGGCACTTTAATATTTTGTTTACATCTAAAAGTAAATACAGTTCTTTAAACAGCTGCTTCATGGTCCCCAGCTGTCCGTAAATATGAAAAGCAAGTGACATTTGTTTCAAAACAGCCAGTAAATTATATATCTAGAACAAAAACCCAGTAACTCTGCTCAGATTGGTGCTGCAGTGAAAACTTCAACCAGAGTACAGAACCATCCATGGGAAACATTTCCATTTCCYCACCAACCACCTGTCTGGACCCTGAGGTAGGAAGAGGTCAGAGACACTTGCCTGTTGACTAGGAAGGAGTCAGGGACACTTTTCCATGGACATTTTTCCCATGCTGTCTTATCTCCAAATGCACAATGCCACCAAGCAACCTCAGCCAGCCCCTTCTCGTGGTCCCCTGGACCTTCAAATCCCCTTTGTCCTCTCCCAGACCTTCTCCACTGTGTTGGGATGGCATGGTCAGGTTTTGGGAGCGAGGTGGATGCAGGGGTGGCAGCTGTGAGYAGTGTCCAGCAGTGTCCCAGTGTCCAGCAGAGCCAATTCCAGCTGGCTCCAGGATGGACCTGCCACTGGCCAAGGCTGAGCCCAGCAGAAATGACAGTAACATCTCTAGGATAACAGGTGTAAGGAAAAAAAGTGTTATTGGGCAGATGGAACCACTGGCAGGGAAGACTGRGGTGAGAATATGAGAGAGGAACAGCTCTGCAGACACCAGAGTCAGTGCAAAAGGGAGGGCAGGAGCTGCTCCAGGTGCTGCAGCTGAGAATGCCCTGAGCCTCTGGGGGAAGCCCAGGGTGAAACAGCCGTGCCCTGCAGCCCATGGAGGGCACAGGGGTGCAGAGATGCACCTGGAGCCCCCAGAGGAGCCCACACCAGAGCAGGGGATGCCCAAAAGGAGCTGTGGTCTCATGAGAAGTTCCTGCAGGAGCAGGATGCTGGCAGGGACCTGCAGACCCCTGCAGGGAGGAGCCCTGCATGCTGGAGAAGGTTTGTTGGTATTTGTGACCTGTGGGGGACCCAGACTGGAGCAGGATGTACCTGAAGGACAGACCCTGTGGAAGAGYGACCCACATGGCAGCAGTTTGTGGAGAACTGCTGCCCTTGGGATGRACTAACATTGGAGAAACTCCTGGAGAACTGTCTCCACAGGGGACAAAGAGGGAGCAGGGGCAGGACCCATAAAATTCCASAATGTTTTGGGTTGGAAAGGACCTTAAAACTCATCAGGGATGCCTTCCAATAGCCCAGGTTGCTCAGAGTTTTACACACCTGAGCATTGTCTGTTTTTTTTCCAGCTACAGCAATTGTTACATAAAAAGAGATATAAACCTTTCCTGTCCTGCCTTTGATGATATTAAAACAAACTCATTTTGAGTGGGCTGACCTGTCAAGCTTTCTAGATCATTCTCAGGCCTCCTCATGATTTACCACTTCATCAGCCCTCTGTTATCTCCACGCTTTATCTGTATTAAGTTTGCCCTGCCTCTAGATAAAAATATTCAATAGTTTCTGCCTACTCCTAATCCAGGCAGACCTCAGCTCTGGGGAGARAAAATCAGAAAAAAAATCTGATGGTTGTTCTGCAGTAATGACATCTTGAGCTGGGCCAGTCAGGTTTCAATCCAATTAATGTGAGCTTCCCTGACATGGTATCACTTGCTCTTTTACAGAATGTCAAGCAGACTGAGTTAAATGCCTTACAAAAGTCTGCTGGACTAAGTATATCAAGCTCCCCAGTTCCTTTGCCGCCTAAATTTGTAATCTCCTCATGATTGAACAAGTCCAGAGTCTATTTCTATAAACCATGTTCTCTCATGATCGTTCTATTCCCGTCTCCTCATTCCATATTAATTGAATAACATATTAGATCCACAACTGATGTCATGCTACCCAAGCTGGAAGTGCTCAGATGACATGTGGACTGTGATGCAGAGTGTCATTCTTCCTGAATATTTCATTGTGTTGCCATTTCTGAGTCACTACTAGAGATTTTATCACCTCCATCTTCCAGTAGGCCAGTAAAGGTTTCATCTTACAAAGCTACATAAGAAAATCCTGCTGCCAGCTGTGGTTCTTTCTCYGTGTATTTAGATTCCACATCATATTGTCAGCTGTTTTCCTTTTTTGTGTTGCTTTTTTCCTTTTTTATTTCCTTCATTTTTTCACTGTACACTCGTCTTCCTCTATTGCTGCACTGTGGCATTTTGGTGGGAAGGCTCCAAACTCCATTCACATTTTATTCTTTCAAATTTTCTTGGCAACATATTTTTAGCTTTTAATGTCTCCCACTTGAAGAACTTTTCCATTAGGTACATAGGAACTGCCTCCTGTCTGCACCACCAAACCATTTGGGCTCCTCAGCAGCCAACAACTCCCATCCCACAGAGTGATCTGTCTCCATTCCTCATCCAAAAAGGTCCCAAACTGAGGTGCACTGGGGAAGATACAACAACTTTAGTGTCAAGAAAGGATCTCTGACACTTTGAGAAGACTGCAGGGGATTAACCAAAAACCTCCTTAGTGTCAGAGGATAATTCTGCATCATTCCTCAGTGCAGTTCCTGTTCCCTCAGGAACAGGAAGCTGAGCTGGGCTGTCCACAGAACTGGACCTGAAAGCAGGGGGCTTGTGAGAGGCAGAGGGATTGAGCTTCTCCTCTTCCCAGGATTGTCCCATTGACAAGAGTTTGTGGCAATGTATTTTTGGACAATGAGGCACAAATGAATGTAGAAAAGTTTGGCCCACCGGCACACCTCATTTTCCTAAGCACAGCTTTTCAGCCCCACCTAGGCCAATCAAAAAGAAAGGACAGAGCCTAAATCAAGAACTCAGCATCGTGAAGATCACCCTGAAGGCCACTGTTCCTTGTCCCAGCACAGATGGGGTCTGTGTACCCTCATATTCCTACCAAAATCAATCATTCCTTGAGATGACAACTCATTAATCTGGTATGAACTCCCAAGCCCTTACTGCAGCCAGCACATGAGGAGAGTCTAAAGAGTTCCATCCTCCTCCCACAGCAAACTTCACAAAGAATCTCTGAAATTGGGTAGGTCCAAAGAACAGGAGTGTTTGAAATAATAGGAAAAGTGCAAGGAGAGTTGAATTTGTAAAAAACAAATTGAATGTCCCATTTCCCTGCTCCATGCTACATTCAGCAGTGCTGTCAGCACGGTGTGTTAAATACTAAAAAAGGATGAATTTGGTGGAGCTGTGAGCTGGCATTGGTGTCACCACCTCCAGGGACAATGTCACATTGGGATGGGGCTTCTGTTCTTCTGGAAACTCCAGCAGAGATCATCAGGGACAACTCACAGAATGTTTGCAAAGCCTCCCTCCCTTTCTGGTGTCACCAATTTCCATGGAAAAACCTAACCTCCTGAGCACCTTGTTTATTTTAATAGAGTACCTATTGTCTCAGCATCTGGGTCAGAGGAGTCCACACCTCTCTCTCCTCATCTTCCYCTCTTCTGCTCAAGGTTCTGTAGGAACATCTGTGGCAGAGGGTAAGCCCACCTTCCACTAAGTCTGCTGAATTAGGCTGATATCTTGGAAATGGTTGTAAGCTTTTCCCCTTTTCTTCTTTATCTGTCACCGCAGAGACAGCCTGGGAGAACAGATTTCATTTCTGAAGCTGGCCAGCAGTAAGTTTTGTCCTGAACTATATTTATTTTTGTGTTTCCAAAAGTTTCCAGTCAGAGTATCAAGTTTAGTTCTTATCAGATAATTACACAGCACTTGCCTCCTGAGGCAATTTTAAATCAATCTCAGGAAAGGCAGTAACTATACACTGTAGATAATTATAGTCCATTAAAGTACCTTAAGATTAGATTCAGAGATCACTAATCACACAAGGTCATAAATGTTCTGCACCTTTCCGTGCTGGTGTCTGAATTTTGATATGCAGCCCTTTTGCAGGAAAAAAATTATTTTCTAGCGTTTTCTATTGAGCAAAATATCAGATGCAAATAGCAAACTAATTAAAAACATGTTAAATTATTGCCCTAAAAGCTATCTCACTTCTCACCAGTCAGTCACGGAACGAGAATCAAGCATAGAGCAAGACTGTCATTTTAAAGATAGTCTTGACAAAACATGTCATATTTTATATTTAAAATAATGTCTAACCAAAYGCCTTCCTTACCCCGGGAAAATGGTTCCTTTAATTGCTGTGAGAGATGTGTGAAGTGTGCCTGTCAAGGATTTGATTAAATGAAGAAGCGCCTTGCGCGTCGCAGCGAGCGGAAATTCTCCAACTCGGTGTTCTCCCTGTGGCAAAACATCATTTTTGCTGCAAACACATCAAATCCATTAAGGCAATCAAAGGCAATCTCTGTGGGRTCAGGTTCTCCCCAGCTGCAGCACTCCCAGTTCTGTGATCACATCTGTGCTGTGTGCCTGGTGATCACCAGTGACAGCCCTGGAGCTGCTGCTCTCCTGTGGCCTTGTCACCATGCCAGGGGTCACATCCAAGCACTGCCACACCAACAGACCCTGGGGCAGGAGGTGCCAGCCCTGACTGGTCCACAGCTGGGTTAACAGGTGACCCTGGAACAGATCTACCCAACCCAAGCAGAGTTCATCTGTAGACTTTTAACTCTAATGTAAACCAGTCTGGGAAAAATGAAATGGCATGAAATTCCAAACAACTTCAACTGAATTCACCATCAGGTCCTTTGTGTCATGACAAGATGGCTTATCTAAGACATGTCACCCTTATCTTTGTTTTCTGGGTACACCATGTGAGTTTTTCTCATCCCAGTCCTATGTGGCTCCTCCTGCAGCTGGTCCAACTCTTGCTGCCTCCCAGCCTGCTCAGGATGCACTCCAAGCACTGCCCACCACCCTCAGGCTGACACTTGGCACTTCAGCTTAACCAAACTTCAGTTTGCCTCTCAGGTTTGTTCCTAGGGCCTTTCCTGGATGCATTTTTATCAGCAGCACAGGGAGCAATGGCTGCAGTGTTCCAGGAGAGGTGTCGACAGGCCATCCCTGCCCTTGAGACAAGGGATGGAGTGACAGGATACAAGGAATGGCTCCCCACTGCCAGAGGGCAGGGACAGATGGGATATTGGGAACAAATTCTTCCCTTGAGGGTGGTGAGGCCCTGGCACAGGGTGCCCAGAGAAGCTGTGGCTGCCCCTGGATCCCTGGAATTGCCCAAGGCCAGGCTGGACAGGGCTTGGAGCAACCTAGGCTGGTGGAAGGTGTCCCTGCCCATKGCAGGGGGATTGGAAATTGATCTTTATGGTCCCTTCCCACCCAAACCACTCTGTGGTTCTGTGAAAAGACAATGGGAGGTAAAGATTTACCCTACAGTCAAAAGCAAACCTTGACCTGATGCAGTTGTACCCCAGCCTTGCTGATTCCACAGTTGGTGGAATGCAGTTGATTCTTGGTTGGTGGCTCCTCAGACCTCACAAGAGTGAAACCCCTGCTCAGAGGAGATATCAGACAGGGCAGGGAGCTCTGGAGTACCTCAAGACCAAGTCAAATGTTTCAGGAATCTCCAGCTGATATTTTAAAGGCCTCTGCTTTCTACAAATACTTCAAACTTTTAATTCCCAGACAAGATGAAAGCAAATATTAACAAAGAAGAATTTGCCTTGGGATAAACAATCTGGTTTTGCAATGGCCCCCACGTATTGGCATGACCAAAAAAGCCCAGTAAGTGTTTCTACATGACATGAAATCATTTAGTGCCACTAGGACAAACTCACCCTGTACTGGGGCTTTTCAGACCTGTAGAACTGTMATTTCTCAGGTTTTCTGTAAGTTATTTCTCCCAGCTCTGGTTGCACAAAGTAATCTGACACCAAGTACTATTCCTTGARAAGAAATTGCACACTTTTTCCAAAGCCCCACTCTCTAGATGAGTTATATTCAGGGTTAACCTTTCTTCTAACATTCAATGTCAAAACAMCAATGGGGAATTTACAAGGGTTCTTCCAGGATTTCAGGAAACTGCCCGCAACCAGACCAGAAACAATAATTATAAACATTAAAAAAAAAAMCCAAAAATATATTTACCTGCCTCACCCAGCGTACCACATTCATTAGGGCAAAGTCAGAACCTCTGAAGTACTTTAAATTCCTTTCTTGTGAATCACAGAATCTACCCTCCTGAAGATGCAAGAAAACTCTGGGTGCTCCCACAGAAGGAAACATTCCCCAGAGCATCACTGACATATTTTATGAAAAATCCTTTTGCCAGAATTTCTTCTCCTGGGAAGCTRGGAAGCTGGGAAGCTTCAGCTTCTCCATGTTTTGCTCCTCTGGAATGTGATTTGGAGAATTGTTTAACYAGCATGTGAAGTGTTTTTAATCAACGGACAATCATAGCCAGCCGTGTCAGACTTTCTGAGTCTGTCACGAGATTTTATTATTCATTCTTTTTCTAGCCTTTTGATGTCTCCTTTCTCTTTCTTTAGTATAGTTTTAGTATATAATTTTCTTTTAATATAATATAGTAAAATAATAAATCAGCCTTCTGAAACATGGAGTCAAGATTCTCATCTCTTCCCTCGTCCTGGGGATCCACAAACATCACCACACCCAGAGCAGTGAGGGCAGGCTTCCTGCTCCACCCTGTGCATCCAGAATTCTGATCCCTCAGAATTCCCCCATGCCATCACCAGGGGATTCATCTCACCCAGCAGCAGGCAGCTCATCTGAGCTGGTTGCTCACACTGCTGCTGTTAGAGATTTCTCACACTGGAGAGGAACTGGCACTCTCAGAGAGTAATCACCTAATTTCCTTAGACATCCCCTGCAGAATGAGATTAATTTGTGGTACAGTAGCTCCCTAACCTCAGTCAGAATCTGTGAAGTGTTCGTGCAGAAATACCCAAAAAACTGCTGACTTCTTTCACAGGCAGAGAGCTGGCTCATTAATTTTTGGCTTGCACATAATTAAAGACACTAAGGAAGCCTGAAATGACACGGATTCCATATTCCTACAGCCAGCACAGAGAACATGACAGCATTTTCACCCAAAATGCCTGCTTTTGGGRCTGCTGTAAATGGGTTGTAAACATTGAGTACATGAAATAACTCATTGTTGTAAAGGTCAGAAGACAGAAATCCTCAATGCAAGGCAAAGATTTGTATGCAAGGACACAAAGCAGGATTTCAGAACAATGAAGATAATCTGGGGGTTTATGTTTTCTTCTAACTCAATAGCTCACACACACTTAACATTGCAAACATGAGCTGCTCCTCTCATCAGGGAAGCTGCTCAACAGTACACTCAGGTTTGCAGAGAAGTCATTGTAGGATTGGGAGCTGAGTTACCACAATGTCAACAGAGGAACACAGAGAAATCAATTTATTAGATTTTTTTTTTAGTATCTGAATTATCTCATAAATTGCTAACTGATTTAACTTTCAAAGCTGGGCTTTAGGAAGCTCATCTGGAATATATTATTAATCARGAGTATTATAAATGTTACACGGTAATGACTGAAGCCCTCAGTGAGATCAGGGTTGCCTTGTGTTTGCTTCATACAACTCAGTAGGGAAAAAATCCCAATCCCTAAAACATGTACGGTGTTTGAGAGACAAGGCAGAAAAAAGGTACAGGAAGCACAGACACAATTAAGAAATAAGCCTATGAGTAAACAGCAGGTCCGTGATGAAATCAGCAGCAGAATCGACACCACTCACATCCCAAATCAGTACCTTGTACACAAAATCATTATATTCTAATTAAAAATCTTTATATGTAATAGTTGAACACAGCATAAACCTGAGCTCCATTTCTAGGAGAATGGTATCTCAAAACAACATTCTGGAAGAAGAAAGGAAAAACCCAAACCACAGAAAATATCTATACACTGCACTCATTTGCCCAGAAGTGAGAATGTTCCATTTCCTGCTCTGCCCAAGTGAAATCAAGGCTATTCTTCTATTGGGCCAGGAAAGATGATCTCCAACACAAACCAGGATAATCCTTCAACACAAACCAGGAAAATCCTTCAGGATACTCAGCACAAGGAGGGAGAAAGCAAATTGGAGCCTGATTTTGCAAAGCAGTGCCTGACACATTCCTGTGAGTCCTGCCTGGCCCCAGTCCTTGTGACAAAGTCTATTTAGACATTTCAGCTAATTACTGTATAATTTAAATACTTTTACAGGAAAGAAGGCTCCATTCCTCCCCGGGCTCATCTTGCACACAGCAGGGAAGAGCCTTGCAAGYTCCTCCTATACTAAAATCAAAAAAATCATGTTTGCTGAGGCTGCACTRAAGGGGTGTCACCGCTCTTCCTCCTTTTCTTCCCTTCCCAAAGGCAAGCAGGGAGCTGACAGCGTGGAGAGATAAGTGTTTAGCACGGCCACCTTCCCTTTCAGACGACACTGATTTCATGCAGAGGGTTAGACAATCTCCATTTCCATAATATTTCATTTCAATACTCCTTGTGTAAYGGAATCTTGGTTAGTTTAATATCACAGTGCTGGTAAATGAAACTCTCATCTCAGCCAGTAAGAACAATGTTTGATTTTGGCCTAGAGCAGGGAAGAGTGATTGAAGCACTTGGGAATTCACTTCAAAGGCTGTGGAATGCATTTATATGGCCACATCCTCTCTCCCYTCAGACACCCACCAACAGCACGGTCTGTAGGGTGCAGGCTTTGAAAGCATGTGTTAGCAATTGTCAGAATCTAAATGGCAGCCTGAAGGGATGATTAATTACGAGAACAGCCAGCAAAATGGCACAAATGGCAAACATGAGTAACACTTGTCTCAACGAGCATTTAGAATTTCCTGTCATATCCTCACAGGCAGAGCCCAACAAAGATGCAGCACAGGGCAAACTTTCCAAGTTTTTAATCACTTTGGATCATTCAGGCAGTTCTTC
Source organism: Cardinalis cardinalis (assembly GCA_014549065.1). NCBI lineage: Eukaryota > Metazoa > Chordata > Aves > Passeriformes > Cardinalidae > Cardinalis > Cardinalis cardinalis. The sequence goes on from JACDOX010000211.1 coordinate 1,137,500, forward strand.
ATCCACTTAAATTCCATCAGACAGCAGTATTGTCCCCTGCACAATCCAGAGTTAAAAGTTGCCAATGTCAGAACGGGAACAGGAGGGGAGAGAAGCTGGGGAGATGTGCATCACCTACAGCCACACTGCATCCCACAGGAGGGACAGGAAAAGGGCATTTTTTTAGTGACCAGGATAATCCTTTCCATGTTCGACAATTCACAGAAGGCACAGCTACTCAATCTTGTGAATAAGGAAGGCCACATGATCCACAGGAATACCCCAATCTGACCAAACCTCAAAGACTGAATTCCTCCCATCAATACTGGATTCTCAGGAAAATCATTCTTTGCAAGGATCTCTTATTCCCGCTTAGCAAAGATAATGAAAGGTCAGATTTGGTCATGTACATCCACCAAACCTCCTTAGGCAYGGCCTCCTGGAGCCCTGAGGGAGCCTTTCCTTCTCCCAGAGTCACTTCAGACAGACACTTCCTTCTGAGGCCAAGGGGTGGGAAATTGCTGGCATAATATTTCTCTTAAACAGTTCAATACATCAAAGTAAGCCAATTTTTGTAGTCTTGCTCTTCTGACAAGCCCCATATATTAATAAAGGGAAGCACCTGCCTGCTGCTTGAACACATCTTTGGAGTGCTCTGATTTTATCACTCATAGTAATGTCTTGGCTKAGGATGAGTTTTGAGGGGAAAAAAAACCAAAATACAAAAAAGCTGGAACAAGGCATGAGTTTTAGTAGCACATAAATGGAACAGTTTTACCTTCTAATCCCATTTATTGAGTTCCAAGACCTTATGACCTCATCCAAGAGTTGCGATCAAACTCATTTAAAGGTATTAAATAATCAAATAAATACTAATATCAACTTAGACTATAATAATTAAATACAGCTTCTTTACTCCTGAAGTGGGGGGTAGCCAAAAGGAGCCACCAGTGCCTTTGCTGTCTAGGAATTATTGACTGGGCAACATTTATTGAGCATCAGAAAAAACCAGCAGAGAATATTCTTAACACCYAGCTGCAGTAGAAAACACCAATGTGAGTATTATAAACAAAAAGTGGAGTAATATGGGGTAGATATCTTATCTCATTCTCAAACTAATTTACACTGTTCCTCAAATAATCTCAGTTTTTATTCACTCCAAAGGTGTGTTTGAAAGTTTCCAGTCATTGCTTTCCCATGCAGGTTTTGTGTCAGATCAGTMGCACTCAGCTACATTGGAAAACTTCTATTTTTAAAATTACTTTAAGATTTTTCTTTTCCCAAGAAAATTCAAAATGGAAAAGCTTTGATCATTATGCTATTGAGTCTCACTTTTTGTTTGGTACCTATTTAGTTGATTTTTTAAGACACGATAAAACTTTGGCCAGTTTAGCACTGTAGTAAATAAGATGCTCCTTGCTGTGAATAAATATCCCAACGTTGTTAATAATTCCATGGTGGAAATAAATGCTTCCTTTGCTGCTAAAAGTATCTTTAACAAGATTCATGAGACCAGGAACCTGCTGCTCCCACAGCACAGCTACTCCAGGTTGTAAAACAGGGGTATCCTGCCCCTGGGTGGGCTTTTTGGACACAATTTTCTTGTCTCCAGGCCAGGGGTGCCACCACCTTCGAGGCATTTACGAGACAAACAAAGGTGACAACTCGGCAAACCAGCCTGGCTGCAGAGTTACAGCGGTGTGATAACAGCCAGTCCTGATGAACGGGCTCCTGAGGGAATCAGGCTGGGCTTAAACATAAAATATTACACAATAAAAGCTTGCAAGTCAAACCGTGATTTAAAGAGGGAAAAAATGTAATCCTGATGAGCTCGAGATGCATTACATACACTGCAGTTTTGGGAGCTTCCCAGAGATGGCTTCTGGTGTATAAACCATGGAATCCCAGGGTGGTTTGGGTGAGAAGGGACCTCAAAGACCTCATCCCTCCCCTGCCATGGGCTGGGACACCTTACACTAGCCCAGACTGCTCCAAGCCCTGTCCAACTGGGCCTTGGACACTTCCAGGGATCCAGGGGCAGCCACAGCTTCTCTGGGCACCCTGTGCCAGGGCCTCACCACCCTCACAGAGAACAATTCCTTCCCAATATTGCATCTGTCCCTGCCCTCCTGCAACTTAAAGCCATTCCCTGTGTCCTGTCCCTCCATCTCTTGTCCCAGGTCCCTCTCCAGCTCTCCTGGAGCCCCCTTGGGCACTGGAAGAGGCTCTAAGGTCTCCCCAGAGACTTCTCCAGGCTGAACAACCCCAGAAAGTTAAGGCATGTGGGATGAATACAACTAAAAAGAGAAAACCAAAATATATCAACCAAACACCTGGAAAAGAGAAGCAAATAATTCCTTCAAAGTGTGTGCTCACTACTGAGAGCACACAGCAAGGATTTCACACAATTCATTTGAGGAGGGGACAGCTGGGTTTGGGGKTTTTTTAAGGGAACATAATAAAGTACATATAAAACCCTGTTCTGCCTTTCACAGGACCTGAAGGGCAAAGACCTTGTGAAATAAAGARAAATGTGAAGCAATCACGCTGCAGCAATGACCTTAGAGATTGCTCTTTATTTGTTTGAGGTTTTCTGTTATTTTCTGTAATAAGTCTAACAGTGTCTAAATGAAACATTGTTTAAAATCTTACGGCATTAATTCTTAATGAAAAAAACTTTTACTGGCACTGGCAGCATTCTGCCATCTAGCCAAGACTCAGAATTTTATCAGGGATCATAATTAGGGCTCATTACCTGAAGGAAGGCACTGGGTGAGGTTTGTTTTCTCTGAAATCCTGACTCCTGCAAGGCCCACGGAGGAAGAGGAGCAAAGGAGCTGAGGCACTCTCCCAGCTGAGATGTGGAGCTCACACTGCTGCTCAGCCTCCTGCTTCCCAAAACCAGAGGTTACAGGAAGAAGGTCCTGGAATAAAATCCTGATATGGAGGAGTTTGGGTGGTTTGATTTTTCTGGGACCTTCATGCCTGTAGTGGAACAAACCTGTGCTTAGCCCAGTGTTATATTTAGCTCAAAAACAATGCAGTGCACGGCCTTTGGGTCTTTCACAGCAGAAAAGTCTGTAATTTAATTCCAAAGACTGCAATCGCCAGGGCTGCAGTGAGCTGAAACCATTCCAGCAACCAGAGCTAATCCTGTAAAAAACATGGAATATAAAAATAGCAGCCCTTCAAATGAAGGGAAAGTCAGTGCAGAGAGAACAGGCTACTGCTTTACAAGCATTTTATTGCAACACCTGTCGTGGGGCACTGGCTTCATTTCTGCATCAATACCAGCACAAATTGATCAAATCTAGAAGTCTGATAAAGCAAAACATATTCTGTATGAAACACACCAAAGACAGGAGGGATTGGATAGATGTCAGAAAATCCACAGTTCACCTGACTACCCAAAAGCTTATTTAGATCAAGCCAAAACATGTTTTGTGAATTTCATTTTATTTTAATTGCAAAACAGATCTGAAATCCCTTTCTGGACACTGGTCTTTAGCTGAAAACACCACCACCATCATTTGCTTCCTCTTTACCTATCTTTTCTATGGGATTTTCCTGGAAGTGCAAAGGCAAAGAAAAGAAAGGGCAAATAATAGTTATTCAAATATCAAAGAAAATTATTCTAGCCTGAAATCCAGGACTTTTTCCTTGTACTGGAATCTGTCCTAATTGTAAACACAGAGTTACAGTCACAGTCTTTAAATTTTATTGCTTATATTTTGCATGTATAAGGATTCCATAATTCCTGCATCCTTGGAGTCCATGTCAGAGTTTGTCAGACTCTCTGCTTTCCTTAGAGAGAAATGGTTTCAGATGTAACATCTGAATTTATAACACTGATTTGATATGAAAGATATGAAAACAATGACCAGGCTGCCACAGAGGAGAAGAGGAAGAAAAGGAGCCTTAAAAGCTAAAGGAATAAAATCACAGCTGCTGCAGACACGCGGGGCAGGCCTGGCTCCCAGTTTTTAATGCTTCATGTGCACAAGGCTAAATGCTTTCACCCAAAAGGCAAAATAAGAGACTCCCTCTGGATGAAAAAGTCAATGAGGTTGTTGGTTTTTTTTAAGCATTAAGGAACAATGAATCATTTCCTAAAGAAGCATTTCTTCTTGGAAAAAAAGGGAAATATTTGGAATATTCTTGAATGCTGCACTTAACAAATTCCTCCATGAAGTCCTTTATAGACTCTCCTAAAAAAACCAAGTAGTTTCCATGTCACAGGTCATTAAATTCATCAATAAAGGGATTAATTTTGCAGTATAAACTGTATTTAGCTGCCTTACCTCCCCTGAACTGCATTGTCCATCAAAAATAAACCCTGCTTGGTAGAAGGCAGAGGTTTCTGTGCCCCCTTAGTGCTATGCTGAGCTCTACAGGAGAAGAATTGGACCAAGAGTTTCATGGGTGTCTCATGTTTTTATAGGGAGGTGGTGGAGTTTCCATCCTTGGAAATAAAGAACAACAACAAAAAAATATATAATGAATTTAAGAAAGCTACAGTACCTTCAAAATTAGCTGTGCTCTAAGTGAGGGAAGATGAAGATGACCCCAGGAACCCTTCTGAGTTAAAGAATTGGAGTTAATAGAAATAGAAATAAGAAAATTATTCTGTTTAACAGAATAGTAAATAAAACAACTTACTAACTAAAGAGTAAGCTCAAATATAAAACATAAATAATTGAATAAAGTGAAATTCTATTATTCTGAGAAGTAGCTACAAAATTATGTGCTCTTTGAAGTACAAAATTGAGCTTTACTACATGAAACAACTCCATTTTTCATGTAGGCCACAAATCATYTTCCTAAGTACCTAAGACAGGTGATAACAAATTAGATTCCCACTCACAGGAAAACTTGCTCTCTCTTCTTTTCTACAGCAGCAGGTGCTCATTTTAAAATGTTTTGCTTTAAGCACACATTTAAAGCAAATTCATGGATGAGTTGGGAAAGAATTTATGAGTTTAAAAAAGAGCTTTGAAGAAGAACAGGGAGATGGTGGAGCCCCATTCCTGCAGGCATCCAAGGGAAAGCTGGATGCGGCACTTGGTTGGGTTTATGAGGTGGGGATTGGTCATGGGTTGGACTTTATGGTCTGGGAGGGCTTTTCCAGCCTCAGAGATTCTGGGATTCTGTGTCTATGGGCAGAGTTTGGGGTTAGGGAGAGTGCAATCCCAGGCATGCCGTGCTCCCCCAGCCCATGGCCTTATTTAGCAAAGGTCATTGTGGGTACAAACCTCTGCTCCCAATGGTGATGCCTCAGGTTTAGCTTTTCTGTTTTTCAGATTCTGCGCTGCTTTGGTGCGTGGGTCTGGGCTTCATATGAGGGGATGGTGAGCTCTGTGCACAGAGCAGGGAGACAAAACAATTCCTTCTCTAGCTGGGGACCAAGGACAAATGATCCAAATCTCAGGCCCAAGAGCACAAACAATGTRGGCTGAAGAGAGAAAAACAAGCAGGGTGGGACTGCATGGGCTAAAGCTGTAATTAGACAATTAACTMAAATATACAAATGGACCAAAACTTATAAAAGTGAGAGACCCCATGACCAGTTGTGCATTTTGTGACCATTTTGGTTCATCTTGGGTGTAGCCCTAGCTGGGCTCTTGTGCTGCCCAAGGTGGATCCATTGAGGCCTTTTAATAAATTCCTACTTTATTCTTTAACTCTGTCTGGCCTATGTTCTAGGTCAGCCTTCTCAAGGCATCAATGGGATTAACACAATTCCATGAAACTGTGGGTTTATTCCTATCCCTGAGCACACAGCTGACTAAAACACCATCCAGGAAAAAATGCTCTGGGATTGTTGGGTTGTGTTGTTTTTGTTCTCCCCCCGCCTAAATTGGTTTATTCTGCTTCCCCCAAGTTATAAATGGTTCTGCCCAGGTTCTCCCTCCCTCCCTCCCTCGTTAAATGTCTGTCACCCTAGTCCCCATGGAGACCAATGTATCAACCTATTCCCCTCCCCGGTTGCCCTGGTAACCTTATGTATCCTTCCCTCGATCCCGCCCCAGCTCTCTGCCAGTCACTCCTTGCCACCACCCTTCCCTCCAGAACCTTCTGCCAGGGGCTTGGAGTGATTGGCTCAGAGGCTGGGACCCCACCCTTCAGCTGTTTTTATTGGCCCTCCCCACATGTCAATCCCAAGTATCCCGCTCCCCCAACTCCCATTGGTTTCCTTCTGTCTCCGCCCCCTACCGCCCACTCCCTTTATAAGTGGTTGTATTGTTGCCTTCTCTCTCTTGACTTTTTTCAGTTTTTGTTGTTCCCTGGTCTGAGTAAACTGAACCTGCCTGGACCAAAGAGCACTCGCCTTGTTCCTGCGGTTAGAAGTCTATTGGCGGCCACGTCTCTCACCAAGGCAGCACTGCTGCTTCCAAGTGGGGTGCTGGCTTTAGGTGCTGTACCCGACAGCTGGGTCGGGAGAGTGCCCCCTGSACTGCAAGCGGTGCTGGCCAGCTTGCTGGGACGCTATACCATCAGCYGCAGACTGCTTCATGGGATATTTTTTAATCCTCTCAAGCAATGCTCCCCTGACAGCCAAGAAAATAACCTGAGGCCTTCAAGTTACTTGGTTTTCTGAATATTTTATAAGAATTCCATAGCAAAATAGGAAATACCTGTGCATAAAGAATTATGGTATTGATTTAGTTCCCATAGTTATAAAATATAAACCAGGTACCAAAGAACAACCATTCTCAACCTTTCAGTTGTTCTATTTTGTATTCCATTTCATGTTTACAGCCTGATACAACATTTATTCATATTATTGGCAGCAATCTTTGCTGTATCCTGGSAGTTCATTATGGGAGTTTTTAGGATACCTGCTATAAAAACTTTTCTCCTGGATTTGTAAGTCACTAACAAAATGCCAGTGATGAGTTGAATGATGGTTTGTACATGGTTTGAATGTCCAAAAAGCATTATTTAATCAGTTTTATACGAGGAGCAGCCAGCATACAGGTGAAGTACCTCACAGGCTTAGACTGAAGAGGTTTGATGCAGTTTTGCTGATTTTCAAAAGGAGAAGTTTTCGAAGTATTAGAAGAGTTTAGAAATGCAATRAAAAAAACAAAACAAAACATAGAGCTGACAGATGTTCTATGTGCTAAAACCTACCTGGCTACATTCCTTCCTTGGGAGGTTAGTAATTACTGTGTGCAATGAGCTTGCCTTATCTAGCAACTCTCTTATTTTGGATAAATATTTTGTAACTCATGAGTTCAGCTCCTTTAGCTGCTGAAACAGGGACTGGCAGCCTCAGCCCTTCTGTCTCACGGCTATCCATGTATGCATGCATGCATGCATGCATCCATCCATCCATCCATCCATCCATCCATCCATCCATCTATCCATCCATCCCAGTTCCTGTTGGGAAGACAACAGGACACGTGAGCAAATCCACAGCAGGATGAACACCTCAGGAGATGCCACCATGTCCTGCCCCACCATCTGCCAGGAGTGGAAAATTCCAGGGTTTCCCACCAAACTCACCTGGGTTTCCCTGCTCTCCCTTCCTAGGATTTTCCTCTCCTTTTTTTTTKGTTTTAAACATCATCTTCTCCAGGTCTCTCCTCAGCATCCAGGGAGGCACAAGGCTGCAGTCCTGGGACTCAACAGATGTAGAACTGAGAGGCTGCGTGGGCAGAAACAGTGATACCAAATCCTTCCTTCCCAGTCCCAGCAATACTTTTTGGCCCACCTGAATCCTCACTGAATTCTTCTTTAAATCCCCAATTTCCCCCTGCCTCTTCTTACCTCATCCTTCAGAATCCCTTTCCAAGGGACTTCCCTGTTGGTCCAGCAAAGCTGAATTTTGCCAGGGTGCTGAGTGCTCCTAGCCAAGGTTTCTCAGGACTACTTGATCCACAAAAAGCAAGTTTAATTGGAAAGCTCTTTGTGCAGCTCCCTAAATGTTTGTGGAAGGCTCCTAAAGCCCGAGTCCTGCCTCCTAATTGTGCCCATACAGCTTTGCAGTATTTATYTATTCACAATAGGCATATTTATATATCTTCAATGGGAAAAATGCAAAAGGAAAAGTCCTATTAGATTGTCAGTAGCAAATTAGATCTGTCAGTAGGAAAAGACTGTTCTGTGCTTTAAAAACTGCCAAGTGTAGTTGCCAGGATGTTCATTACCATGAATCCTTTTAATGGGCAACACCCACCTCGCCRTGAAATTTTTCACTAAAACTGCTGAAAACGCACCAAGGTACAGAAAGAAGGAAAAGGGGAAATCATGAAATTCTGAGGACAGCACAGGAATGGTCACTYACAGCCCTCTGAGGGCAGCACAGGACTCACTGCCCTCTCCCCTTTTCACAGCCTTGTCTGAGAGCATGCATAAAATCCCCAAACATTGTGTTTAACCCAGGATGAGCTGAGGTTGTTACATTACTGCAGGCTGACACTGGAACAAAAGCAAAATTAAGGACAGAAAAAGAGCAAAACTGGGCCGCTCAAAGCCTGAATATATCACGGTTTTTTTTGGCCAAAGCAATGCTTAACTTCAGTTCTATGCTACTATGAGCAAAAAGAGCATAAACTGGTACCTTTTTAACAAATAAAAATAACAACCAATATTGAGCTCTCAATTTGTAGTCACTTGTGCTGTATGGCGTGCGCTGAGGCTAGGGAACAAGATGAATGTTCAATCATATTTCAGAACAACTGGAGACAGCTGATGGAAATTGAGGCTCTGATCCAGCAGACAAGAGAGAAAGTGGCAGATTCTGATTTTCTTTGTGGAAGTTAACATCTCACTTTGGCTCCTGTGTCCCTCTTAAACAAGGAGAGATGGAAAAGTACGTCAAGTCTATTAAGCTTTTGTGCAGAGAAACATTGCAATCCAGAATGTCTGTGCCCTCAATTGCTGAAAATGTCAGAAAACTGTCAGGTTTTATGGCTGCTGAAAAACAAAACAATAATAATAGAGCTTCTGCAAGATCTGATTTCCATCTGACATGCTGATAAGGCAGGCTGAGCAGAAATGAGACCAGCCTAGAAATGACAAGGGAACAGCACATTCTGCCACTCACTGAGCTCTGCAACAACCCACATCCCTCCTCAGAGTTATTAAGCTGATAATTTAAGAAATAGAACCAAAATACCTTCCAAACCATCCTTTTGAAACAGTCCTGTCCAGCTTGTTTCACTGATGAAGGTGTTCTTCAGAGGCCTAAAATGATGTAGCTGTGATTCTTTTTGGTTTTTTAAATGTCACATGTCACATCATTGTTGTTCTAATGTTTTTCGTGTTAATGTTTTTATTTCAGTTTCTTTGAAAATACAATTTGAAATTTGAAATACAATGCCCACGAGACAAGCTTCTGCTAGAGCTTCATTTTATTTTTGGCAGAAAAACATACAACCATAAAAATAAGTAAAAAAAAGTCATATGGATTTGAGCCCTGAGCTTAATACCTCTGAGGGGTGTGTGATGTAGTTTTCCACACACTGCCAGAGCTCCAGGGGTGTTTGKACAATGCTCCCAGGCACAGGGAGGGATTGTTAGGATATCTGGGCAGGGCCAGAGGTTGGACTGGATAATCTTGGTGGGTCCCTTCCAGCTCAGGATATTCTATGAAAACATAAAAAGAAGGCAGATGGGGTTTTTTTCAGAAGTGCTCTACAAGGAGAGAGAAAAAAGCAATTCAGTAGGTTTCRAATGGTTTTAAAGTCTATACTCTGAGAACAACACAAGAAAGTCTTTCCCTGGGTACAAAATCCTTGTCCAGCAGATCCAGGATGCTTTGCAGGATCCTTTCCAACCCCCTGAGCAGTCCTGGGCAGCGGGACAGCCTCAAGCTGTAGGTGGAGCAGAGAGGAAGAAGGGACAAAGGTGCCCAAATCACAGGCATGGGATCCACATCTCTGCTCTGGCTGTCCCCAAGGGAATATCCTGGAACAATCCTGTCCCTGGGCAAATCTTTAACAGCAAGAATGTGCCCCAAACACCTGCAGTTACACCTGCATACCCACCCCAAAATCTGGATACAAAAAGATAAGCACCGCTGGCCAGGTAACACCAGCCTCTTCTGACCTGAGGGGTCTRGAACAGACCCAGATCTCAGACAGGACTGAATGGCTTTGAACTGACAGAGAGTGGGTTTGGATCAGATATTAGGAAGAGTTTCTTTCCTGTGAGCTGGGGAGGCCCCGGCACAGGATGCCCAGAGAAGCTGTGGCTGCCCCTGGATCCCTGGAGGTGTCCAACGCCCTGGCTTGGACAAACCTGGGCTAGTGGAAGGTGTCTCTGCAGGCATTTACTTGGGAGGAGTAGAAACAGGCGGTGGTTTCATTCTCTGCACTCACAGTAAGATAAAATTAATAATTTCATTTAAAAACAAAACTCAACCAACCACCAAAGCCTCCCCTTGCCCAACAGGGTAAACTGTAAGTCATGGAAGAGGGATCTTGCATCGTGTTTCCTTAAGCATATTCTGCTAATTGCCTAAATGAGAAGTACTAAAACCCTTTCAAAGAGGTTTTCTCCCCTTCTGATTTTCATTTTAAAGAGTAAATTAAAAGTCAATATTCACATCTAGCAGCACAACAAACATTTTGCTGTGTGCATAGCTTGGGAAGGTTCTCAGTGGGCTGCAGCACTCAGGATTTGCCTTTCAGATGAGKATTTTGTGGTTGTTGAATATATCCTTTAATAGAGTTAGAAAGACTGCTTCAATTATTTGTCAGTCATGATTAGCCCTGACACAACCATGCAATCAACAAGCTAACAAGTTCAGCATCTTCAGTGCTGTATTATAACCACAACTGCTTAAGCAATTTAAGTAATACCTTGCCTGAATACCTTCATTAAAGGTGAAACAGTGCAATTTTCATTTTTGTCTATTATAGACTCCGTTTAACCATGTTCATTTACAAACCCAGCCCTGTTATTTCTAATATCAGCAGAAATAAGGTCATGTTCAGTAAAAGCCACTAGCCTCCACAGGGAAGTAACTGAGGGTGCAGAAAGTGGTTTTATGCTAATCTGAAGYCTTGGCTGAGGTTATAACAGTCCATTAAATCAATTTGGTGCCTCTTTGTCAAGAAAGATCTGAACCCAGAAGTCTCCTCTGAAGGGCAGCCAGAGCATCAGGCTTTGTGTGAATTCTGTCGCTTGAGCTGAGTGCTTTGGTCACTGTACAATGACAAAAAATGAATTACTGAAGGGACCCAACCTCTTAGCTGTAGCTACATAACACTTTCAGCTAGAAATTAAATGAGAAAATAATAAGATAGCATTGGGAGCACAGAGAAATCAGACTAAATTAGTCTTCCCAAGGAGTTATTAAGCAAAGAGGTAAGGTCAGGTGAGCTTTTGCTGACCAGAACAATAGCAGGGAACTCTAAAAACCACACAACAGCAGAGCTCAAGGCTGGTGGCAACACAAAGGAAGCATTATGTGCTGATAAATTGTCAGGGCAAGCAATTATATCATGTGGCAGAGAGAAGTGCTTACAACCAGCCCTGAGATTTCAGGCCTCTTGAATTGTGTGRCAAGAGCTGAGCAAAGTTCCACAAGCAGTGAGTGGGTGTTGTGTACCATCAATGATCCAGCAAAAACACCAACACTGGGCTGCCATGGACTCCAGAAACTGCAAATGCACATCCTGATGTGCAGGGCTGAGATCATCAGGCTGGATTTGGAGCCTGGGTGCCCAAGGGCAGATTGGGGTGTTGTGGAAAACAAGATGTGAAGTCATTATGAAGTCATGAAAGCTTAGAATGGTTTGGTTGGAAGGGACCTTAAAGCCCATCCAGTACCAGCCCCTGTGATACACAGAAATTGCTCCCATCCAAGTTAAAGGGAGGTGATTTGCCTTGTTGAATTAGTGTCCTGATCAGCCTTAGCACAGCTCTAAGTCATGAGAATCCCCATCACACAATTGTGCTCCCTCTCCCAAGGCATCTGTCACAACCAGGAACAACTGAGTGCTGCAAAAGTTACAGCTTGAGATTCCTTGGGGTCATCTCTGTCACAGCTTTCACAAGCATTGCTAAGCAGGTTTATATACCTGCTATTAAAGTGCTCTTTTAGTCTGCAAAGCAAATCTCAGAACGACACCCAGGGGTTCCACATTTAATGTTTCACAGAATGAGTTTGCTCAGTCTGTGGGTAAAACGATATTTTCATACTGCTGGACACAGAGACCAGCAAAAAGTGATGAGCACTGCAGTGCTCTGTCTGCTAGCACTGTCAGAAACAGCCTGATGCAGTCCCCAAACTCTGGCTTTCTGCAAACTGTTCTGGTTTTTTGTCCCTATCACCTTTCTTCTTGCCCTGCAGATGTGCAGACACAAATACAATATTTAGTCTTGCACTTTTCTGACAGTGCATTGCTACAAAAATAGAATAAAGCTCTTCTACCCACCAAAACAAAAAGCCTTCAAAATTAAAAAGATTTCTCAGGTAGTTTTGATGTGTTTCACTCTTGTTTTCTGCCTTTGGGAGGAAAGTACACCCAGCTGGAAAGCTCTGCCTCTTGCTTCCTTCACGAGACCAGCAGCCCTAAGGCAGCAAAGTGTACCCAGTTCTGGCACAATTTCCCCCCACACCCTTGGCTAGTCCCTGTTTCTCCTCATTCCCTTCCAGATCCCCAAGTGGATCCGACACACTGCTGGGGCTTGGGGGCTCCAGTTGCACCCCAGAGGGTCTGTGCAGCTCACAGCATCCCCCAGCCCCTTCCAGAGAGGGTGCAAAGCTGCTGCCCTTGAAAAGCCATGGCTGAACACAGTCCTGGGTGTGATGGGACACAGGAGAGCACTCAGCTCCTTCCTCTCCACTCCTGGATCTTTCTGGAGTTTTAGCAGAGCGACAGGTACTGAAATACCTTCTCCTTAAATCCCCAAAGAGGTCCTGAGTGCAACTGGAAGCAAAGGCAGAAATCACTGTTCCAGGCTGTGTGGAAACTCAGGGCTCTGGGAATATTTCTCTGTCTGCTCTGGGGTGCCCTGACCCCCAGGGGAGCACTGACTTTGACCCTCATTCATGGAGAAAGTTTCCTGGACTTCAAAATAGGCTAGAATCCACAAAAGTGTGAAATAGATTATAGTGAGTAGTGCAGGTATATCCCTTGGTGAGAAATTTAGGGTTTGGGGTTTTTAGTATGTTGTGGATGGAAGCAAGATGGARGGCACAGGGTGTCCTCCTGGGTTTCTTCTTCATGCTTCTTCYTYCTYCTTCAWGGGTTTGGGTGATGTTTTGTAATTGGGCAGAAAAGTCCCCATTGCAGCTCTTTGGGATCAGTTATTGGGTTAAAAGGGAAAATAATCCAGGTGTCAGTTCTTACTTAATTGGATGGTTTAGTCTTAAAAGACCTTGGAACGAGAGATTGTTGGTCGTTTTGTGCCTTCTAATGAAAAGCTGCCCAGCTCACAGTAGTAAGATTGTTTTACTGATAAGCAATAATAATAAACACTTGAGTCTGAACATGAACTAGTGTCTCAAGTGCCTTCAATCCAGACTCAGAAAAACCAACAACTGGTACCCCCACAAGGCTGGACTGAACTGCCTCTGAGACCTTCAATCCAAAGCTCTGTGGGACACGAAGAACTGAAGAAAGGCAGACCCCAGGGGCCTGCAGGCTCCTCTCCTGGCCATTCCCACAGCCCTGCATGAAGGACAATCCAGCCTGCAGCAGGCAGAAAGGAAGGAGCATCTCCCACATCAGTGTACAAGGACCAAGTAACCCCTGGAGCCTTCTGGGTGAAAGTGTGTGATGGTGTTAACAGGGGTCCCAGGACGAGGGAAGAGATGAGAATCTTGACTCCATGTTTCAGAAGGCTGATTTATTATTTTATAATATATATTATATAAAAGAAAATGATATATTAAAACTATACTAAAAGAAGAGAAGAAAGGATTTAATCAGAAGGCTAGCAAGGAAAAGAAAAGAAATGATAATAAAATCTTGTAACTGCTCACAGCCTCGACACAGGTGGCTGTCGTTGGTCGTCAAGTAAAAACAATTTCACATGCTGGGTAAACAATTCTCCAAATCCCATTCCAAAGCAGCAAAACATGGAGAAGCTGAAGCTTCTCAACTTCTCAGGAGAAAAGATCCTGGCAAAAGGATTTTTCATATAATATGTCCGTGACAAAAGTTCAGTGCCTCAAAGGTGAGAAGAACCCACTTTTCTTCCAAGGGCTGCCCTTGTCCAGGGGAAATCATGGACAGTACAACCCTCAACAGGTTTACCTGGCCATGGACACTGAGTGGATGAGCTGAGAATTCCTCCACATCCACATATCTTGGAGCACTTACATCCACATATCTTGGAGCACTTTGGAAAATACATTTTAATGGCTGATCGGTGGGGAGAATGAAAGTTGCCAGCAGCAAGAACTTTACATGCCCTAAAAACAAGAAATGCATTAGCATCTTTATTACAAATGTAATTGGGTTTTTTTTTAATTTGTGATTGGGGAAAGGGTCACCAGTTAAAATACACCACTGTAAAATTTGCAATTTAAATTTCATTTCACGCTGGAATGTAGAAACAGTTTACATAAATAGTATCCATTAATCATTAAAAAGAAAGGTTAGATGTAAATTAGGCTGCTATTATATTTTTCCTGTGATTATTTATGGGTTGGTGATGAAATTTGTTTTCACAAGGAAGAAGAATTAAGGCCTTTTTTGTGAAAGCAAAATCACATTCCTAAAGAAGGTATAAACTTCAAGAAAGGAAAACAATATTTATTGCTTTGACCCCCAAGGGYAAGTGCAGAAACACACACACAGAGTTTATTCTTGTTTACCTTTGAGGCAGAAGCCTTTCCCTTCATTCAGTGTAGCACCTTCTGTATTACTTCTGCCCAGACTACCAGTTTCCAGCAATCTATTTTTTATATCCCATTTTCAATTTAGGGGAAGGAAAAAAAGAATACAAAAGCAAGTATCCAGAGGGTAGAGAGGCTCCTTCATCAGCTAGTCTTGAGTGACTCAATGGCTCTGTGATTAGCAGAGAGAAAAAACAATCCACATTTTACCCCAGCCTTTCAGGACAGCCTATTTTTTAAGGTATCCAGCTCCAGAAACAGGGACAATCTCTATTTTTTCAATGCAAATCCCTAAAAACAAATCTTCATGCTCTTTAGAAGATTGTTTCCAGTCAGTGAAGACATGGGATGTTCTGCATCCTGGGATTCTGTGAAAATACTTCGATTTTTTATTAGTTCTGAAGAAGACAACCTACTGTTACACAATTTATTCTACTGTTTTAGGAAACCTTAGGGCAGTTTATTTTATCTCAACACTCTTGTTGCACAACTGATGGATCAATAAAAAGTATTTTTGTCCTGGCTGAAAGAGGAATCTTATCTCCTCCTGCAAGGGAAAAAAACTGAGATTTTGTTATGTTTATGTTTATACTCATTAATAGTAATCTAACTTCCCTTTTTACAAACTATGGAAAGCTCCAACATATGTTGGCAGCTAAATTTTCAGGCTTTGGGGGAAAATCTCTCTTCAAGTTTGTGCTACATATTKTTGCTTTGCTTTGCACTAAAATTAAAACTTAAAACATATAAACCTGTACATAAAGATACATTAAAAATCCTGATCTGTGATTGAGTCATGGTCCCATTCTAGTTCCTCACAGATGAACTTGATATTTCACTCAATTAATCCCCATCAAAGAAAGAATTTTTCCAAACCCTCCAAATCATTTTGAAATAGGGATATAAGAAAGAAAAACTGATTGTGGAAGCGACTAACTCAGTTTACTCACTCATTAATACCCACTCTGTGCTTTGGAGTCGAGTCTTTAGTGGCGCTTCTCTTTAGGTACTATTTGATTTCTTGTGAGGCCTTGGCCTGCAGCTGCAGCATCATTTTATTTATGAGGTACTGAAGAGAGCCTGCTAACATTTGAAAAACAACAGAAAAATACCACTTGCTGAAATTAAATAATTCAGTGTCCAAAAAAACAGAAAAGGGGCTTTTTGTTCCTTTGCAATCTGATCTCTTCAAGGCTGATATTTTATCAGTTCATGAGTGCTCATGGTAATCTTCTCAAGATGCACTTCTGTCTCCTATTTGTAAAGGATTACAGTAGCACGTTTTTCCAAGCCTGGTGCACCAAACTATTCCCACTCCCATCTCTTTCCTTACATTAATTGTCCCTGCTCTAATACAAATGGTTCCAACAATGGAGCTTTATAAAAGCGCCTGCTGAGGTCCCTACAGACACTCCAGAGCACCCAGAGCTCTTTAGAGTGAAGCAATTTCAACACCAGCCTTTGCTTGGGGCTGCATTCAAAACCCTCAGTCAAGGCCTTGCCAAAAAAACTTTTTGTTCCTTTTTTGTTATTTCACCTGAGGATGAAAACCAGCCAGAAGACAGAGAGGCTTGACAGCTTCTGTAATCTCATTGCAAATGCAGGCAGAAGGAGTGCTTCAGTTTTAATGTATTATTGACTACACCACTGGGCTGAACTTCTTTCCACTTGTTTTTCCCCCCCTTCTGCCTTCATTTGAAGTGGAAAATGAGGTCACACCTTATCCCCCACCGATTGTAAAAGCACCAATAACTTCCCCCATTTACACTGAGAGAGAGTGAATAATCTAATTCCAAACCTCAAGAACAACTGTCAGACTGAACAAGTTTCTGCTGCTCTCCCTGAAGGACGAGCTCCAGCCCTTGAACTCTGTGTGTGGCCTTCATTATGGAGCCTTGGCACAGGCCCAGATGCTGTCTCCTACAGACACCTCTTAAAAAATGGATGAGGGCCTGGAGAGCACAGCGGGAACTCTGGAATCCTGCCCATTAGCATATTCATTAGGCATAGTCAATAATTAATATGTCACTTGGACGAAACATAGGGATTAAAGTATGCCTGTGCTAGGACTGATCCAAAAGGATTCATGAGCATGGGGTCCATGGTTTGTGGGGACGGGTGGAGCTCCMGGTGTGAGCAGGGCCAGGATTCCCTTCCTTTATGGGGTGAACAGCCCACGGGGTGACATGGGACACAGCACCCCCAAAAGGTGAGCCCTGCTGATGGTCACACCCCTTGCACCACCAGGCATTTAGAAGAGAATCCCAATAAAGGAAAAAAAATATATTCTGAAAACGTACAAAACAACCCCTCTTTGGCCATTGGAGCTCATTCCAATCATTCTGGTGTTTGGAAGACTTSACTGCTAACTTCTCTGACAGCAGTACCATGAATCAACACCCAACACATGGCAGTGGAACTGCTCCTTTCAGACCTGAATCTGTTTTATAATTAAATAATAATAATAAAATTCTATGATAGGTTTATTTTTAAATGACTAATGTAACTGGCGAGTGGCAAGAGTATAAACATTTATTGGAACAAAAAACTTCCTAAACCAGCCTTCCTCCTTCCAAGGACATCATCTGTCCTGCTCCCATCAAGACAGTGTGCAGGTCCTTCTGTTCCTCCCTCCCTGAGCTGTCTAGTACCTAGAGGAGCAAAGTTAAAAATAAATGTGCTTTTAATCCCATTTCCATTCTCCATTAAGTTGTCACACCAGGARGGGAGGGGTAGAGAACAGCAGATTGCACAGCATTTTGTAGAAGTGGTTGGACACCCCATCCTCCAGTACAACAGGGGAGGGAAGAGATGAGATAAAAATGTCATTGCAAAAATGAGAATTTCCTGCTCTGTATCTGTTGCTTCCTTTGTGTTTGTCTCCATTTCAATCAGATTGAAGTGATGTTCCCTTGAATTCCATAATGATACTATTATCACTTCAGGCATAATAAAGGACTGTGACGTTCAGCACAACAGTGTAAACTATTTTTCAACAAATTGTGCTTTAAAATGTGACATGAAATGTTAATGTATGAGATGGAGAACCCTACAGAAAGATTATGTAACACACTCAGGTTTTTCTTCTAAAAATCCATTTCCATTGAATTATTAGCTTTCCAAAATGAAATATTTCTGAAAGATGATTTAATTTCCCCAAGAGCTATTGGCCTTTGCTTGAAATGAGCTATTGGGTTCTGTCCCTGATGATTAATTTGGGATGTGATGAATAGCGTCAGATGCAGAAGTTGTGCTTTACATATATTAATGACATTCAAATTTAAGCATTTTTACCCATTTCACARAAATGTTATTATATCTAGAAACTAAGACAAACACAGGTGCATTATTTAACAACATGATTTATGACAAAAATAAACAAATTTGGAGTTCAGTCTTGAAACTGCTAAACAAGGCTGGACTGTACAATTCCTCTACACTAAAACCTCTATATAGATAATCATTTCAGGCTTGGGTGTTATTTGTCTTTTGCTTTTAGATTTTCATACTCTTCATTTCTTATTAGCAAAATACTTTTAAAAGGCTAGACTATAACTGCCGTTATGACTCCAACCCAAATTGGCTGCAGCAATGTGGAAAATCATCATACATGGCCAGAACCCCAGACTGCATCCCAAACTGCTACCTCAACAAACATCTGAAAATGAGGAAAATTATCATTAAGCCCAAAATTCTTTCATTTTCATTTAGCTGGAACTGACATGCTGAACACAGATTTTTTTTACTAGAACACATTCACTGTCAGACCACAAACAATTTTCTAATTAGATATGAAACACAAGAAACTTTTCTTAACAAAACTCAGACAAAAAGTAAAACAATTGACAGACACAGTTTTCCCCTCCATGGTTTCTCCAGCACAAATTCTCCCTCATGTTTCCATACAGGTTGGAACCTGGAATAGCTGCTGTCCCTGCAGTGGCCTGAGCCCCTGTCCCTGTGGATGTCCGTGGAACCCCAGCATTTACTTAGACCTCTGGAAACACAAAAATGCTTATTTTGACACCAAGACTCTTAAGTGAAATTAAAGCATCCTCGGCTGAGAAACCAGAGGGATAATTTCTGAGGATTCTTCATTTAGCTTTGCATCATGGGCCTATGCAAAGGCTGAAATATAGCAGAAAGTGTGGCTGTTCCAAAGCCAGGCAGGGAGGGGAGAGCTGGCAGGACCAGGACAGTGAAGGCTGTGGTGCAGTTCATCTTTGAATATGCATGAGGTCTTTCCATAGGCAGCAGGTTGGATCCTCTCCTTTCCTTTGAGATTATATCTTTGATTTATCCTGATGGAAAGACAATGGCCCCTTCCAAATCCATTGACTTTTACATCAGCCATAATTTGAGATTGCCTCTCTGGGGATCACTTACCTTAGGGAGCAGGGAATTTCACAAAGAGACAGTTTAATGTGCAGTGGGATTGCCACAGCTGCACTCTTTCTGTTGCAAGAGAGATTTTAGAGCTTATTTCCATGAAGATAAAAGCTTTTCAGTGTTGGTTAACCTTTTTTGGGGGGGTAATTCTCTTAATAAGTTGTTTTGGTTTGCATCATTTCACACCATCATGTTTTTGTTTTGCTTCCTTGTCCTCTCTGTTGTTTGTCCTTGATTTTGGTTTACATTAATTTCAGTTCTATTTATTAGATATGTTTTTTAGACAAAGAGAAAATTGTGGCAGCTCATTTAGAAAGATGGAATAATTAATGAATCTGAGGGTAAGTTTGTCTGAAGGCCCCTTTACACTGAGCCTACTCCTGTTGATTTAAATTGCCTTTCAGGGAAGTCCATGGCTAATCAGCTTAGAGCCCATATACTTGGCATTTATATACCTACCCCTGGTATTAGGCTCTATTTCTAGGTACCTGTAGATTATTTCTAATTATTTTATAATTACAGCCCTGGATATAGAAATTGAGCSTCCTTGCCTCTGTTAACAGTAGAAGGAGAGCTCTCCCTTGCAGTCACTTACACATGCAGAGCCATTCTGAGTCAATTGGTTTTATTATTACTGTGCTCTTCACACTCATATGCCTCAAATTGGACTGGAGCCATTAGAATTTATCTGCTGTATCGAGGCAATCAAATGACAAGGAGTGGTAGTCATTGAGGATGGATTACTTTGGATCTCAGTATCATTATTTGCCTTTAGAAATAYGGGAGACATTCAAGCCAAGGTGGGATACTTCAGGTTTTAATTAATAGTTCCAGAATGCTGTTAYTAACTTTTCTGTGAACTTCTTTCATTAACTAAAGATTGGAGGTATAGGTTGAACACATGAAGGGAAGGATGCAAGCAGGGTATGATGAAGTCTGTCAAAGAAAAGGATTTTCTAAGTTTTCCAGCAAAAGGAAAAATGCAGTGCTCTCAATCAGATTTCTAGATTTTAATGCTGGGACTCTGACACGATCCAAAGCAGGTAATTTCTTGCAATCAGTAAAGCATTATCACTTAGAGGTAGAAAACAGAGCAAAGTTGTTAAATGACAGTAAGATAGTAGACCATATAAATTGATTTTTAGTTCTGAGTGTATAATTTTAATCAAGTTATTCGTTTGGACWCTGTATTTTTGAACTTGTGGAAGTTTTCTGGTGTGAATGTTAGAAATGTATCCTTCAAAAAGGGAATGGATTTTTAAAAGTGAATATTTGATCCTATAGGATACTTGGCTTGACTGTACAAATATGATTCAGAACCTTCTCTCCATGTAGTCATAAAGCTGGACTATGGCAGAATATCCTGTACTGATGGACTGCTTCCTGATTCAGAGGAGTGGTTCCTGAGATCCTGACAGAGGAACCAACAGATGACAGTGCTGACTACTGATCTAAGCCAGCCTGGGGACGTCTGGCATCAATCATTTTGTGCCAATAAAAGCCCAGCCCCACTTTTTAATGGGAGGATCTTCTATCACCCTCCTGCTGGGAGTGTGTGGAGATTCCTCCATGGAGTGGGGACCCCCTCAAGGTCACTCCTTGAAAGAGATTCAGTCACTGGGATGGGTGAGTGACATCAATCTTTACTTAATAACAGTTTTTCTACCTTTTTGTTTTTGCACCATATTAGTTATAGTTGTCTGTACTGTGTAAATAATTCTGATTAGACCTCTAAGTCTAATCCTTATCACGATTTTAAATAAATCCTTTATTTAATTGATATATTTGGGTTTTATCCTCAGTACTTCAGGACAAAGTTGTATAAAGCCTTGATTACACCTGTAGGCTCTTTTAGACAAGTGTGGGACCAGGACTGGATCCAGCTGCTCCCAAAATCTTCTCTAAGAAGGGGGTTTAGAGAGCTGGAAGGTTCCTTCTGTACCTGTGATGGGAGGGTCTCTCTGAAAAACCTTGTCTGATGCTCCAATTCTACTGTACTACTAAGATAGTAGTAGTAGTAGTAGTAGTAGTAGTAGTAGTAGTAGTAGTAGTAGTAGTAGTAGTAGTAGTACTAACACTAAGCCAAGAGAACTCTGCAGATTAATTTGCGTTCTTACTCCAGGATGATTCTGTAACCCAAGCTTGCAGCCATGCTTTCAGCTGGGAAATGTGGCTATGAACAATCCTACACTCTCCTCTTTTGGGATGGAGTTTCCAGCCCTGGGCTCAGCTGTCCAGGAGGTACTTGAGTGGGAAGGGGGATGCTGAGTTGGGAATGTCCTCAGGCTCTTGCACTGCTCTCAGTTCCCTGCATATGCAAAGGCCATCACTCAGGGACATGCCACAAGCCTTTGCTGCTGGAAAAAATGTCATTGCCTTCACAGGGATGAGGCATCATTTCAGGCCTTTACTGCCTCTGCGGCAGCTGTACCTTCTGTGCACAATTGGCTTCCTGGCCATACAGGCTCTTCCACATTGCTCTGCTCTGATTTGCTCCATTTCATTTTTATTTCATCCTGCTACTTCCTTCTGATTCAAGTTGAGAGTTCAACTGATAACCAATTTTTCTGTAGTGCTGGTTATATTATGTCAGTAAGTGGGAACAGCACAGCCTCTCTGCTCTCACTCAATGGGAAGTGACATCCTGMTGATTAAAATTTATTGCTAATATGTTTTGATGAATGTTTCAGAGTCTGTTATTGGTTTAATTTTTTCATTGCTGGATGCTTTTTATTTCTGTTTTATCAATTCTATTTCCTTCAATTGTTTTAGACATAATGTATGACACTAATAACATGTCAGCTTCAAAAGTCAGGAGCATAAAATTCTATTTCTGCTGAAAACTGCAGTGAGAAAGGAGAGTGATTTATAATGTTCTTTAAAATTTGCAATTACATTTGTTGATTGAGATGCCAGTCACATGCAAAAAGTAGGGAAAGATGTTTGAATTTCCTGTTTCAAATTGTTTATTATGAAGTCCTAATTTATAGATGGAAAGCGGGTTTATTATGTAAGCAAGCCACCTGTGATCAGAAGGACTATTCACTTCAAAGCACCTCTTCAATCCTCCTTTAAGCTTCCAGCACTCCTTGAGAAGACTTTTATGGAAGTTTTATGGCTGTTCAGTCCATTAATCTCTGCTCATTTTTTTTCTCTTTATCCAATAATGCCACAGTCCAGCTCCCCATGTGGAATCACTCATTTTCCTTGCAGAGATCTGGGTCATGTATTTCACATGATCACATCAAGTGTTTTTTGTGATAACATTTTGTAATGAAACCCACCTTGTGTTGGAATAAAGGACTCGGGGAAGTTCAGCTGTTGGCTGAGTGGTCTTTTCACTCTGGCTGCAAACATTTTGGTCCTTGAGGCCCCTTTTAGCAAGGCATTTTAGTGTATGATCGCTTTACACACCACATTTCATCTCATTCATCTTCCATGTGCTCCCATTTTCTCCTCATTGACTGCAATTCCTCCAAACTGCTCCTGGAAGTTGGCTCCAGAAGGCTTCTCAGGGAAARGAATTCCTGCTGGAGCAATTCCTTTGCTGAGCAGCAGAATGGTCACGCTGGATGTGCTATTCCACACATATTTATGCTCCGACATGTTTTTCCAGCTTCACCACTGCCAGCTGATTGCTTCTTTCCTATTCTCTCCTTTACTCAAAGGATAAATGTTTTGGATCATTTCTATCACCATCTCTATTCTTTAAGAATTTCCCCCAACCTCATATGTGTCTAAATTAGGCGTTTTGTTTGTTTGTTTACCTCTCCCCGTGTTTTTGCATTGCTTGGCTTTCTACTGTCAACTGCCTCCCAGTATAGATTATTTTGACAGTTATTTTAATATGATTATTTCTCAGTCTTCCAGCTCCTTTAGAAAAATATTCAAGAATAGGAATGATAGCCACAATTCCCTTGTTTCTGCAGAAGATGCCAACTTGGCATCCTCCTCCTCCTCCTCCTCTTTTGTTTACATTCAATTAGTCAGGTTTTGGATCTGTCCAATCCAATTTGAATTAACATTTCAATTTCTCTTGCATGGAAAAAGAAAGCAATTGCTTCATTAAATTACATTCTTTATTAAAAYAGCCATCAACATTTGTAAAGAAACTTTCTAACATGATGTTTTACAATAAAAGTGGGTTTGCAAAAACCAGCACAGTCTTGAAATATCTTTTTTATTAGGTTGCAATTTAAATTGTCAGATTTTTAATATCTTCTGAATGAGGAGATGATAAACTGTTCTGAGAGCACCCACAAAAGCCATTTGCTTACTCTCTCTTGCTACAGTTGGGCAGAGGAGAAGGAAACAAAAAATTAATGAAGGGCCCATGAGTTGAGATAAGGATTGGGAGAAAACTCTTAAGGGGCAAAACAGGTTCAAATTTAAAGGTATCAGGTAAATTTATTATTAACAGTGTCAGAGGAGGATGATGAGAACTAAAACAGAAATTGGCTCTGTCAGACATAGAGGAAGCTTCTAGCAGCTTCTCATAGAAGCTACATCTGTGGCACTCCCCTTCTCCCAAAAACCAGGCACTGCCAAATCAACACACCTCCTTTGGGAAGGATCTAGTCAGTCACCTAAGCATGTGTCTGAAAGTGATGGATGTGCTTAACTCATGTCCATAGTCAAAGTTCTTAAATTTCCCTAAATTTTGGGATGAGCTGCCACTGGGAAACTGGATCCAGGGCTTCATTCCTATCTGTGCTTAAGATTTGTGGTTCAGAGTTTCTCAGCCTTCCTGGCTCTGAGTAATCACTCAGAAAACAACAATGAAAATATTTTCTTTTTCTTTCCTGCACCAAGTATTTTGGTGGAACTCAACTTTTCCTCTTGGCCCATTTGCCAAGAAAAGACCTGGTAAAGCCATGTCAGTARCTCTGCTGGAGCAAAGCAATAGCTCTGCTCCTGCAGTTCCAGAGCAGACTCCTAATTATGGCATGAAGACATTTTATAACAAAGACATAAAAAATACCATTTTTATTAGCTGTTCACATGCCAGCTATAATTAATTCTACACAGGGAAGTTTGCTTTCAGTTCATTTGAACACATCTACTCTTAACCTGGATGACCGAGTAACTTCTTATAAACCCAGTCGTGATTAATGTCGAGGAGATGTAGGTGACCTTTTTTATTTTTATTATTTTTTTAAAACCCTGCAGCCACCACCTTGTGAATATATTAATAGGAAAGCCATTTCATCAGTGCTGCAACACTTAAGTACTTACAAGTTGATCCCAGCTGTGTAGATGCTGACAACTGCGGGGGAAATGTCAAATATTGATGAATACAATAATATGCTTTATCTTGGAGTCAATCTGTGATTTCAATTGTGTATCACAGGGGCACAGCTATTTCCCCATGGCAGCAGGGGAATCTCAGCTCCAGGATGTGCCCCATGGCATCTGAAGGGTTGCTCTCCTCACATATCTTGAAATTTAAACAATAATTTCATATTATAGCCATGAATGATGTGTTTGGGTGTTTTCACTTGTGCTGCTGGAATACTGTYTACAGGCAGGATTAAAAACTGGAGTACATCTGAAATTCAAGATTTTTATTTGAGCTAGACTTTAGTTACTGAATTTGGAACTCATAGTAAAACTATGTGTGTCTTTCCATATTTCAGGCCTCAGAGAGGCAAATCCCAGCTCCAAGTGCCAGTGCAATGCAGCACTCCTAGATGGAGTACATGTTAGGTCCACTTCACAAACCAGAAATGGGCAGTTTTCCTCCTGCAGTGTGATTTTTTTTGTCAGTAATTTGGCATTAGCTTCTTCCATCCTCACTTGTGAAACACCCTCAGGAATGACAAATAGTTTTCRATTTCCACTCTTTAAAAGTAGGATGATAATTCTTCACTCAGGTGTGGATGTGGCCTCATGGAAAGGATAGCAGAGGCCACCTTCTGTCCAGTTTGTTTCCTCTGGGTTTGCTCCATCCCATGTTTTCTGACACTGAGGTGCTGATGGGAGAAGGAAGAGCAGAGTACTCATCCAGACAGTTCACCTCAAATTTACCCTCCAAGCCTTGTTTGAAACTTCAGGTTTTCATGGTCTGTGTGAGCCTCAGATGGATTTCAGCTTGAGTGAAAGGAGTAGGAGCAGCAGCAGCAATGTAGTGGTGCTACATGGCTTTGTGGTTTTGTTTGTTTGGATTTTTTTTTTTTTTGATAATTTGCTTTTGCACTTTAGTATTTTCCTTTTTAAATGCCCTGCTATTTATTGTGCAAAGAGATTGTTGTGTATTGTGGCAYGAGTAGGACATTTACAAAAAAAACCAGCTGAATTAAAGTGCTGATTTGGAGACCAGACTGCAATCAGAATTTGATTTTGTGTGTGTCACCCTTTTTTAAAAAAAAAAAACAACCAACCCAGACATGTCTTAACCTTCAGAAATTTTAAGAGCAGCACAGGCTTGGATCAAAACAGAGGCTTGAGCTCTGTTCTTAAATAACAGGCAAGTTCAGCCCTTGTTTACATGCATGAGACTTTTACTGACAATGATGAGCTTTAGAGCTTTAGGTGCTACTGGTACAGAATACATAATAAATTGTGGAAAATAACTCAGAGGCACCAGCTTTTAAAAACACAGGCTTGAGATTCTTGCTGGGCTTAAGGAGGGGATTTAAAAACTCCCATGGAAAAGGGCTCTGAAGGGGTGAATTGCTCAGGTGTCTGCTTGGGATACGGCAACCTGGCAGGAAGCTGTTTTTTCATGTCACATGTAAGACATCTGTTTGGTATAATTTGTCACATGAGACCTGCATATTCTCCTGGAGCATCTCAGGGACACACTTTGTCAGTGCTACCAATGCTGCGATTAAGTAGGAGGGAGTCCTGAGACCTGCCCAGATCCAGGGATCCATCAGGACTGTACATCCTCTCTTTCTCCTAGTAATGTGTGAAATTTCAAAGCAAAAGCAACAGTAGAGAACAAAAAAGCTTATTTGAACAAAACAGTAGTTTTAAAGCTTTCCTTGTAGTCCTAAATGTGCTTTCTTCTGATTTCCAGGAACAGWTTGAGGCCAACTTACTAAAGTCTCAGTGGATCAGAATTGTTGGTTAACCTGGTAAATAGTTTCCCATATCAAGCAGTTAGGAAATGGTGTGTTAAGATCAGCAAATCTCCTAAATTTGCATTCTTTTTTCAAAGAAGCAACATCCTGCACATTTCATTCTTATTAACTTTTTATTCTAGAAGCTTTACATAAAACTCTTTGCCATAACTGTCCTTTCAGTGCAGCAGTCAGTGTTAAAAACAATGGCTTAGAGATAATCTGATGGATATCAGGGTATGTCTTTATTTCCAGGCAGATGTTCTAAGGTCCTGCTGTGTCACCTGCACGGCAGTTGAGATGTCCTCTGTATTCCAAAGAACGCTATTAAAAACCACCAAGCAATTAATCATAGCAAACAAGATTTAATATGCATGGTGATGTTAAGAGTTGGAATAATGCTAAAAACCTCTCAGAATTTCCCTGAGATTTGGTACTTCTCTTTTCTTTTGAGAACTGTGTTTCCTTTCTACCTGTAACCAGGGACATTGCAGCCCTAAATTCCTGAACAATACATTTCACATACACRTTTCTCAACCATGTTCCTATCTTTGTTCACTAAAAGTACATATATGTRATAGTGATTCGTTCTGAGTTTCTTTCTCTACAAAGAGAAATTCCTTTCTTAATTGTAATTCTTTGCTGACTGATTCAGTGTGTCTCTTATCTATTCTTGTAGTCCTGGATTACATTTCAGCTTTGTACTCCATCAGTGTAGGCTACCATAATATCATTTTATATTTTGATGTTTCCAAGGTATTAGAAAAGATATGAAATATATTCAAATGAATTCCATTTAATTGCTTTCTGATATGTGCTGGGATATTCATCTTATTCAAATCCATAAGCTGTCCGAAGGATATCTGAACTAGGCTAACGCTTCTAAATTACCAGGCTAGGGAAGATTTTTTTTTTGATCACAGATGCAGRATATTCAAAAGGGGGAAAGCTTCCCAGCACTGTGGTTAAACAGAAAGGCTTGGACAGAAAGGGACCTCAAAGMCCATTCAGCGCCATCCCCTACCATTGGCAGGGACAACTTCCACTATCCCAGGTTGATCCAAGCCCCATCCAGCCAGACCTTGGACACTGCCAGGGATCCAGGAACAGCCACAGCTTCTCTGGGCACCCTATGCCAGGGCCTCACCACCTTCACAGGGAACAATTCCTTCCCAATAGCCCAACTAAGCACTCCTCCAACTGAATGTTCACCATTATTTCTTCTTGTAATTTCCCAGTTTCAACTGGAGCTATGTAAATGTAACAGTCACTTTGGAACTATATTCCAAAAGCTCATCTATGCAGTTTTTGCCTTACTTCCTGACCTGTGTCAGTTTCAGTGAGGAGGGTGTGAATGAGGGCCCAGATCAGGGACTGCTCTCACAAGCAGAGGCTCCCCACAGGGCAGAAGCAGCAGCTCCCAYGGTCACCCAGCCAGCAGCTGCTGCCCTGGCCAGAGCTCCAGAGGATGCGGAGCAGCACGTGAGTGGCCCTGCCCAGGCACAAGGGCTGGCAAARACAGCAGCTTCTGCTGCCTCTGGTGCGCAGGCAGCAGCACAGAGCCGGGCAGCGGCCCTGCACAGCCCCTGCTGCCTGCACA
The DNA here is from genome assembly GCA_014549065.1 of Cardinalis cardinalis. Lineage (NCBI taxonomy): Eukaryota > Metazoa > Chordata > Aves > Passeriformes > Cardinalidae > Cardinalis > Cardinalis cardinalis. The sequence continues at coordinate 1,165,335 of JACDOX010000211.1, forward strand.
GCCCACGGCCCAGCCAGCTGGAAGAGCTCGGGCAGTGGGCAGGGCCAGCAGCCATGGCACTCCTGGAAGAGCTATGGGGAGAGGAGGGGTCCTGCTKCGAGGAGCTCAGCTCTGGCCCATCCACAGAGTGGGCAGAAGACACAGAGCTGAGCAGGAGCGCTAAGGAGGAGAGCAACTCAGGGTGCCTCCAATCTGAGCCACTGCCTGAAGACACAGAGCCAGACAGGATGGCTTGGGAAGAGAGCACCTCAGGGTCCCTCCTAAGTCAGCCAGAAGACACCGAGCCAGGCAGGACAGCTGAGGAGGAGAGCAGGTCATGGTCCCTCCAAACTGAGCTACTGCCAGAAGACACAGAGCCAGGCAGGATGAGCAGAGWGGACAYTGGCCTCATGTCCCCACCACGTGAGGCTTGGGTACAAGACCAAGACCTAAGCCAAGGCAGGGAGATGGAGACCATGTCATGGTGCCTCTCATGGGAGTCAGAAGATGAAGACCAAGACCTGAACCAGAGCAGGGAGAATGTGAGTGCCTCAGGATTCCTGCAGTGTGAGTCRCAGGCAGGGAGCTGGGGCACTAAAGTCTGCACAGCCMCACAGGATGGTGTGGGTCAGCCACAGGAAGCCCTGCTCTGCCCACATCACAGGAAATCCCTGCTCTTGCCCAGGGGCACRGGCACGCAGSCAGAAGAACAAAGCCTGTCYCAAGTGGAAGWTGCAGGCAGGGATTTCAGGGACCTGGAGGCTGCCATGGGGCCCCGTTGGCAGGAGGAAGAGCTGCTCAGGAGGGACAGGAGCACATTGGAGTGTCTGCAGGGCCTGCACCCAGCTGCAGCTGTCCCCRTGCGGCGCCCGTCCCGCTCCAGGAGAGCACTCAGGGCTCTGTCCAGGGTGCKCAGGAGCCCCAAACGCCTCATGCCATGCCTCCACTCATAGAGGCCATCCCACCATGGCTCCACACTAACAATGATTAACACCAACAGAGGCAAAGCAAGACCCAAAGCTGGTCAGGATTCTGCTCCAAGTAACCCTGACCGTGGCCTGGATGTCTTCACGATGGACYTGGACAAGACAAGACAATTGAGGACACCCTCAGTCGTTCTGCAGAAGACGCCAAGTTCAGTGGCAGTGTCCATCTGCTGGAGGGCCRGGAGSCTCATGGCTGAGGTGTCATTGTGGCTGCTGCCCCAGGAATTTGAGGAGGAGAGCTCATAGAACTAATAGAGTTAAATTCTGTAGATTTAAGTTAGGTTGACTTCTGTAGGTGAAAGTTAGGTACAATTCTGTAGGTGAAAGTTAGGTACAATTCTGTAGGTTAAAGTTAGGTACAATTCTGTAGGTTAAAGTCAGGTTGCTAAGTTAGAACAGGTTAGATAAAACGCTTTTATTGAAATAAACTGATGGAATTGATAAATCAGAGGTGCTTGTTGTTTCCATTGCACTGTGCACATTGATTTTGGGGGAAATCCTCAAGGCTGAAGTTTTGGTTGCTGTGGGTGCAGTGGGAGCTGGGTGGGGCAGAGGAGAAAGGCGCTGCCTGGGCCAGGGGGATGTGGGGACACCAAGTCCTTGTGACTTGTGGCACAGGGCGGTTGTTTGATGCAAAAGCCCCTTTTTATTTGTGTGCAGTTCTCCTCCCAGAGAGCTGCCCTGCTGCAGGGACCATTCTGGAAGATCTCTGCAGGAAGGAGTGCTCTCAGCCATGCCAAGGAGATTTTGCAGCACTCCCTGTTCTGCATGGGAGCARCTCCCAGGCTGTTTTGTGGGACTCCCTGAGAGGCACACAGAGATTTTCCTGCAGGAGAYTGGACCCCACTTGCTGTGTCAGGAGCCCCCAGAGGTGCTGCAGCACTAAAATGCATTTGCAAATGCAGCTCTTGCTGCCTCGCTGGAAATCGACTGAGACACCGAGCCTGGGAGGACACGTGCTTGGCAGCAGCAGCTGAAACTGCAGGATCCCACAGCCTGGACACTGCCGGTCTTTGGGGTTCCTAGCAAAGCAGCTGCTGGCTTCGTCTCTGCAGTCCCAAGCTCCTGCTTGCTCCCAAATGAGCAATGGCCAGGAGATGTGTGCAGAGCTGCCCGGGCTCCCTGAGCAGGCCTGGCAGCAGCTGCAGCACRTGGGGTGGCAGTCCAGCCTTGCCAGGCTGGGAATGGCTTGGTGCTGGCACAGAGGGGAATGCTGTGGGCTGAAAGGCGCCCTGTTTGCCAGGGTGCTCAAAGGGAAAAGGGAAATCCTCCCGAGCTCAGCCACAAGGACCTGCAGCTCACGGAGGTGGGTGCTGAGCTCCTCCAGCAGCAATCCGGTGCTAAGGAGCTGAGTCATGGAACCCCAGAATCTCAGAGTGGTTTCAGTGGAAACAACCTTTCAGGCCATCCAGTGCCACCCCTGCCATGAGCAGGGACAACTTCCACTATCCYAGGTTGCTCCAAGCCTCATCCAGCCAGGCCTTGGACACTGCCGGGGATCCAGGAACAGCCACAGCTTCTCTGGGCACCCTATGCCAGGGCCGCACCACCCTCACAGRGAACAATTGCTTCCCAATAGCCCAACTAAGCAYTCCTCCACTGGAATATTCATCATTATTTTTACTCTTGTAATTTCCCAGTTTCAACTGGAGCTATGTAAACATCACAGTCATTTTGAAATTCTATTCCAAAAGCTCATCTATGCAGTTTTTCCCTTGCCTCCTGAACTGTGTGAGTTTCAGTGAGGAGGGTGTGAATGAGGGCCCAGATCAGGGACTGCTCTCAYAAGCACAGGCTCACCCCAGGGCAGAAGCAGCAGCTTTGGGCTGGGTCCCGGCGGCAGCAGCGAATTCCCTTCCCCGAGCAGCACCGGGACCGTGCTCCTCCAAAACAGACAGAGAGACAGAGCCCGCAGCTGGCCCAGCCCCATCTGGTCCCTGCCCAATTCTCGCAGGATCTCTGCCCCACCCTCAAAGAGAGAAGCTCCAGATGAGAGAAGCGCAACCAGACGCCTTCCTCCCCTCAACTTGGCCACCACCTTTGTCTCTCTTAAGTACCCAGTTGTTGGCGTTTCCTAGTCATTTAGGAGAAAAAATTCTAGAAGTAAATAGGAACAAAAGAAAATAAGCCTAACCCTCAACAACAGTGCAACAGCCGGACATGTTGTGGAAACACACGTTTCTAAAGCTGTGGACTAAGCGCTGCTTTCCTTGGCAGTCACTGATGTGTCAGTGCGAGCAGCGGTGGGACAGCTCTGTCCCTGCACTCTGCACACACTACGGTCCCGGCCGCTCCCAGCTGGCTCGGAGCCCCCCGCTGGCCTCGGGGTGCTGGGCAGTGGCCCTGGGGACAGCAGCGCCTTCCAGGGCCCTTTGTGACACGGGGATGCGTGTGCCCATAGCCCATTGTGACACCTGGGGCCGCGCCCTGGCCAGGAGGGTCTAAAAGGGCGCACAAAGCGCCGGGCTGACACTCCCAGGAGAGCAGCTCCGTCAGGAGACACCAGCTCCCGGGATTCTGCAGCGCCAAGGCGAGGCAGAGATGGCTTTAA
>JACDOX010000212.1:0-28073 GCA_014549065.1 Cardinalis cardinalis
TCTCTGGCCAGGATGTGTCACAGACTGGTTCAGTTATTAAAGCTCATCCAGTCACACCCCCTGCCATGGCAGGGGCAGCTTCCACTGTCCCAGGCTGCTCCAAGCTCCATCCAACCTGGCCTTGGGCACTGCCAGGGATCCAGGGGCAGCCACAGCTGCTCTGGGCACCCTGTGYCAGGGCCTGCCCACTCTCACAGGGAACAATTTCCTCCTGCTATCCAATCTAACCCTGCCTTCTGGCAGTGGGAAGCTGTTTAAAGGAGGAGGAAGGGAGCCAGACTTGGTGGGAGCTGCTGGGAGAGTCAGTGCCCCTTTCTGCTCTGACCATGGTGTGACCCAGGCAAGGATGGTGGGTGCAGCTGGGGCCCTGGAGAAGCTCCCTTCCCACTGTACACCAGTGACCACCTGCCCTGGGCACACAGGGACACCGTCCCTTGTGCCTGGTCCTAGCACCACCTCAGGGGACACCTTCACCAAGTCCATGCTGAACCTGGGGCTGGACTGGCATGATTGAACAAGGGCTAAGCATTAAATCAGGAATCAGCTAGGGGTCTGGTGAAATAAGACTGGGAATTTTGTCCTTTGTGCCTTGGAAAGTACAGCTAAAGGAAATGGATTAAGTTTTGCACTTTTTTTAACCTTTTTTTTCTTGAAAAATTCTTTGTGTTTTTCCAGCCTAGAAACAAAATCTAAAAAGATTGAAAAGTGAAAAGAATGCATTTCAGGTCCCAGGTTTTCTGCTTTTGACAAAAAAAGAGGCTTCTTTCAGTGCAAAATTTTTGCTTACCTGTAAATGTGTGGAGATTTCCAGCCAGCTCTTACACTGATTATTCAGTTCATAAGATCTGAAATGGCAGTGCTCAATTTTCCGATGGTTAACAGTGCAGGGCCAGGCCCTCTCCTCCTGGCTCCAGCCCTGTGCCACCCATGGCAGGGCAGCACTGAGCCAGAGCAGGGGACCAGGGAGGTCAGCTGCTTGGTGAATCAGGGCTGTGTTGACATGGCCAGTCCAGCTCTTGCCATCCAAATGTTTGTGACCAGTTTGTATCCGAGGCCCCAGAGCAAGGTGTGCTGTGACCTCCTTCCCAGGATCCACGTGCTTGGTGCTGGAGGCGTAATTTCCGGGAAGCAATCCTGCTCCTTGTTTAATTTACTTCTAAATTATAGATTATGTGGTCCATGAGCCACTGCATTGGTGCTGTTGAATTTACAAGGGACGGATGAAGTTCCTGCAGTGAAACCTCTCCCATGGCTGTGGGAGCTCTGCTGTGCCCCATGAGGTCCTGCTGATTTTGGGGAAGGTTTGTCACCACGTAAGTGAATGGGAACTGACTCCATTCTTTAGGCCTGGGTCTGTTTTTGCATGTGGATGCTTTACTAACAAGCCACACGCCCTGGCTGTGGCTGCCCCCTAAACATGTTGCAAGCGGGTTATTTGCACTTGTTTTTGCCAGCACGAGCATTTTGCTTATGCTGGCAGGCAGCCCTCCCTTCCTTGCTACCTGCTCTGCTGCGTTTGCCATAGCCAGGGAGCTGGCAGGACCAAAGGCTCGTGGAGCTCCGAGTACGTCCCAGGAACTCAGTCCTGCCAGGGTTTTGTTGCAGTAACAGCCATAAAGCAGAACAGCCACGAAGGCAGGAGCGAGAGCAGCCTCCGTCCCTGCTGCTGCTGCTGCCYGTGGCTGCCAAGCTCTCTGTGTCGGACCGGGGTTTATTGAGGCTGTGCTTTTTGGGGCTAGAGGTTTGTCCAGCATTTAGCACATCAGGGGCTTTGCATGAGAAAAGTCATGGTAACTGAAGAGCAGGACAAAGCACGACAGAATTTATGAGGAGCATGAGCCCCTTCCCTGTGCACAAGAGCTGCTGTGAGAGGCTCCTGTTTGCATAACGAAGAGCTCGGCTTTTGCTGTCTGCCTGACTCATTTATGCTTTTCTGCAGCTCCGAGCCCCAATCCAGCTAGACTTGACATTAGCAGATGCCAAATGAATATTTGCACAAATGTTCACCAGAGAGTTTTTATGCCGCTCCCTCCCTCAAGGTGGCAAGTGTGGGTGTGGAGAGCTGCCCTGCCCCTGTTTGCGAACATGTCCCTTTGAACTCCCTGGCAGGGAGGGTGAAAGAGAGGGGAAAAGGTTTTCCAAGCAAGAAAATAAAAATAATTAATAAAAAAAGTCACCTGAACAGGTTCCAGCCTGTGTTATTCTGTTGTTAACCCAGAAACCTGTGGATACTGAAATCTGGGAAAAGAGTGGAGGAATGGAAACGGCCTCAGTAAGAGTGAGTGAATGTGGTGAGAAAGAAAGCAAAGCCAAAAAAGCCTCAAATCATGACTTTGCTTTTTTCATATGAAAATTAGACACATACAAATTAACTAGGAAATAATCCTGTTTCTTTCAGGGGGTTGGGCGAGGAGGAGGCACTAACCTTAGAAAGGGAGCTCTCTGGCCACCCCAGGGAAGGTGGGAAGTAAGTGTTGGGTGATGTGTTGACTTTAATGCAGGAAAGGAGCCTGCTGCCGGGAGCAGCACTAATCCTGCATCTGCCTTTTGGGCTGTGGTTGTTAACATCCTCCTTTGTCTCCTGGACGTGAGGGCCCCGTTCCAAGGAGTGCCCACACACTGTCCCGGGCACGTGGGCCCCTGCCTTGGCTGGGAAGGGCAGAGAGGGCCAGCCAGGCAGGGGTTTGCAGCTGAGGAACCCAAACCTGCTCACCTGGAGGCCGCCTGTGCTGGGCACAGCAGCGGGTGCTTTGCCACACACATGGAATGGCAGGGATTTGGTGGCGGCTCCCATGGGAGCAGGACAGACCCTTTCCCTTCCCACAGCCCCTCAGAGGCTCAGGTGGGAGGCAGGATCCAGCCACCTTCCCCAGACCTCCTGAGGCTCCAGCTGGGTTTGCCACGAGCCTGGGAGTGGGAGCGGCAGCGAAACGCCTGAGGATGGAAGAGTTAAGCACACCCTGGCAGCGCTCCCCTGCCTCCCCTCCCCAGGCTCATCTAGCAGATGGGGGAAATACTAATTATCCCCGAGCGAGTGGTAGCTGTGTGGTGAGGGTGATGCTGTCCTGGAGCTGTGCCACGCCGCTCAGCACGAGGCAGCACTGCTGAGGGAGTGGGGTGAGCCCGTCCGGGGTGACCCGTGGGGATGTGGTGCCACCAGCCTGGCAAGAGGATGCTGCAGCAAATCCCATGTTCAGGAATCAAAGCAAGGGCTGGAAATAGGCTTGGCTTTTCCCATCCTGCCGTACCCTTGCTTTGGGCACACTGGTATCCCTAATTCCTCCCAGGAATTCCCAAAAGAACAAGTAGTTTTTAACCACTGCAGTTGGTCTTTGCAGGTAACTGGAAAGCTGCTCTGGCAGAGACTGTTTTGTTAAAAAACAAGCAAACAAACAAAAATCCATGGATTTAGCATGTCTGAGATGCCAGAGGTGCCTTGTCAGCAGGCAGCTTGTCCCTGGGGTTTGCAGGGTGGAGACACAGGTGCCAGTTGTGTCTTTTGAGTGAGGGTCTGTGCGTCTGCCCCTCCCTTCTCCCCCAGCTCCCTCCCACCGCTCTGGGCTCTGCAGATGAAAGCTGTGTTCCAAACAAAGCATTATTGATTATTATCCCCTCGAATTTCAGAGCGGGCTTGCATTTCATGTACACGCCACAGTCCATGGGCTTGCTGGAATAAATAACACATGGGAGCTTGTTCGTATGCCGAGTCAATAGGGAGCTGTCGGCTTTCATGCGATTTCACACATTTTTTCAGCTAGCTCAGCAATCCAAATGCAAAAATCCAGCAAACAGGGACATCGTGTTTATTTCTGACAATCCCTGGAGAGGACTGTATCCGTAAACCAATGAATGGATTACACTCATCCATAGATGATGGGGTTTTTTCCATCTGTGACAGATATAATATGGAAAATCTCCATTTAATATCTGATCCAAGAATAATTCAATACAAGTGAGTAATATAAGTTAAAAATGCTGTAAGTTCTGCTTAACTCCTTCAGGGTGGGAGGCAGAAGCTGGTGGAATGGAGCTTGTGCATGGTATCTCCTCTCAGCAACCTGACATCTGTACAACCCTGAGGAGCACAGCCTGTGACCAAGAGATCAGTTTTGGACCCTTCTGAAGGACACCCTAAAAGCCTGGCTGAGAAATGAACAAGGGGTCTGAAAGGCAGAGGTTGTAGGTGGATCTCAGTCAGTGTTGTCACGATGGTGTTCTGGAATAGTCCAGAGTCCTGGAATCAGAGAATCACAAAATTATTTGAGTTGGAAAAGACCTTAAAAATCACCTTATTCCAATCCCCTGCCATGGCAGGGACACCTCCCACTGTCCCAGGCTGCTCCCAGCCCCAATGTCCAACCTGGCTTTAGACACTTCCAGGGATCCAGGGGCAGCCCCAGCTTCTCTGGGCACCCTGTGCCAGGGCCTGCCCACCCTTCATTCCCAATATCCCATCCATCCCTGCCCCTGGCAGTGGGAGCCATTCCCTGGGTCCTGTCCCTCCAGCCCTTGTCAATTGTCTCTCTCCAGCTTTCCTGGGGCTCCTTCAGGCCCTGCAAGGCCACCCTGAGGTCCCCTCAAAGCTTCTCCTGTGCAGGTGAGCAATGCCAGCTGTGCCAGCCTTTCCTCCCAGCAGAGCTGCTCCATCCCTCTGCTCATCCTGGAGCYTCCTCYGGCCTGGCTGCAGCAGCTCCAGCTCCTGCCTGTGCTGGGGCAGCTCTGCAGGTGGGGTCWCACCTGAGCACAGGGACACAGGGGCAGAATCCCCCCTGCCCTGCTGCCCACACTGCTTTTGATGCATGATATTGATATATATAGAAATATATACATGCACATGCCTGCCACACACCCATTGCACATACACATACACATATGTGTGTGCCTCTCTGTATTCACTGGTAGCCTCCCAGCATCCCAAAGCTTTTGTCCTTGACCCAGTGACGAGCAGGAGAGGAAAGGCAGCAGATGGGTGCAGACAGAGAGCGAGCGCAGGGAGAGCTGAGCCAATATTGCTCACTATGATAGACAGTGGTCTTAGCACACCAGCAGCCTAATGCAATGTTTCTTGCTGTCAATTTTTTGGTGGATATGCTGGCAACGGATGGATTTAAGGAGGAATGTGAAGTGTCAGAGCTTGCTGCTGTTTGCAGGGATCGTCGTGGTGCAGAGGAGGGCACTGGGGCCCATCAGTGTCAGTAGAAAGGAGCAGGCAAAATGATTTATTGCTGGAAGTCCAGCTGAATTTAATGTATGTTTTACTTGCCTGGAGACTGGTTCTCCTTCAGATAAACTGGGAATGAGACCTGGGTCTGGCTGTGGGCAAAAACAAGGAGAGCAGAAACATAAGGTTTTGCTATTATGATTGAATTTTGTATGGGATAGACATTGGGTAACATTTCCCCTTTTCATCCTGCCTATCTGCATTCTGATATCCCTGAGTACCCTACATTGTCCTGTCAGCCATGGTCTCCAAATGACTGCAGAATTCAGGAATATTTTGGAACATATGTTCCCCCACCTCTCTGGGACCAAATATTTCCTTTCCCCCCCCACAAATACAAGGGAGGAAGTAGCTGATTAACACGTTCATTACTCCTTTTTGGTACAGCACAGTCCAAACATCTCAGGTATAGCCCCTGATTTTTGTGGTGAGCGCATGATATACTCCCTGAACAACAGCTGTGGAGCAGTTGGTTCTTGAGAAATTAACTCAATTTTGTGTCTTCCCAATAAGCAAGAATTATATTGTCATTAGTGTGAAGTAGATTTGGCTAAACCTGCTGCCTTGAAGATGCTTGTTTATGGTTAGAGCCCTGCCAGCTCTGGTGCTGAGGTTTATGGAGTTGTATAATGTTTGTGTGTGTCCCTGTGCCTTAACTGTTCGATCAGTGAGCAGGGAAAGAGGAAATCAGATTTGTTAGCAATAAAGTAGTGTACAATAGCTATTAAAATAGGGTAATTACATAATTAGCACAGTAGTGGTAACTCACTCAGCATGACCAACAGTAAAACAGGCCCCTGTTTCCCTCGGTCTGACTCGAGCCGGGACCCTAACAAAACTTCCAAAATGGTTATTTAGTAGAAACACACACGAAAAACTTAAAAGCTATCGTAAAACTGAGAAGGAGGCACAAAAAACCACAGGGAAGCCAAACACTTTCAAAGAAACAATAGTAAATTAGGTGTTAAAGATATAAAAGCCTGTTCCCTAACAATTTAATTAGGTAGCATGTCTGTTACAGACATTATGCTGCTAGTTCTGGAACCCATGGCAGGGCCTCACAGCTCTCAATTCACACTAGCCCCCAAGAGAGGAGTTTGTTATGAAGGACTGATGTTTTTGCTCTACAGAAAAGTGTGATGGTAATCAAGTGAAAATGGCAGGTAGCACAAGAAATTACTATTTTTCTTTGCAACTTTCCTTTACATATATTTACAGTAATTAAAGTCCCAGTTTGAAGAATAGTTCTGGTTTTAATTAGCACCTGCTTCAGTTTCGTCTGAGCTCATTGCCTCGAAGAAGGATCAAAACAACAACACTTTCCTGAAATAAGCTGGAGTTTGAGCGGTGTGAGATAAGGCTGCCCCAGCTCCTGTCCTGCCTGTAGGAATGGGGCTCAGCCCTTGCCTGGGTGTGCAGCTTTGCCCGTGGTCTCCTTAACCGCTCCTGCAGACAAACAGCATCTCTCCTACTTGAGAGTGAACCTCTTCTTGCCCATCTGAAATCTGGCTGGTAGGATTCTGGCTCTACCCAAAAAAAAAAAAGGGAATCCTGGTGGCTTTCATAGAGTCATAGTTTTGCCTGGGCTGAGACCACTGTTGGTGACTTTTAAGGTTAAATTTGTGAGATGGAAGTGGGGACAGGAGTGCCAGGGGAGGAAAGGGTTTTGCTTGTTAAGAGCCTCCTGTTAAGTGGAAGGGTAAGTCCAAGTGCCCCAGTGTTGCTCAAAAAGTCATCCCATCACTGGACACTGTGATAAAGCCTCTGCTTTTACCTCTGAGGCTCTAAAGATGTGTTTTTTTCTCTTGATGGCAAAGAGGGTCGCAGTTAATGACTGCTGTAGAAAGAGAGTGATCTAGTGGGAAGATTCTCCCTGATCTCTTCTCAAAGGTAGGACACTCAGCAGTAATTCCTGCTGTGCTCAGGGCAATTTTTAGGGATAAAGTTTCCATCAGAGTGTTGCTTGATGGTTTGTTCTTCCATGACCTCCCAGCAGTGTTTATACACAGGAATGGAGAGGCATCACAAGCTGAGGTGTCATTTATTTTTAGTGGAGTTTCTTTGCTTAAAAGTGATGGCATGTCCCTGGTGGAGTTAACCAAAACAAGTGAAAAGGTCCTCTGATAAGCTCCTGGTTGGTTTGCAGGCTTTGCCTGAACCGTGAGTCTGATTTTATGTCATCCAAAGGGGAACGTGCTGCCCTGCCCTTACACCACCTTCCTGCTGCCTGCACCCCCTCAGTGCTGCTGCTCATTCAGCAGATCTCAAACAAGGGGTGTTGTCACCAAATGAGACCAAGTCCATTGTAGAACTGTCTGAGCTCCCTGCAGAAATGGGAATCTTCAACCACTGTTCAGTATTTGTCCACTTCAGGATGCAAACGTGCAGGTCCACTCCAACGCTGCCACTGGAAGAAAAGTCAGATCTTCTCTCTTTCAGAGCCTGCACAGGGAAGTGCAGGAGCTGCTGGGCTCAGTGCACTGCAGAGAGGGGTGACAGCTCTTCTGTAGCATTTTTTGAGGTTTCTAAGCCTTACTTATCTCTTTGCACTTCCAGATCTCTAATGCTGTGCTCAGCTTGAAAAAGGAGTAGCACTTCAAAGCAGGACAAGTCTGCTTCAAGCACCTCTTTGTTTCTGAGGGCAAGGTATGGAGGCAAAGCAGCTCCCCTGAGGAGGGGCTGCTCCCTCAGCCCAAGCACAGTCCCTGTGTTTAGGGAGCATGCACCCCTTGCTTTGTATCTAGAGAAGGAGCCTGGGCTAAAGTGCCTGCTCGAGAGAGGCCCTGCAGGGCCTGGGGCTGCTCCCGATGCCGAGCGCGCTGCTGCAGGCAGAGCTGGCTTTCATGGTAACGACCAGCAGGGTTGGGTGCACGGGCTCCTCTGAGCCCACCAGCTGCCCAGCTGAGCTGCAATGCTCAGAGAGCAAAGATCCAGTGACTTCTCTTACTCTGGTATCCGTGTCCAAAATTTCTCTCCAGGCCACCGAGATTCCACTTCTCCTCCCAAAGTAGCTGGCAGCAGCTCCCCTCCCCGGGGAGCAGAGGCTCCTGCATTTCCATGTTGTTGTGTGTGTTGTTTGCAAAGACCTTTGGAGTGAAATCTTTCTCACAAGGTTTTTTTTTTATTAGCACTTCATTGTTTTTTCAGGGCTGGAAACATAAGCTCAGCCATCCCGATGCTATTTTGGACCTCACACCTCTACTTGACCTAAGAAAACGAAGGACAGCTGCAAAAATACAAACAAATAAATAACTTAGAGCATTGGATATGCTTTAAACCACTAATGAGCTGAGCCTAACAACCCCCTTAGGAGGCATATGTTAATTTATGTTTTCATTAAGTCTAGTCTTCAGCTTCCCGATTTGTCTGTGCAGTGTGGCAGGGCCCTCAGTGAGCAAGGGAGACAGAGCTGGGCCTGGAGTGTTGGAGAGAGCTGGAAACAGCATTTTCTGCTATTAAACATCTGCTGAAAAGGACAGTGACAGTGTTAGGGAGGTGTAATGGGATGTTCTGGACACTGCATGTGCACAGACATCAAGCAAAGAGCTGAAAGAATGCTCATAATGGTGCCCGGTGGGGGGAAGGACGGCACAGATCCGCAGGGAGCTGCCTCAGCCCTTGGTGGGACTCGGGGCCAGGGGCTCTTTGCTGCCAGAGCTGCAAACCCCTGCCCATCTCACTTCACTTTCTTTCAGCTGAGCTCACATATCCCAGAGACAAGTACTGAAACTGGGAGAAAATCAACCATTGGAGAAGGGGATGGTAATGTTCCCCCTCATTGCTTCTTGGTGTTACTGGATGTCAGCGGTTCTGGCATAAACAGCTTGTTCCCCCTTCCGAGCTCTATTTTCCAGCTCGTTCCTGTGAAGCAGCAGTTATTCGTGACTTCACTCCAGATCTATTGCTCTGGGATTTGGGAAGTGCTGCCACTCCCTCAGCCCACATCGCTGTTGTGGGGTGGGGAGTAGGAGAAATGGGGAATAAACAGAGCTGTCACCTTGCACAAAGTGGCAGATGGAGCTGCTTGCACTACCCAGCCCAGCTGCAGCCCCGAGGTGGGAGCCAGGGCTGTGACCAGGGCCAGGACACGCAGGAGCTGAAGGAAACCATCGCCTCCAAGTATAAATAGCAACACAAGATCCTCACATAGCAGCTGAGATAGGAAAGCACTGGACACATCCATGCCCTGCAGCTCCTCCTCCGTAATTCCTGGAGGCTAACGCTGTGTGTTGGGTGGTGCAGCAGCAGGGTCAGTGGCTGGTGAGGCGGCTGCAGCCTCTTGTGCTCGCCCTGGGCTGTTTGATCCATGGGAAATCCAACTTGTCCTCTTCCACAGGGCAGATGCAGCCGCTGGGCTTCAGGCCTGAGTGGTCTGACCTGTAGAGGCAATGTTTATGACCAGGGGGCAGTTGAGATCTTCAGTGGGGGGTGTTGAGATGATCAGGGGTGTGTTGAGATAGCAGAGGGGTACTGATAGAGAGGGAAGCCAGCAGTGCTCATTGCCCAGCCCCAGTCCAGACATTGGTGCTGTTGTGACAGGCAGCAGAACAGAGTCCACTGACTCCAAATGTCTCTTTGATTGGAGTACTGAGATGGGTAAAAATAGCAGCTTACTGTTGAGGAAAACTGCTTCCTGTCTGGGCCTGATTTCATCGCCCAGGCCAGTGCAGCTGCAAAACCACAGCCTGGCTCTGTCACTTTGTGCTCTGCTTTCACATGAGATCCAATCACTGCATTTCAGAGGGGCCTCTGGTCCTCAGGGCTCTGGTTCAGGGTACCCAGCCTCAAATATCTGGGGCTCCACATCAGTCACGTTTGAAATATACTGTTTGTTTATTTGCACTGAGACTGCCCTGAGAGGCTTCCTCGCTCTGCTAGGAAGTTCCCACCCTGTTTTACTTATGATCTAACCTTGCAGTTCGTAACCCTCTGGCTGGGAATGGGCACCCATGAGAGGGAAAACTCACTGCCCCTGCTTTGTGTTGGGAGTGTGGTCATTTCACAGCTGGACTCATCTCCAGCTGGATGAGCAGGGAAAAGGCTGGAGAGAAGTGGAGAGAAGAGCAGGTCACAGACTGGACACATCCTCTTGAATGGGATCCAAAGGCTGTAACCTGCTTAGGTTCAACAGAATGCTGGTGGGTGTAGGAGCAAAGGCTGAGGGAACTGGAACCATTTGGTCAAGATCAACCAAGCTGATACTTTAAATTGTCTCACAGGCCAGGCTCTTCATCTCCTCGGACTGTAACCCTCAGTTTGCCTTACAGAGGTGAAGTCATTTTATGGGTGATCTTAGAAACTGCCCCTGGAATGTGATTGAAGCCTTTTTTGAGGCAAACAATCCCATAGGTGCTACTGGATTTCTGGGATGGCTCCTCTAGAGAAGTGTGGAACCAGTGGTTTGGATCACGTCTCATCCTGCCAGCTCATGCTCCTCTGTCTTTCTGCAGATGACTGTCATCCCCTGGTGCCACAGGCTGTATGGTCACCCATCCTCTGCTTCCTGCCCTGCCAGGTTATCACCAAACACACAGCAAGGAGCTGCAGCATCTGAAACAGGGCTAAGGCAGATGGCAGATGAGCTCCAGCAGTCACTGGGCACCTTCAGAAAGAATGGAGCATCTCTGTCCCAAGAATGCTGTTCTGGAAGAGGAGAGTGGCTGAATCTCACCCAGATCTGATGCTCTGCATTGAGCAGCCTCGTGTTTCAAAGCACTTGTGTTGTGTCTTACACCAGCAAGTGTTTCCTCTTTTTTTGGAGGTATCATGTGTGGGTTCTAGCTCCTCAGCCTGTGGGGAGGCTGCCTGTTCAGTGTCATATGACACTTCAGTGGCCAGAGTTTCTTCACATTTGTGTGTCATCTCCCCCATTTTTGGTAAAACTACATTCAGATTTTCTTTTCTTCTTTCCATCTTAGGAGTAGAATAACTCTGAGGATTTGTTCCACTACAATCCCTCTTCCCAGAACAGTAGATAAATATTTCAAGCTGTGTCTGATTTGATTTAAGATCTTATTTCTGTTGCTGAGGTACATTTTCCTTGCACGGAGGACAGGCTCCATCAGAGCAGTGATGATTCATAAAGGGCTGATTTGCCAGTTGTGTTCTCTGGTTGTTGCTGGGCTTGGGAAGCAAATCTGCCCTGGACCTTCCCACAGACCCAAGGGTTGCAGCTGGGTCAGGCTGGGTGTTAATGGGAGCTGCTCAGAAGGTGGAATTTCCTGTAGGAGAAGCTTTGACACTCCCCAGCTCCTTTTGTTATTGAATCAAGATAAAAAGGTGAAATTCGGAAGTTTCCCACAAAATGTAAATTTAGGAACTGTTCAGAAAAGAAAGCCTTATTTAAGTGATTTGTTTCTACTTTCCTATTATACAAAATCAGGAAAAACGAAGGCATTAGGCAGTGGGAAATGTAAAATCCCCAGAAGGTTTGGGTCAATATTCAGCTCTATGCAGTAGTGGAAGCAAAAAGACTAGAATGAAACGAAGCATGTCAATGCCATTGAGAGGAACCAGCACCGTGGTGATGAAACACCGTGTTTTGACATTCTCCTGGTGTAAAATTTCATTGAAATTGACAAACTGCCGAGAAATATTTTGATTTTTAAATAGACTTTACTGGATGAGAAATCGCTCTGTTGAAAAATTTTCAGCTGGCTCTATTGCAAACTGAGTCAACAGCTGATGAGCAGACCATGTCACTGCTGGGGAGGGCTGGAGACACGCAAGGGTCGAACCCCCAGTGCTTGAGCAGCCGCTCATCAAACACCATTTGCCTGGAGCAGGAACTGGGCTGGACAAGATCGGCAGCGTTTGGCACCTCGGGAGTGTCCAGATGGCCCCGCACCAGGCGCTGCCTCTGCAGAGTGGACACAGCCCAAGCTGTTACCAAGGCTTCTCGCAGCAGCCATCAAAGAGACTGACAAGTCAGGATGCCTTCGCCAGGAGCCAGAGTCAGGTCCTAAATCAGCCTCTAAATTCCAAGCAGATGTAAGATGAGGAAGCAGGAGGAAGATAGTGAGAGGAGCTGTTCTCTGGAACAGACCTCCTGGAACATGTGCTCATGTCTTCTGCTAGACAGGCATCTGCCAAAGGAGAGCATCAGATCTGAGGAATTGCTGGTTGAAACTAACACTTGATCTCCTCGTAGGTGATTCCATGTGCATCCATGGCACATGAATCTTAACCATCTGCTAAGTCTGAAAGCCTACTTCGTTCTGTGGTCAGCTTCAGAGCGAGAGGAAACAAACGTGCTGAATTCCACAACTGCCTCACTTCCAGTAATTCCTTGTAAATTAGTCAAATTATATCCCTGAAGTGCTAAAAAATAATAATAATGTAACACCTAAGAAGAGTTGTCAGTCACAAAAATGTGTGCCCTGTTTTTGGGTACATAACCATGTGGTGCTTTGTCTCTTGGTGGAAAACTCAGCCAGACTCATCCCAAGCTGAGGAGCTGCAGCTGCCACAGGTGCCCATGTGCGAGGCCCAGTCTGGCCATGGCTACACTGGGAAAATATAGGAAGACAACAGACGTAGCACATCCCCCCACTCCGTGGTTTCTTCAAGTGTTGTGCATTCAGACTATTACACAACAGGAGGATTTGTCTGAAGAGTTTCACAGCTGGAAAACGTGTCTGTTAGATTCATGGTAGGAGATAAGACCTTCTTTGAATGCCTGAAGAAGGTAGAACACAACTCTGCAGTGACACGAGTTGTGCTCATTTGTGAACCCTAAGGCTCTGGAGTGCTGTGAGCCCAGGGAGATCAGGGTGGGTTTGTGCTGGAGCTTGGCCACGCCGTGGGCTGGGMCATGGTGTCAGTACCTGGAGAGGGGAGATGAAAGCTGTTACCTGCCAGTCACAGCCCTTGGACACGGACAGTGAACAACAGCAGCCCAGCACACGTGAGGACACCACTCACACAGAGCTTACACTGCACGAGGGAAACCTACAAGGCTCTGGTTTGCWGTGAAGTTCTATTGTTTACTTCTGCTGACCCTTAGGAGATAAACAGGTGCTCTATTTWTTTTTCCCCTTTTTAAAAATTTTTATGCTGATTTGCTGGGAACATCTTGCATAACTTCTCCTGATTGCCTTTTTATGTGGATTGAAGGTTAGAGTTGGGCAGAAAAACAAYTGATGGGCTAAAAAGGAGATTTTTGGTGCACATGTGACAAATGCCAGGTCAGGAGGTCCCACCATCATCCTCATCTGGCTTGATACCCCAGGGCTGCATTTAGTGACCCTTCCCATCTCTGAGGTGACCCTAGCTTTTCCACAGCTCCAGGTATACAAGAAGCACCACTGGGAGCAAGAAATAGGTGGGTAATTTGTAATGAATAATCTAAATAGCAATGATGCCTTTTTTTCCAGTATGTGCGTTGTCTATTTGAAAAGGTTGGATTTTTCTTTGAGAAACTTCTTATTTGGAAGGTTTTTAAAAAAATAATCTCTGAAAAGAAAGGAAATCTTGGTCTGGAGCTTATTAGTGAGTAGTTTGTTGTTAGTGTTTGATAGTCCAAGTCCAGGCTGTCTTGCATGCATGCACACAGCTCACATGGGCCTGATTAAATCCCTCTAAAACCCAGGGAGCTTTCCTGCTGGCACTGGCAGGCCCTGGAAGGTCCGTGGAGAGGACCTTCCTCATCTAAAAGGACAGGAATACTCTGGGATAGGTTTGCTCCTGGCTATAGGTATTCATCATGCTTGCTGAGACTCTTCAATATTGGCTGAACATTTGTCCATTCAGGGAACAGACCTGTCCAGTAACTCCTCTGGCAACAAATCTGACTGAGATTTGGGCTGCATCCTTGTAAGCTCAGAATTTAGCAAGGGATTTTTAATAGGTTTTATGAAAACAGCTTCTTGGGCAGAGGAGAGAAGCCAGCCTGGTATTTAAAGGGCCAGAATTATGTGGGATGAATTTTCTGAAAGTGTCTTTCCAGTTTCCAAGCCCAATTCCCAATTTCTTTTCATTCTCTTGTGTTGGTTTGTCCACTGCATCTCTCATTGCTGCCTCTGTTCCTGCCTCCTAAGCCCTGGAAATACCCAGCTGCCCATCTCTCCCCCAGAGCCACCACACATCTGGGTGGGCCACAGGTGCCACCTGTCACAGTGAGGTGCTGAGAGTGGAGCTCCTGGCACATTCAGTCCTGTGATGCTGCCATCAGTTTCCAGGCCTAGAAACCCCTTTATGAACTCCCAGCTGGAGCTTCCTTGTATCTTCAGTGACCTACAAAAGTCTGGTTCTAGCATGAATTCCTTCGACTGTCCCCAGGAGCACTTCAACTCTTTGAAAATCTCCCTCGTTCCCTGTTCTTTGCCTGCTGGGGCTTTGGCTGATGGAGCATGTCAGGCTCTTGGAGCCCTCAACCCAACTGCAGCAACATTTGATGTCTTCTCAGAGTGTGGAAATGCTGTAAAAGAGCAAGAGTGCTCAAGGTTGCTTCTTGAAACAGAGTAAGCACTGAAAGCACAAACTGCTCTCCGAGGGAGAAAAGGGGGTCTCTTGCAACCCAAGAAGGTTCAGTGGCTGGCTCAATGTGTTGCACAGATCTCTTTTGGCTCCCAGTCTTTGTGTCACCTCTGAGGCTTGGCTGTGAGTCTGGTCCTCACCACAGTCACACTTCCTGACTCTTTCAGGAGCCTCCCAGTTTGCCATTGTGTTGCAAACTCTGCCACAGCTGCTGCACCCACTCAGCTTGCTCCAGCAACGCCTGTCCCTTGCTCCCCAGCAGGCTGCACCCTCTCCCCCTCCACACTGTGGTCCCAGCTGGCCGGGAGCACAGGAAGCAGGACAAGGTCTGCTGCCCCAGAACAGCCCTGTCCACACTGGAGCACATCTGTGAAGGACATGTGAACAAGAGAGATGTGTTCCAGTCTTTGCCCAACAGCAGGCTGAGGGTTTTCTCTGCTTTCCCCAGCACCTYCTGGGATCCAGACCCAAACCCATCCCTGCTGTCAAACTCTTCCACAGCCCAGCTTTTGCCTCTTTCCAGGCTTGTCTGCAAGTAGAGCAGAGGGAAGGGGTGAAGAGAAGGTAGAATGGGTGATGTCTTTCAAACCAGAAAGAGGTTATATTTCCTTGGTGGAGTCAGTGCACATGGATCCAAGGAAGGACTGAAAATTGGAAAGGAACAGAGCCCAGCTCACATAGCTGTGCAGGTAGCCATGGGTCGGCCGGCACGGAGCAGGAGCACTGTGCCATGACAGGAGGCTGGCGTGGGATCGTCCCAGATTATTAGAGCCTCCTGTTTTATAAGCAAGGTTCTGGGGGAGGAAATATGTAGTGAAGTGAAACTGGTGATTGTACAGGCATGCCGGCGATTAGGGCTGCAGTGGGTGGGCAGTCTGTGGGGGCTGCTGTGTTAACTCCAGCCAAGGAGAGGCACATGCTTTCCAATCTATGCTATCTCAGTTTCAGTGCTGCAGACAACCCATCAGGGTGTCATTAACAAGCAGTTATTCTGCTCCTATTGCTGCTCTTTAAGGAAATATGTCAAAGGCATTTCTTGTGAGCGAGGTCTCGGTGCGATCAGATTGCTCCAGCCTTCTCACAGCATTCCATTCAGATTATAATACACAATAGTTCAGACCCTGCTGTGTCCCATTACTCAATTATGAAATTGCTTTAGAAGTTGGAGCTTACTGATTGGCTCCCAATGATTTCATACCCATCATATTTCTGTGTTTGTGCTCTTGGGCTGACTGCTCTGTCTGGTTGGTTCGAGCCATTTTACCCCTCTGTTTTATGCACTCGCATATATTTTATACCTGTCTGTATAGTTAACTAACTCCCTCAATATGCTTTGCAACTTCAAACCAGGCTGTGAAAGTGCAAATTACTTTTGAGGGCTGTTGCTGGGGGTGTGGAGCCTTCATGTTATTGGCTCAGGGCTGAGAGAGGTGAGAAGGTGTCGTGAAGCCAAGCACAGCCCCATGGTGCAGAGCTCCTCTGCCTCCCATGCCTGGCAGATGTGCAGCTGCCCACGAGGGAGCAAAACGGGGAGAGGATGATGGGGCAGCAACTGAATTTTTTTGTGCAGTTTCTGCCAGTCAGACTGAATTCTAAAGAACTTGTCCTCCAAACATCACAACCATTTCATCTGCTACCCATCACAACCAGCCTCTATAAAATTTAACTTTGTTCATTAATTACTCACAAGGGGCAAGGAAAAAGTGATATTGATAGTTGGTGAGACCTGCTTTCATATATCAGGTCTTGACACRGCTCTTTGCCCTCATGGAGTAAACCTTTCTCACTGGTGGAAGATTTGCTGGAGAGAGGCACTGCTGCTTTATGTTAAAACAGGGATTTTACACCTGTTGGAAATAAACCCCAGGAAACCTGAATAGATGTGGTTTGATTCTACTGAATGACACGATTTATCCTGTCCTGCATGAAAGGAGAGCAAACAAGAATGAAGTCAGGAGATGGTCTCTGAGATGGTCAGTGCTGTTTGAACCCGCCCATGTAAGAACTGAAGCAAGGTCCTGTTCTAAATTAAAACAGTGTTATGTGATCTAGTTTAGAGAGCCAAAATAAACTTGGGCTTTGAACTTTTCTAAAATGACTGCAAGTATCACTTTGAGCACCTATTATTAATAGCAGTGTTAATTTTCAGTACCATTTTGTACCACCCAAAGCAAAAAAGCTGAGGCTGATAAACTGATAGTACATGCATTGCCAGAGCCTATTAGAATCAAATTGTTGACATCTTCTAGGGAGATGCTGAGATTACAAAAAAAATCTGTGCAAAAATGTCCTTGGTATGCAATTAATATTCTGCCTCCTCTGTCAATAAAAGAATGTGATTCAGAGTCAGAGGGAACTGCTCAGGGGGTTGGATGTGTTTGGGAGCTGTGGATGTGGAGCAATTGGAAGCYATTGACCTCATGCTCAAGCCCTCAATCTGCTGTTCAAGGCGGGGAGATTTCTTAATAAAACCCCTGAAGTCTGGTGGTCCTTCAAGAGCTTCCTTTGGGCCAAATCCTGAAATCCTCTGTAGGTTAAGCCTTTGCTGGAGACATTTAGATACATGCACAAATTAAGATGAATTCAGGACACTGGATCTGTCTGGCTTGTTTTTAAGGGATAGTTTCTTTCCCAGAGTCAGTGTTTAGCATTTTTTTGTTCCTCCAGTTCAGAGTAGACCACCAGCAGGTTTGTTTCACCCTCTAGGTGTTATCAGGGAATTACTGGAAAGCAGCATGACTTTCTATACCTTTGATGCTGGTAAAATGATAGCCCCTTCTGCCTACACAGGGATGTAGCTAGAAGGTCTTTAAAAGGTTTCAGCTTATAGTTCCAAGATGAGTTAAGGCTTTGGCAATGGCAACAGGATCCTCTCACCTGCCAGCAGATAAGGATCATCATAAGTGTTCACCATTCTGGGTTATGCTGTTCAGTCAATTGAGTACTGAAAAAATATCCAGCATTATGCCATATACATTTTTCCCTTTCAGGGTTTCCCCTGGATGGGATCATTCTGACGACCTGCCACACCACTAGGTGCTTATCTTGCACAGTTATTTCATGTATTTATTAACTCATTGTGTTTACTTATTTAAATATTCTCTGCAGATGAGACATATGGCAATTGCTGGCCAGCTTACTCTCAGCTGCTCCTCAGATCCAGCTGCTAATATCATTTCATAACTTGGCTCGTGTAGTTCAGATCTGTACCAAAAGACTCTGTTTTGAATTACCATTATATTTTATATTAATACTAAGCAAACTCACAGCTGTCCTACATTGCTGTTTCCACCCTCCCTGGAATTCAGCTCTCAGACAGAGGACATAACACTCTTGTATGTCTGTCTCTCAAGCTTTCAGATCTGTCCTGAGCTTGTCTTGTCTACAGCAGAGATGTGCTAATTGCCACTGCAGCGTTCTCAGCTCGAGAGTTCCATGGCTTTTTCAAGGACAGGCCCAAGTCAGACCTGACCTAGAAAGTTTTTCCAGCGAAGCCACGGTGACTTTCAACTGGGCAGCCCAGGAAAGACTTACGTGCAGACTATCCAGAGTCTCTGAGGGTGTTTGGGATGGGATTTCAGAAGTATTTAGGCACCTAATCATGAGGAATGGTATCTAGCAGGATTTTCCGAACCACACTGGGCTTGTGTCTGTCTCAGGAAGTCAGTGGAGTTAAGCTCTGAGGCACACTGGGGCAGAGGGCTCCATGCCCTGGACACATCTGCATATCTGCAGGAGCACCAGCACSTTTTGGAGCCTGGTGATGGTGAATCCCAGCCTGGAAGCTGAGCACACACCTTACCCCAGCTCTGGGGAATGGTTTCACCTGCAGAATAAAACCTCCCAGCTCACCTGCACTCAGCTGCTGTCTGGGGCTCAGGTGTGGGGGCTGCCCAGGACAGGCATTTCCAGCTTGCTCCATAACTGAGACTGCACAAACAGCTCTCATCTGTGGGAATGACATTTCAGTCAGCTGTGTGACCCAAATATTTTCTTTTTCCCGCAGAGGCAGAGTTGTTAGGGAGAGGGAAAATATCAAACGGATTTTTTTGTGCTGAGTCCTGGATGAGCAATGTTCACAGCCACCTTTCAGGGTGCTGGTGTGCTCAGGGCTCTATTTCCTTAGCACTAGGGGGGAAAGTGGTCTTCTGCTAGTGAACAGCTCAGCTCTTTCCAGAGAGGCAGGGTCTCGTGCCTGCACTCACTGAAAGCTGGATATTTCTGTTGGTGACAAGCTAACGGATCATCTTTTATGGATGAAAATAGAGAAAATATGTGAATCCACTGTAAACCCCACCCTCAGCGATCCCCTGGGATAAAGGGCTAGAAAGCATCTCAGGTGACTGTGGGGTGTGCAGCAGGCTGGCAGCCGTGGCACCAGCACACTGAAACCCACAGCGTTGCCAACAGGCACAAACCCGGCCCCACAGGGACATGTGGCAGATGTGGGTTTGAGGTGCACCTCACCTGGGACTTTTCCAAGGTACACCGGGATCATGCTGTGCAGCTGAGAGCCAGCTCCTCGCCCTCCATCTTCTGCTTTCTCCTCAGAGTGGATTCAAGTTTATTTAATCTCAGATTTCTTGCTGAAAAATGCTCAGTGAGCATGAAATGCCTTTGAACTCCGGGAGTTTTGCTACTGCCTGTACCAGGGCCGGGAGCAGGAGACGGCTGCTCCCGCAGCCGTGGCAAACACCTCTGCTCCCCAGGGGCAGGAGCAGGGAGCAGGGGGTGCCCCTGCACTCTCTGGGAGCAGGGGGGGCACAGGGTGTGCCCCTCGTGCCCTGCGCCCCTGCCCGCACACGGCACACGGCGGGGGCACTCTGAGCTCCGCGTGAAAGCGTCTCCAGGCCAGACAACAAACAGCTGCGAGGGACTTGGAATCCATCAGAAAGCAGATAGCCAGGAAACCCTCTCCATGAAGAGAAGAGGGGATTTAGTTGCTGAGGGCTGCAAAGATGCATGTATTTTCCTAAAAAATCGTTCGTAGTGCCAACGTGAAGATTCCGTGCATTGTCAAAACAAGCCAAGATTCTTATTAAAACCAATCACTTTGCTTTATTAAGCTACTTTGCTGTGGTACCTCTAAGCCAGCAGATGTACTGGGGTTTGGGCCAAACCTGAGGTGGCTGGAAATGACTGTGAGCTGAGCAGATGCAGGGGATACTCTGCCACAGGACGCTGTGCTGTGGTACCTGGGACATGGTGTGTCAGATGCTGGCTGGCTCTGGGAGCAGAAGGGCTCCTGATAAGGCTCCACACTAGAGGAGGCACAGGAAATTCTTCTGGGAATCCTTGGTGYCTCCCACTTGCAGACACACTAACGAAACAGAAGAAAATAAGACAAAACCCACAGGCTATTTATTGTAATAATTTTTTCATTTGACTGAATGTCATGAGTAACAAAGACCATTTTGAAGAGAGGGGTCATGGCTTTTATTAGGCTAACTGTGGTGATACCAGGAAAGCAGAAGAAGCACTTGTGCACTTGAAAGCTTGTCTGTTTCTCCAGCTGTACTGGGCTAACAAAAGCCACTCATGCTCCAGCAGTACCACTGTTAGCTTAAGAAATAAATGTGATGCTTCTAAAGTGCTCTTCTGCTCTTCATGGCAGCAAGGTTGTTCCACCCAGGCTGATGAACACAGGATATATGAAACAGGAACCAGGTCTGACAGGTCTCTGGTGGATGTACTAATGTAACTATTCATTTACCACCTCAGCAAACAAAGAATCCCCTTCAAAAATCCATTGAATGTGTATTTGAAGCTAGAATTATTAATACTGACTTTATTCAGACTATAGCCCTGGAATTAACAGCACAAGCCAAACAAAGGTTAGAACTTCTAGTGGGATGGGTAGAGATGGCAATTCCAATAGTAAATGCATCAAAAGTCAGGAAGCTGAGAAATAGGAATTCTTAATTTCCTGCTTCTTTATTGAGCCTTTTAGTTCCTCCCAGCTCACATCTCTCTGGAGTCAGTGCTAATGTGCTCCTTTACATACTGTTTCCATCTCCCATCTGGTGCTGGGAGAGCTGCTGCCCTCATTATGGCACACAGAAGGAAACCTGAAAGCTCCTGTTTGGGGAGGAGACTGGTGAAAGCAGAATGGTTTCAAACCAGACATGCTGGGTTGCCCCAGGTGCGATGATCTGTGCTGGGTACTGGGTGGAGCCTCTCGGTGCCGTCCCATGGTGAACACTTTGGGAACATTGCATTTTCAGGTGTTCTGAAGTGGACCTGGGATTCCCAAGGGGAAGATGTGTTTCGTGTCAGGGAAGCGTTTGCAGATGGCTGAACAGTGACTCTGTGCTTGATGTCCTGGAAGTGCTGCTGGACATGAGACCTGCCACCATTCCCAGGGTGTTCTCCCTCTCTGGGGAGCACTGGAGCTCAGTCCCTGCCTGTCCTGTGGGCTGCTGAGGTACACTCAACCTTTTAAAAGCAAGCACCTCCAGGAATGCCAAGATTCCCATGATCTGAGCAAAACCTCAGACTCAGCCTGCCTTCTGTGAGCGGTATTCTCTCATCTGAGCTCTAAGGCAAGCTCCCAGCCTATCAGACTCTTGGCAGTAATTTCCACACCAGTTTGTTGTATTTGGACTTGAGATTCCCCCTTGACCCCAAAAGTCACACTAAAATGCTGAAAGTATTTTCTTTACTTGCTAAAGAAAACACAGAGGGCTTTATTTAGTTATTCAGAACTCCTCAGCCATTCTTCAGTCACTTCATGATTTCCAGAGATGTTATCTGTGCTGTTGTCTCCCAGCTCACACTGCTCAGAGCAGCTCAGAGGGGAAGGAAAGCTGTTACATTTCATTGTCCTCAAAAGAGGGGAGAAAAATCCAACTCGTGCTCCCAACCMAAACAACTCTGCTGCCTCGTGCATTCTTGACAGCCAGGAAGGCTCTCTTGAATCTGTCTGCAGCCTTTAACTCCCTTCTAACAAGCTGGCCATTTCCATAGAGAAGATTTTTTCTCTACTGATTTATGAGCTTTAATTTATATGCAAGCCTGGAATACTTGCTTTGGGAAGAGTTCTACCTCCAGCCAAGCGAGGGCTGAGATGCAGAGCGCTTTGCGTGGTATGTTCGGTATTTCCACGGCGCACACTGCAGCAGCCCAAAACACCCCAATTTCAGAGCCAGCTTGGTTGTAGGTGGTGCCCAGCACTCTCCCTCCGAGCCTGGCTGGGCCAAGAAGTTGCATTATTGAATTGGGTGGATTTGAGAGCTTTGGGAAGCCTCTGWATGACCCAGGCAGGCACAGTGTGCGCTGCGGCAGCCTGGGCTCCCATGCAGTCCCTGCCTGACCTGGGACATTGTTTGACCAGGTTTCCATGGGTGCTAATGGAATTTTCCAATCTGGAGCTGACTCACCAGAGCCTGGGTGTAGGTAGGATTGTGCTGACTCTGCTGTTTCCTTTGGAAATGATGGAGAACATTTGGTCCTTCTCTGCATCAGGTCAGGAACTCCTGATTGGCTTATGGTGCMTGGTGATCTGTACCCTGAGGCCTTGTACCATCCCAAATTGAAAATTGCTGCTACTGCATCTCAGCTGAAGGATGGTACCTTCTACCTGAAGGGTGGTGGATTTTATCAACACATTACTAATTGCATCATACGCAATGTAGAAGCAGCATGCTTTTCATCCACTGGTTTGTTATCACCACTTGCTTGCTGTGTTACACGTGCATGTGAGGCATTGGCTCCTGGGTCCTTAAAACCTCAGGAGCTATGCTAAAACCTCTGGAGTTTGGTGGAACCTTCGGAGGCTTCACATTTGACTGGAGTGGAAGGGGGCACATGAAGCCCCCTAGGTTGGATTCACTGATTTAGCTCTGGATGGAGATGCTTGCACATCCTGGAGCTGGAGACCTGTTGGTTTGGTGGGTCACCCACACAGAGCTGTGAGCTTGCAGCAGCAGTGTTTACACCATTCTCAAGTCTTTACCACTACCATCCATTCAAATCAAATCCTGCATGAGCCTCAAAGTGCTTAATCTCTCACGTTAGGGTCAGGATGTTGCTACCACCCTGTTCCCCACCTCCAGATCTGTATGGGAATAAAGAGACAGTGCTTTAAAGCAGACTCTGCTTTGGGTGAAACCAGGAGGGGTTGGGGAAGGTGGGGAGAGCTGTTGTCTGCTCAGTGGTGAGGAGCTCAGCAGTGTTTGGTTCTTGGCAACAGGTTTGGTCTGCTCAATGCTCAAAAACAGGTCCTTGCCTGGGTCACCACCATCGCTAGGTGATGGAATTAATTACTGATCAACAACTGGATTTGAAGTCTGGAAGGATCCTGCTACACATGAGGAACTCCTTTCATCTGTTGGACAGCTTCTCTGACTATTTAGCCCACAGCAGCCTGTGGGGTTACCACTGCCTGCAGCAGGCCTCTCTGAAGAACACTGAGGCCTCCCATGGAAAGTGGTGYAGGGTTCATGGAACAGCCCCTGCTGGGGATATGCTCAGTCCTGAGGATGCATGGAGGTCTGAACAGAATAGCGTGATGGACATCCCGGGAGGCTGGGAGTGTGGATTTGGATCCAGGCACCAAGGCTTACTCACACCCTTGTGATAAGCCAGCCCGGGGGAGAGGCAAGGGGTTATTTATCTGTTTGGCTGTAGACAAGGCAGTAAAAGGTGATCTTTTAGCAAGCTCAGAATAAGGAAACCTGAGTCAGAGACAGCCTCAGCCTCCTTCTCTGCTATCTGCACTGCACTAAACAGGATAATTCATCACTCTCTCTGGCTTATATAAAATTGTACTCTTGGATGTGACCTCCCTCATGGGACCCACTCCACCCACCAGCACCTCCCTGACCTCATCTCCCCTCTCCCTTCTCCACCTGGCATCTCCCCTGCAATGCCTCTGCTCCCCTCCCACCCCGCTGGCAGCCCCTCGCTGCCGGGGCCGGTACTGAGCTCGCTCTTGCCAAGTCTGGCTCCTGCCTTGTTTTTCACTTCCACCTGGGAGTCCCCTCCCCTACCTGCCTCTCACCTACACCTACCTTCCAGCTTTCCCTCTCCACCACTTCCTGATCCTCCCTCTAAATATAGGCTGTGTGGTTTGGGAGTTGCCAAACAAAGAAACAAACAAAAACCAGTGGAAGGCTGTGGTTTCGGATAATTTTCTCTTGCTTACCTCGAGTGAGAAACCACCTTTCACACAAAGACATGGCCAAGCACAACTCAGCCCTAAGCCAGAGAAGCACCAGCAGGGATGGGATCAGCCATGGGGGAATCAGCTGGGCTGGTCCTTGCAGGCCATGGAGCACAGTCAGTGTAAAGGCTCTGCTTCCCACCCTTCTGAGTTACTGTGCTACACCAGCTCTGTGTYACTGGTAAGGAAAACAAAGCCCAGAGGTGGTCATCTGACTAGCTTCATCTCGTGAGGAACATTATCGTCCAAGACTAAATCAGCATGGGTTGGATTGATCTGGGTTGCTGCTGGGAAGTAGTTAAACTGTTCCTTGAAATACCCAGGAACTGAATGTCTTTAGGCATGACACCTCCAGTGTTTGATCAACAGCTCTCTGGGGAAAAGGTCTCCGAAGCAACAGCAGCAACAAAATCTAAACATACTAGCATGTATATAAATATATGCATATTATGTCTGAGGAATATAACTTGTCTGATATTAAAATCACAGTGGGCTGGGAGAAGAAAACCCCAAGCTTTTAAGACACAGTGTCTTACACAGCTGTCCTCTAGACCCCATGTCTTGGTAGATTGTTCTCATCTGCATCAGTTTGTCTGATAAAATATACTACTTTTATCTGTGCAAATTTCCTTTCTAGAAAGGAAACTGCACAGTCTTATAAATCCTGTGGATTAAGAGATTAATGGAGCAATCCCTGGCCTTTGATTTGAGGAAAACCAACAAAGTTTTGCAACACCTTTTGCTATGTCCTTGGTGTTGCAGGGATGGACACTGCTCTGTAATCTGTACTTCATCCTCCTTCTCTGTATTCCATCTTTGCAGCTCCTCAAATCACAGAGCTGCATGTCCTGGATTTCTTCGCTTTTTCCAACGTGAAGAAAAAGTCCCAAAGGCTCCACTGAAGACCCCTGTGCCAGTGCCTTCCTCCCCCGTGGCATCACAGCTCTGATTCCCCACTCTGCCAAGAGAGCTGAGTTCTGTCAGCCCTGTGAGCTGATGGTGCACTTCGCAGTGAAATGCCAAAAGAAGTAATTAGAGAAAGACTGAAACAATGAAGAGCCAAGTCTKGATATCTAGCACTAACCTTGTTATGTAGAATTATTATTATACTATCACTTCCACTGAGRTGGGCAAAATATAAGCCAGGCTTGCCCCCGGTTAAATTTTGCCCTTGGGTACCAAAGTAACAGGGATAATCTGTGATGAGTTTGCCAGTGTTCAAACTGAGCTCTGAACTGTACTGGCTTTACATCCTAATGGTGACAATGAAATGTGTGGAGCTAGAAACTGGTTGATATTCCACCAAACAGGGATGTACTGGAGCATCCACCTGGTAGTTATGTTGTGCTGGAATGTCCTGAATGATTCTTGGCTTTGAGGAGCTTGTTGGCATAGATGGTTAAAGCAAATTTGGGGGGTTTGTGCAATACATTGTCATGTTTTTAGCTCTTGGAGATGATGCTGTGTTTCAGAGCTGGCAGCAGCAATAGTGTATGACCATAACTGTGTAAGTACAGAACAAGGGAAACATAAAATGAAACCTTCCATGTTTCAGAGAGTGGAAACATGAACAAAAAATGCAAGACAAACTGGGAAAGAAAAGGGTTAACCATTTAAAGGATTGAGTCAAACAAAATATATCTGTGCAAGAGCCTCCCCAAGGAAGTCACTGAGACCACATTGCTTGGATCATTTAAAATTGGACTGTACAAAGCAATAGAGGAAATCCTGCAGGGAACAATCCTTCACTGGCAGGTGGGATGGATTCAATGACCTAATAAGCCTTTTCCATCTCTAAGTCCACAAGATGAGCCTGTAACTAGTGCAATATGGTTTTGCCCAGAGCTCCCATGTGTTGGCTGTGAGCAGAGCCAAGCTGCACCAAACTGTGCTGTGTTTAAGTTAACTATTTCTGTAGTTCTTTTTCCCTACTCTGGTTCCTCTTTTAGCAGAATTCCTCCCCAGACAGATGACTCTTTTATACTCCCTCCATTTTTTGGTATGTGAACATGTTAAACCACATAATACTGTGTCATATATTGTCCTTAAAATAGAACAAGAGGGCAGGAAAAGCACCAGCAGCAGTAACGATGGCCCTTTCCAATGGCCATGGACACAGAAACAACCCTCATGAGGAGGAGTCGCCTAGTGGGCTGAAGGGGGCTCCAGAACCATGCAGGCACCACAAATGAACTCTTTGGATGCCCCAAATTCACATTTCGGGACAGTGCCACAACCCATGTCACCCGAGTTCCAAGGCTGTGGGACCCTTTCTCCACCAGGGGTGTTTTCCTACCATGATGCTTTTAAGGGATGCCCGTGCTGTTGCCATCTGTGCCCATCCCTCGGAGACAGTCATTATCCTTGATCTTTTAGCTCTAGAAAACACACACAGAGTGGAAACCTGGTAAGGATAAAGGTGTTGTTACCCAATTGGCCAAACATCGTTGTTTTCTCCCTGATCCAGGCTGTGTTCTGGGATAGAACAGCAGCCTCCTCACCCGCCCCTTCTGAAGCCAGGGCTGGGGCAGAGGTGACCCAGCTGCCCCTGGACTGGCTGCTGTCTCCCTGGTGGCTGCTGCACTGCTCTCAGGCCTGAAGCCGCAATCTTCCACCTTCTCCTTATTGTTGCTGGTCTTTTTCAGGTTTTATCAGAGGAACAACTCCTGTCCCAGCTGGAGGCAGAGCTAAGGGAGGGATGGCAGTGACCAGAGCACACAGAGCACTGCCAGCACAGTCAGGAACAGGTTGGAAAGGGCTGGCAACAGGATGACGAAATTCTGATTTGTACCAAAATCTCCAAGTCCTGTCTCTATACTCTAGCTCATGCCATGATTGCAAAACCCCACAGCTGTGTGAAGCATCTCCAACATGAGTCATTCATGGCAGCTCTGTCCTGCACACAGCGCACGAGGCACAGGTCTCTGCTAGGAAAGAAAACTTCCCTTCATAGCTTTTTAGACCTTTTAAATATTTGTTGTGATTGCTGTACTAATTAAATTCAGCTGTTGCAGGTAATATAACTCCTGACAGCTTCTTTTTCTTTTTTTTCCCTTTTTTTTCCTTTTTTTTTWAATGATTTTCTCCCTTTTAGAGGGCAAGTGAGCAGCACTTAAAGGTATATGGTCTGTCCACTGGGATAGCTGCTGGCAGAAATGCAGAGCTTTGATTGAACTCTGAAGTCATGGCTTTAAACTGTGCCAGTTTGCCTTTGCCCCAGATGGGGAGGGACCCAGCCACAGGGCTCCGATGGGGGGGCACAGGCCACCACCTGCCTGGATTTTTCCTTTCCATCTGAGACACTGGACACCCAGTGCAGGAGATGGGAAGGGACAGTGTCCCTCAGGTGAGCCTTTCCCTAGCTTGCTTTGAGTCTCTCTGGCCCATCAGGTCTGCAGTTGCTGAAGCAGGCTGTGCTCCAGAGGGGTTATCCAACATCGAAACCCTCGGCAACGTGGTTCAGATTTGCTGGCAAATTGTGCAGATGAAAAGGCAGTGTCTTACAAGAAAACTGCATTTTTGTGGTCTTGTTCTGATGCTGTGCTGCGCCGTGTGTGGGGTTCAGGGCTTCCCGGCGCTCACCTTTCAGGTTGTCAAGGAGAATTTCTGCTTGTCAAAAATGATTCGAAACGCCCTCCCTGTGTGTCCTCCAATGTTTTGAATTTTAAGGAGTAGCCCCGGGGCAGTATATTTAAAACATGATCTCAGGGAAACTGGTTCATCGCATTTGGAAGCCTAAAGAGCGAGAATGACAACGATAAATAGACATTAGGGTTTGCGGAGTCACACCGAGGTCAGGCGCTCCCCCTCCCGTCCCCACCCSCACAATCTGGGCCAGTTTTGCCTTTCCTCGTTCAATGCCAGCCCGTGTCCGTGTGCCCAGCGATGCCGTCCCGGCTGCTCTCCGGGCACGGCTGCCCCGCTGCGGGCCCGGGCTGGGCACGGCTGCGCTCGCCCGGCTGCGCAGAGCCCCCGATCTGCGGGGCTGGAGCACCTGCACACCCCCCGCTGCCCCGGGGACCTGCGAGGCTCCCCGGCCTTCGGAAAAACCACCCCGCTGCCTTAGAGACTGGAGATGGGGATGATCGGGGTGACTGAGCTATTGCACGGTAATGAGCTCTGCTCCCCTGCCAAGCCGCAGCAGCCCCGGGCCGTGCCCGCAGCTCCCGCTCCCCGGCCCGGGCCGTGCCCGCAGCTCCCGCTCCCCGGCCC
>JACDOX010000212.1:28148-41566 GCA_014549065.1 Cardinalis cardinalis
GGCCGTGCCCGCAGCTCCCGCTCCCCGGCCCGGGCCGTGCCCGCAGCTCCCGCTCCCCGGCCCCGGCCGTGCCCGCAGCTCCCGCTCCCCGGCCCCGGGCCGTGCCCGCAGCTCCCGCTCCCCGGCTCGGGCCGTGCCCGCAGCTCCCGCTCCCCGGCCCGGGCCGGGCTCACCGGGCCCCGCCGCTCCGCGCTGCCCTGGCCGCGATCCTCGGGCCCCTCACCGGGCACTGCCCGGGAGCTCTCAGCGCTGGGGCTCAGACATCTCCCCTCGAAACACAGCCGGGGATTTTGTGCTTCCGGAGCTCAGGCAGGGGAATGGCGAGGAGGATGGAGCTCCTTTGTTTATTAGGTAGTCTGGCTCCTGGTTTATTCTGAGTTTTGGAATACAGCATTGAGTTTGCAGAGAGGCAGAGTTCCTCTGGAAATGCGAGTGGAACTACATTTGCATTTAGCAAAGTGAGTATTTGAATGGCCGTGAATTGCAACCCCCGGGCTTCCTTCAGGTGCTCCCAAAGCCTAGGTTTGCCCTCCGGGTGTTAATTACACTAACAAAGAGCGGAAGGACTGTTGTGAGAGTTGGTCCTGGCTCCTTATTCCAATTTTCCTTCAGAATGGCTCTTAGCTTTTGGTTAAAGCCCATCCACTAGTGAAACAGGAAGAAACAAAGCCTTCTGGACTTGCTTTGGGGTCCCTGCAGTGCTTGGCTATCCATAGGGGTCTGTGGCTGAACCATCACCCAAGAGTTGGGGATCGCAGGACCTGCCTGGGTAATGAGCCACCAGTTTGTCCTGTGCTTCAGAGAAGCCTTCTGTGAGCTAAAGAGGCCAAATAATTTTTTTTCCCCCACATATATTTTTTAACTTTGGGCACCTTTGCAAATGACTGTTCTGGCTGGGATGGAGCCCCCGAGTGCCAGAACACCACGGGAAGAGGCTGCTCTGCGGTACTGCCAGCCTGAGGAGGAGGAGGAGGAAGCGCTGGAAATCCCCTAAGCACGCCTGTTTTCTCGAGACTCCCAACTCAATTCTGCAAACTCAGAAGATTTTATATAACTTGGTTTAGTCAGTTTGGAGGTTTAAGGCACTTGGCTATGCATCTGGATTGCATCTTGGGGATGGGTTATCCAAAAAAGAGCTCAGGCAGAGCAATTGGAAATTCAGCCATTTCTAGTAAAAACAAAGCAAAACAAGAGCATGGGAAGGGAGTTTCTTCTTTGGTATTTGGTGTGCTGGACTCTGGATTTAARCCCCTGATCTGTCTCAGTGCTTGTCAGAGACATCAGGTGGTGGAGGAAAGGCAGGAAGTATTTCAGGCAGCTGGATGTGCCACAGGCCACTGTCATCTAACATGACACCCTGGCCTGTGCCAGTGAAGGGAACTTAAAACACCCTCTGCATTGAACTGTTTGTGCCACCCGAGGGTCTTTAGAGCAAGAAAACCAAATTGATGTATAATTCCTGAATGTGCAAATGACTCAGCCATCAGCGCTGCAAACAGAACAAGCACAGCTTTCTGCCGTGGTGGTTTCTGCACCAGCGCCCAAGGGCGCCACTCAGCCTTCCCAGTCTGCAAATCTTGGCCTTAGAAAGCCCTGAAATGAAATGTTTCAAGTTGAAAAGTCCAAGTCAGCTCAAAATAGAAACAAAGAAAGTTAATTTTAAGAGCTCTTTAATTTTTAGCCCATAAAAGCCAAGAAAGTTGTGTATTGATGAGACACTGCCTCGAGACAATTGAAACCCAGCTCAGCACCCTCCTGGGGTGTTGACTATCCTTAGGTCTCGTTGTCTTCAAGAGCTGATAGAGATCAGCACCTCCAAGGTCTGAACCTTTAACCATTTGCCATGTTTTGCCTCACAGGCAGCTGCACTTCAGCAGTGGGTGAAACGATTCCTCTTTGTCTGAAAGGGCAAATTCTTCTCTTTAGATGTTTGTGCTCACCTCCCATTAACTTTGGTATGAGCTGAGCTCATGCTTCCAAGAGCAAAATTTGGCTTATAATTTCTGCATGCTTGGGGTTCCTCTGGGTACCATATAAATGTAAGATACTGTGATTCAGTGCTAAAGAGCAGAGAAAACACAAGCCCCCAGGAGACACCGTCAGAGAAAACCATATAGAACCTGTGTTTAAAACAAAAAAGAAAAAAAGGAGAAAGATTAAGAAAAGCAGTTGAGATTCATTCCAGAGGTGGTTTCACTGCAAGCCGAGGACAGAGCGCACATCCCTGCCGTGATCACGGGCCGGTGGAGCAGGCGCAGRTTGGGAGCGTTATTGAAAACGTCTTACCTCCTATATTTTCTGGGTTTTAATCAAACTCACTGCGCTGCCAGAGGTGTTTCATTTACCAGGAGAGGGGTCAGCAAGGCAGCCCTGAGCAGCAGGAAATAGCAAATAAAGAACTGTTCCTCCATGTTTGGAAGCTCTCCGAGGGCAAGCAGTGCTTGGATGTTCATTATTGCCTTCCCTGCGCCCCGCACAGATCGGGGGCACCCTGCTGTCTCTCCTGGGGGGCCACTGGGGCTTGGGGGGCAGTCAAAGGTTGCTGGGTTTGGGAATTTTGGTTATTGTCTTCTGATTTCACTAACCAGCCCTTTGCCAGTGAAAAGAGCTAACAATGCCTGTACTTTATAATGCTGTTTTCTATCTGCTGCCATTTTAGAGTTTCTTGGCTTGTTACAACTGTCATAAAATTACTTTATTATATTTTCCCATCTGTTACATTTTCCCCTCTTTACAGGGGGACATTGCATGATGCACACGGGCTAATTTAGCTTTAAAATTATTGTATGGCTGTTGTTTATGGAAAACGAATGCTGTATTTGTGGAACAACATGTGACTTCTCCATAGCACCAAGGAGAATATCTGAAGTCTGTAAACTCAAATGTCAGCAAATAGACAGAGCTGACCCCTCCTCTCCTGCCCCAGCCCTTTGCCTTTGTTTGTGACCTCATCTACCTAAGTTAGAGCTGCAATTGCTCAGTACAGCACTGATCCCCTCTRCATTCCCAGTGCCCAGCTCAGGGATGGATTCTGCACTTTGGTGGTGAAGCCTCTGGGTACAAAATCAGCCATAGGAGAAGTGATCACACACACATGCACGCACACACAAACAAACATGAATAACCAGGTGGATCTGCTTTTCCTTCCTTGCCTTTCTTTCCTTGTCTTTGATTCTTCTGATTCTTCTGTTGAGCTTAGTCAAAGCCTCTTGATTTGACTTTTTCTCATAGCAAGTGTCAGTTG
The DNA here is from genome assembly GCA_014549065.1 of Cardinalis cardinalis. Lineage (NCBI taxonomy): Eukaryota > Metazoa > Chordata > Aves > Passeriformes > Cardinalidae > Cardinalis > Cardinalis cardinalis. Next base: position 31,393 of record JACDOX010000212.1, read on the forward strand.
GGAAGTGTGAGGTGCCCCCAGTCTCCCACTCCCATCACAAAATCTGGGCTGTGACACCATGGTCTGGGAAGCAGGCAGGCCTAGGGATGCTCTGAGTACACACACTGGGGCTTTAACAAGGCTTTCTGAAACTCCTTCTCTGGTTTTTTTTTTGCTTTTTCACTCCCACTTTTCATTGTAATTTGCAGAGCCRCTGATGGCACCATCAGCTCATGTATTCCAATATTTATGAGATGTATATTAAAGACTTGATACTGTTAAATTATGCATATTATTAGATGAAATTGAGTGTTTGAACTGGGGATTTGGTGATCCCAAGGGGTTTCTGAGTACACAAAATCTTGTTTTAAGGAAAAAAAATAGATAATTTCATCTCAGAGTCCCACTTATGTAAAATCCGTCCCCTTCTTCCCTTCACCTCTCCTTCCTGCCCCTAGGTGTAATACATTGTACTTTTAAAACATAATTTTATCTACAAGAGAGGAAACAGTAACTACTCTAAAGAGCGTGCAGAGGGAGCCCATTCCCATCGCAGCGGTGACCACGAGAGCATTTATGGTAGGGATCAGGTTTGCACTGAACGACTCCAGCAGTGATGGAGCATCCTGTCTCAATCAGGACTTGTGGAATATCCTCTGAGTGGGATTCAATACCTGACTGAAATGCAGGGATGGGGCTGGTAGCTGTGCTTTGATCACAGCTGACTGGGAAGTCTGGGTGCATTTTCAACTTCTGCAGTTACCCAAGAGATTGATGGCAGCAGATTCAGAAAAGGAACTCCAGGTTTCCCATTTAGAATAATTTTTATCTGTTGATTGTGGTAAAAAGGTTAAAAAACCAAAAGAGGGGATCTGTCAATACTCCACCTGAGCAGGGCAGCTCCAGGTGCCTCTGTGTTGCCTCTCCTTTTCTCTGGCAGTCGGTGCATCTCTAGTGGATGCAGTCCTGCAGCCTGAGCGAAGGGAATGAACAATTACACACAAAACCGTGGCTTCTGCAGGAACATAGCTTGATGAAGACCTCAGACTGAACTGGCAAGTGGGTTTTGTTTGAACCCTGCAGCCCCTATGCTCAATTCTTTATTAACTTTTTCAATATGTTCTATTGCAGTCAGGCAACAATATGGGAGCTATCTTGCAACTAATTTAACACCTGTAAATTCCCATGGCTGGTAATGAAACCTTGTATAGGCCAGTAGGTGAAGCATTTGCTTCATATATCAAAGGTCATTAGTTCAGTATTTGTTAACACTGTAGCTTTTATTAAATTTTTTCCTGTTTTTTTTTTGCGTCAGTGTGCTTACAGCCTGATTAATTCTTCTGCTTCCCAAAGCTAAATAGGAAAAATTAGTATCACCTGACCCAGAACATTGGGGCTAAATTTTTTGTTGAACTCTGAATTAGTCTGTTAGAAATTATACTTCCAAAGCTCCTCATCCATTCAGGGACAAGCAGATTAGGAGGCTGTGTGAGAAAGGGGAAAGAGGAGACAAGCTCCTTGCAGCAGGGAACAACAGCTTTGGGTAATTTGTGTGCTTCCCAACATTTAAATTAATCTTTGTGGCATATTCAACAACTTGACAGCTCTCTACTAGCATGAATATATTTTTATTTCCTGGCTTTCCCAGTTTTGCTTGTTTTTTGTTAAGGTAGTTTACAGTTTTGGACTATTTGGAGGCAATCCTTGTGAGACACAAGATGGTGAAGAGGAGACACAACCCAGCACAACCAAACTAAATAACCTGCCAGTAAAAGATGCCCTCGCTCGGTGTCCTTGGACACACTGCCTGGTGCTGGGTGGGGACTGAAAGCCCCTGATTTAGAGACGGTCTCCAGCAGTGATCCCTCTCCTCACACAAGGCTCATCACTGCCCCGTGCTGCTGTTGGAAGTGCTCCTTGCCTGTGCTGAGCAGGCTGGGTCATCCCYGCTGCACTGCCTGTGCTAAAAAAAGCTGACACAGGGAGCTCCAAGCCCCACAGCTGCTTTTCCTGGATGTCTTGTATCTAAACTGACCCTTTCTCAACCCTGTCATGGGCTGGGTTCACCACAGTAGCCAATTTTTCAAAACGCAACCAGCACAAAGCAATGTTATAATGAAACCAAGCAGCTTCTGGAGATGAAATCACAGGGATTCTACACCCAAATGGGATGCAGCAGCTCCTGGGAAGTGCTGAGTGTGTGCTTTTTCACCTGGAAAGGTCCTGGCATGTATGCTGTTTATCAAAATAACAACTCATTGAAACACAGCTGGAAGTGCTGTCAGAAGTGTTGAATGAAGCGCCGCTGTCTCCAGACTGCCGCGTCTCTGCTGGCTTTTCCAGAGAAGGGAAATCAGGGGGCTCAGAGTGAGCCCTGAACACAGAACTCACCCAGTGGTGTCTGACTTTGTCAAGAACCTGCAGCCCTGCCCCACGTCACAGACCTTCCAGAGTGGCACCTTCCCCTCCCGTCAGCCTGGGGTGATTCCGGACTCTGCATCTCACAGTAGGTGCCACTCGTCACAGCTCCCCTCCCAGAACCTGCCAGGAATGATCCTGCTTTTCAGCAGAGAGAAGAGGTCCTGTTTGCATTCCTCAGACTCCCTATTAATTTAACCTAAAACGAGCTGAGCTTTTTATTAACCTCTTTATGCTGCAGCATTTTATAGAATATTGGGTTCTTTGTAAGGCACTGCTGGTTTTTTATTCATATCTGTGTCAGCCTCAGAGCTGGCTTTTTGATGCAATTCATTAATTCACAACTGAAATGGCTTTCTCATTCTACAGCATTTAGATGCCAGATATTTTCTACAAAGCTTAATAAAGTGTGTYTTGTACTTCATCACTGCACTACCAAGCAGGCACATGGATATATTCCACCAGACTATTCAGCTTGCAGAGGAAGAACCCTGTCTGAGGCACACATCTCTTTAAGACAAAGGAAAGGATAATTGTTATCAAGTCAGAGATGGTCCAAAGTCATGAGCACCTTCTGTCTGTATTCTGAATAATGTAAATATGATTTCCTTCGTTCATACACACAGATAATGTCAGACAAGTCATCTATGCTCAAATGATAAACATCATTTGAGGAACATGACTACCAAACCCACTTCTATGCTAAATAGCAGCAAAACCTGAGAAGGGCTCAGCTTTTCAGTGATGGGGCTGCTGCACCCGTTGCCTTGGGAAGCGCTGTCCTGGGACACCCTGTGCCAGTGCCACCCCCTGTGCCAGCGCCACCCTCGCTGGGGTCAGATGTGTCTCTGGTTGCATCAGTGGCCTCGGAAGCCTCAATGGTTGGAGCAGCTGTGCAGGGACTGACACCATGTTCCAAAGCCCAGCTGCAGAAGGAGTTTGAGTGTCCAGGCATGTCCTGCTCTGCCCTCAGTGGGGCGTGGGAAGGGCAGAACCGAGCGTGGGGTTGTGTGTCTATGTGTGTATGGGCATGTGCCAGGGCAGGCTCAGGGTGGGCACAGCAGGAATTTCCCCATGGAAAGGGGGCTCAGGCCTTGGGAGGGGCTGCCCAGGGAGGTTTGGAGTGCCCATCCCTGGAGGTGCCCAGGRAGGGCTGGAGGTGGCACTGAGTGCTCTGGGCTGGGGACAAGATGGGGATGGGGCACAGCCTGGACTTGATGGGCTGGGAGGTTTTTTCCCAACCCTAATGATTCCATGATTCCATGTGTACACATATGTGTACTTGTGTGTGAACACACCTGGCCCGGGTGGCCCAGAAACACCAGGCACAGAACAGGTGGATGTTTTCCCTATGAGCTGTGTACAGAGCAGCCCAAGAGCCCAGGACTGCCCTGCCCTGGCAGTTCCAGGCCTGGGTGCCAGGCAAGGCCCACAGGCACATGCTGGGGAGGAGAAGGATCACCTGCACTCCTGCCTGGCTGTGAGCACATCTCACTTTGCCTGGCTGCCATTGCCCATTCTCCCAGCCCTTCCCACTGCTGCCACATGAGGAAAGGATGCTGGATCCAGCATTGGTTAGAACTGGAATTATCAACTTGATCAGCACACACCAACTCAGCCCCAGAGCAGCGGGACCAGGCTCTTCCAACCACAGCCGCAGCGAATGGTGGTTGGTGGTTCCTTTTAATTGGGGAATTTAATAGTTTTAATTTAACAAAACCTTGGTTTTGTTGCAATTTCCCCATATGTGTTCTAAAATGGCCTGAAATGACGCAGGCCAACCCTGCCACCTCTCCATTGGCAAAGCCAGTGCTGTGCCAAGGCTGGCCTGAGCATCCCTGTGGGTTCAGACAGTGCCTCCCCCTGCAATGCTTTGATGTGCACTTTTCAAAGCATTTAAATCGAGATAGAAAACTCATAGTTGACAGTGTTTCTGTCTGTTTGATTGAACTTCTCAAGTCTCTCCATTTCTCTTCAGACGTGGAGAGCCCGTGAGCAAAAAGCCAAGCTTTTTCCACAGCTTATGTTCTTGTAAAAACAGCTCCAAGTACACACATTCTGCTCCTCACTCCAGTCGGGCTCCACATGCCAAGKCAAGTATTTATTTTCATTACTTTTGAGACCACCAAAATTAATGTATCTTTCAGACAGGAAGAATTTTATTTATTATGGTGGATTTGAATCCAAGAGATGAAAGAAGAGCACCGTGCATCTTGAAAGCAACTGAGCCTGGGAGCGAGAGGAGACGGCCCGACCTGAGTTCCCCTCCCTCCCTGGCAGCAGCCCCCTCCAGCCCTGATGTGTTTCCATACAGATGGGACCACAGCTCCATGGAACCTCCGAACCAACACTGTGAATCCTGCCACAGTTGTAGTAGCGAGGGCAGGTGTCAATGCTTTAATCAATTCCCCATTTTCCTGAGTCACTGGTGGAGCTCCTGCTTGATGGCACAGGTTGGGTGGAGTGTGAGGCTTCTGGAGGGAATCTGCTCATCCCTGGGGAGCATCATCCAGAGAGAAAACAGATGGATTTTTCCCTTTTTCATCCCTGAACTCCTGCTACTCACTGAATGATCTCACCTGTATTTTGCAGGTGTTGTCTGCTATTTTTTGCTGTTTGTCACAGTATTGCAGTTTTTCTCTCCTTCTGAAACCCATCCCAACACATCAGTGCTGGAACTGCTTGGTGTAAAAGAGCTGGAAGCTGTGTCCTTGAGCCAGCACTGTGCTCTGTAGTGCATCTTCATCAGGAAGTCCAGACCCAGCAGGGTTTTGCCTCTGTTTTCCTATGGATCCCATCATGAACTTCTTTGAAAGTGTAGAAATGGAATCCTAGCTAGTTAAAGGAAAAAATGCTGCTTCTGTTCCTTTCCAATGTGGCTAGAGTTCCACCAAAACATTGCCAAAGTAATTTTGCCCATTAGGAAGAAAATGGATTTCAACTCTGTAACAACTTCAGAAAAAATCATTTCACTTCTAGACCAGAGCCAGTCACAAGATGGATTGGGCTGGTCATTGACACTGGTAATTTTTAGGCAAAAATATCCTACTGAGAAATCTCATTAATGTCACTGCAGTCAAGGCTCTTCCACACAGGGAGGCAGCTGGGTTGTGTCATAGAGATGAGGGGAAACTCTGGTGGGGCTGAGAGGAGGACAAAATCAATGAGAAATTAGGCTGGGAAGTTCAATGTCTCTACAACAACTTGCTGCTTCTTCCGTGAAACTCACTGAAGCTTCAGACAAGCCCTAAATGTGTTAACAAGGCACCTGACCCCAGATGTCCTGCTTGAAATAATGCCAGTTTGGAAGTCCTCAAGACAGAGCATGAGATGCCTCCCAGGCTGTATTTGATACCATTTCTCATTGCAAAACCTTCAGTGGAACTGTGATGTTTAGTTGCTTTCATCATCTCTGATAACACCTCAAGCCTGGTCCAAATTCCTTAAGAGAGTAAAGAGAAACAGCAGTGTATTGGGCAACTAATAAAGGAGAATTTGCAGTATCCACAGTTAGTTTGAATTCAACTTAATTGTTTATTACTCTGAGGTCTCTGAAGGATAAAGAATATGGAATAAAATATTTCTATCACCTCAGCCTTTCTCAAAACATTCACAACCTGTTAAACACTAGGGTCACTAACTTTGAAATGATCTCACAATTTGATTTCATTATATTTTAATTGCAAATGATATATTGCAGGGCTCATGGAGGGTGAGAAGCTGGGACCAGGCAACATTAAACCCCTGCTTTTTTTCAATTCTCCAGCCAGATGTACTGCAGGCAGGTGCAACACAAACTCCCAAATACCCTGCTAACGTAAGGAGAGCCTGACCTAGAGGGACTGATGTGAATGAGCTTTTCAGGCCGTGTGCTTATTCAGTCCTGGCTGGGGAAAGGCTGCCAGCCCCGGCACGCGGTGCCAGAAGTGTGGTGGTTTTTTTAATGCAAAGTTGCAAAACCACAAAACTCATTTTTACTAGTGACCTTTTTACCACTAATTGTCCGGGTACTTTAAAGAAAAAAAAAAGAAATACTTTGGTCAGGGCTGAATTGACATCCCAGAGACGCTGTCCCGGCAGCTGCTCCTGCACCCCGCTGCTGCTTTCCCAGCGTTTGCATCCAAACCCAACCGAGTCCTGCCTGGATGACTCAGACAGCTTTCTGGGTTGTTGTTTGATTTTTTTTCCTTGCAAAGCAGCTTTTGATTGTGAAATAAATCACCAAAAAATAGCTGGAGCGTTGGAAAGAGGGAGCAGAGTTGGGGTGGGGGTGCAGTCAAGGAGGGCCCAGGGCTGTGTGAAGGTGGCCGCTTTCCCCCCTCACTGCCTTCACTGTCTCTCTCTCTCTAAGAACACATAGGCCTATTTTGCCCAGTTTCTAAAGTTTTTTACACATGGGTAGTCAGTAGCTGCAGCTGGACTCACTGTCCCTTTGAGAGTTCAACCAGGTTTTGAACTCCTTTGCCCAGCTTTTAATTCTGATTCATTCCCTGATTCCATTGGAATTGGCGACATGTGAGAGGTGTGTTTGTGAGCAGAGCCTGGCCTACTTTTTCCACCTCCTCTGCTGAGCATTCTACAAAGGGACTGAGCCAAGGCTCAGCTGGGGGCAGAGGGGCTCTCAGCCAGGTGACCTTTTAAGCTCATCCAGTTCCACACTCTCCACACACTTTCATGGAGAATCCCAATTTCAAATGAAAAAAGGAGACCAGTCTATGTTGACAAGTTCCAATAAATTAAAACAACTCAATGTTCTTGGCCTACTTTATTTATAATTTTTGCCATGTTGCACTTTTATTGAATTATAAGGGTAAGATGGAATCTTAGACATCACCTTGTTCCACCCCTGCCATGGCAGGGACACCTCCCACTGTCCCAGGTGCTCCCAGCCCCARTGTCCAGCCTGGCCTTGGGCACTGCCAGGGCTCCAGGGGCAGCCCCAGCTGCTCTGGGCACCCTGTGCCAGGGCCTGCCCACCCTGCCAGGGAACAATTCCTCATTCCCAATATCCCATCCATCCCTGCCCTCCTCCAGCTTAAAGCCATTTCCCCTTGGCCTGTCCCTCCATCCCTTGTCCCCAGTCCCTCTCCAGCTCTCCTGGAGCTCCTCTGGGCACTGGAATGGCCTCTAAGGTCTCCCTGGAGCCTTCTCTTCTCCAAGTGGAACACTCCGAACTCTCTCAGTCTGGCTTCTTCCCACCAGTGTCCAAGAGCTCAGATTGTCACACTGGGTATCTGTTGTCACTTTTACAGACAGAAAATAGAGAAATTTCCAGCTTAAATGAGAAAGAACCAGAATTTACAATAAAGCACTTGATGACTAATGACTTGGGGATTTGCTCAGTCACATTCATGTGGTGAAGGAATCTCCTTTCTACAAAGGAATTTTGGTTTTGCTTAGTCTGTTTGTTATTTTTAGCCATTGTCTCCCAAATTTTTCCTGTGGTTCAGAAGTCCTAAGGTGATTTCCTCTCCCATTCCAAAGTCACATATTCCCTGAGTCCAGCAACTACTGCAGGACAGCTTGGTTGTAAACTCAGGGTGGAAGCACTTTCCTTTGGTTTTCCTTCTGTCAGCAAATCCCAATTTTCTTTTTCTCTTCCCAATATTTATAATTATCTCCAGAAAACCCTCTTGGCCTCTCACTTGCTCAGGCTGGTTTGTAGCAGTGCTAAATGCTCCAAACCATCTCCCTGCATTGTCCGGTGGCAGCTCCTGCCTGGCCAAGCCCAGCAGGACAGGGATTCCTGGAGCACGAAATCTCCCACCAGAGCAGCTGCTGAGGGAGCCCTGGGTTGAATGGGAGGTGCTGAGGGGGCAGGACTGGCCCTGGAGGGGCAGGGCCAGCCCTGCATGCATGCCCACCTCTTGCCTGGTGTCCTCTCCACAACCACCACATGGTGCTGCATCTTCACGCATTTGCTCTCAAAAGCTCTTTGCTTTTGGAAACAAAATTTCAGCAGTAAACAGTTTATGAGCTTATTTACGGCTCAATTTACTGAGCATCCTGCCAGAACACCAAGGCAATGCTGTGGTGTGTTGTCTGTTGAGTGTGGTCAACAGCAGAGAAGTCTTCCCAGAGTTTTTAATGCATTTTGGACCCCTCTCCTTCCTCCCCAAATATCTCACCAGTACCAGTGCAAGCCTTACACTAGGAACACACATCTAGAAAATTACAGGAACACAGAAAGGCAATGAAAGAAAATAAAAATGGATCTAGAATCACAGAATTCTATGGGGCAACCTGTAATTTTCATAATTTTCAGGGGGGGTTTTTTGTTGTTGTTTTTTGGTTTTTTTTTAATTATCCTAAAGAATCTGTACTTGAGATCTGCCAGCAGCCTGGGTAAATGGGTAACATGGCAGGGGAAAAAGTTCTGTGCCAGCACTGCTGAGGTCAGAGGGAGATGCCAACAGGGCAGGCTCCACACTCCACACCAGCTGCTGCTTTTTCTTGGACTGGATTTTGAATTTCACTTCTACTGCCTTTGAGCCAGACATTTTTCAAGCAAGCCCCCCAAAATCATTGAAACTTTGCTCTCATTTGAAGGCAGGGGAAGTCCTTACCCTCAACTGAAGTGAGTGCAGAAACAAGAGAATTCAAGGCAGTTTGGAAACATGGACTTGAGATGTCCTATGATCTCTGCCTCAGAATGGGGCTGCTCAGAATTTCCTGGAGAACTCTGGTAATCTGAGGCTTAATTCGTTAATGTTCAAATTAGATCCAGTTCTGGATCTCCTTAACTGAAAGCATCGAGGACAGTGCAGAGGGCTCTGCCTTAACAAATTACCAGTTATGTCACAGTGAAGGTAGAGATGGCCTTCCAAAGGAGCAGCTCTAAAGGTTAATTCTCTAAAGGTGCATCAGTGTCATGGTGGTTTGGGGCTCCTCAAGGAGCCAGTTCCTCCAGAGACCTTGCAGTGACCCCAGGAGAGGGACTGTTGTCCCATCAAGACCCAAGGCACAGAGCTGACTGTCCAAAGCACCAGAGAGGTGTCTCGGGCCTCACATCTGGTTGAACTGAGGTTCTCTAGATGTTGTGAAAGGTCCCACAAATCACATGCCAGAGAGGTATGGCTGAACTGGGTGAGTGTGCAAGGAAAAGCCCTTGGGGCAGGATGCAAGGGCAGTGCTGGCTGCAGAGCAGTGGAACAGCCCCGTGCCAGCTCCCGGTGCCAGGCACAGCTCGGGCCCAGCAGGGGCACATGGGGTGCTGGCACAGCAGCAACAGCAGCCAAACGTGGCAGCCCTTCAGCTGCCCCGGCCCTGCTGGCCCCGCTGGCCCTGGCGGGGACATGGTGACAGTGCCTGGGGCAGCCCAGGGTGAGCTTGGGTTCCCTCCAAACCCATCTGGCTGCTCAATACAGCCGTGGCTGTGCCCAGCTCTGCCTGGGCTATGGCACAACACAGCCCTGGCACCAGGAAACCTGGCACCAGGAAACCTGGCACCAGGAAACCTGGCACCGTGCACGTACAGCCCGGCCTGGCCCGGCCCAGTACAGCCTGGCCCAGCCCAGTACAGCCCGGCCCGGCCCAGCCTGTCCCAGCCCAGTACAGCCCAGCCCAGCCCAGCCTGGCCCAGCCCAGTACAGCCCGGCCCGGCCCGGCCCAGCCCAGCTCGGCCCAGCCCAGTACAGCCCAGCCCGGCCCGGCCCAGCCCAGTACAGCCCATCAGGCTGCTGCACGGGCCCCCACTGCTGCCAAGCTCCAAGATGGGTGAGTGCTGAGACTGCCCTGGGTGAGCAATCCCTGCTCCAGAGCCAGGCTCATCCTCCAG
>JACDOX010000212.1:46458-60612 GCA_014549065.1 Cardinalis cardinalis
CCCCCCCCCCCCAAAACTTGGGCCTTTCCTCTCCATCCTTCCATGTGATCCGTAATTAAAAATCAAAGTGGGGAAAACAACCCTGCTGGAAGCTGGCATTTGGGATCCAGCTCAGTTGCCAAGAGAAGGATGTAATGCTCAGGCAACATGTCTGTGCCTTTGCATGCTATGGGGGTTCATGCATGAGCTGCTTCTAGAGCTAAGGCATTGTTTTAATGGAAGACTTGTTATGGGGCATATTAATTGCATTCGTTATTATTTACTTACTGGGAAAAGCAGGAGCACCACTCCTCAATCCAGTGCATGTTTCCAAATCTGGACTCTTTGTCACCAAACCCACTCAGTGTTCCCAAAGCCAGGAGAGCTGAACCCCCATCAGATGCTTTCTAGCCATTAATCACTACAACCTGAATGCATGGCAGCAACCCCTTAAAGCCTGGGCAGTGAAAGAGAAATGAATTCATCCATTTTAGGCAGACAGAACTTGAGCAGTGGCAGTTTTCAGGTTCATTTTGGCTGGGCAGTTTTAAAGGAGTTGGTGAGGTGGCCAGAGTCTCCCAGGGAGGGTGCCCAGCACAGGTCAGGGACAGGGCCCATCCTGGGGCAGGACACCCTGTGCTCCAGGAGCACTCCCTGTCCCTGGGGCAGCTCTCAGGCCTCCCACCTGCACCCCCTGGGAGCTGGCAGGGATTCTGCGTTTTTGAAAAACCCCAAGCACACACAGCAGGCCCTGGGTTTGTAAAATCTGACCCCATTTTCAACACTGACCTTGGGCTCAGCTGTTGGCCTCAGTGGCCAGACTTACAGAATAAGCACTTGGTCCCCTTAGTGCAGGTTTGGGCTATGGACATCCCATGTAGGCACCCATGTTTGAACACTGCTTCCTTTAGCCAAAATAAATAACTGAATCAATGCTACACAGAGTTTAATCTAAACAGGTAATGGACTCCAGCTCAGATATTCCCTATATCCCATCGGCAGGTCCTGGAGATGGCAAACTGAAGCCTGCTTTTATAGAGTGCCAGCTCAGGGACCTGTTCCCAATTTGCAGATTTGGCCTGTTGCATTCTAAAAGATGTTTAATATACTYGATGCCTGTTTGTGTTAATGTTTACCATTGAAGTTCTTCATTATTTGATGTTATATTTGGCCATAGCATTAAAATTCCATTGGATCGACTGAAATCTAGTGTCAAATCAAAGCCAAAGAATCATCTTTGTGATAGACTTTCAGCTTCCATCCAAACACTTTAAAAAACAAAAATCAATTGTAAGTGTTTGTAGCTTTTCTTCCTTTTGCCAGAGAAACAGCAAACACTTTATTTATGGGCTGTTTTTTATATGCACAGCTCTGGAAGAGCTGAGCCCAAAGCCATGGACCAGCAGGGAAGCACAAGCTGCTCTGCCAGGAGGGCACAGCTCCGTCCCTGCCAGGCTCAGGAGGGAATGGGGATGGCTGAGAGCCCTGTGATCCCTTCTCCAGGCCCCAGCATTTGGGATAACAGCATTACCTACAGTCCTTCCCACCCAATCCCCACGGCCTGGGGCACAGCTGATGGACTGCACAGTTCTGCTGCCTGGAAACATCCCGGGTTTATTTGGGTCACAGCATCCAGAATGGTTGGGTTGGAAGGGACCTTAAAGCCCATCCCATCCCACCCCTGCCATGGCAGGGGCTCCTCCCACTGTCCCAGGTGCTCCCAGCCCTGTCCAGCCTGGCCTTGGGCACTGCCAGGCATCCAGGGGCAGCCCCAGCTGCTCTGGGCACCCTGTGCCAGGGCCAAGGGCAGGATTTTTCCATGGAAACTCAGTGATAAAGGGTCAGGAATCAATCCCCACATGCCATGGGGAGTCACAGTCTTTGGGGGACGCTGAGGACCCTGGGGTCTCACAGAGTTGGACCCTGCAAATCACACAGGGCTCACAAAGCCCCTGACATGGCTCAGCAAGGCCGCAGCAAACATAAAGAGAGGTTTGCCTAAGTCCAGACGTTCCTGAACTCAAAGGAAAATATGATGGCCTGGATTAAAAGCTGGGAATTAGTATTTAAACATAAAGCTGGGAGGTTAGGTTTGAGGAACAGTCAGCAGATATTCCCCTGGCCAGTTAAAAGGGGAGCTCTGTGAAAAGCCCCTTGTGCAGCCCACCAAAAACTGCCTAAGTGGACAAGGATGTTTCAGACTGTGTCCCCTCTCCAGAATATTTCCTCCAAATTTTTAATCAAAATTAAGATACTTTGCATTTCAGCGAACTTTTTCTTTTTTTCAGGATGGTGTTTTTTGAATCTAATGATAATAAATTAAATTCTGTAAATGTCATCTCAGTACATATGAACATTTCTTTTGACAGTATTAATTGGCATATTTTGATTAACAAAGAGTTCCCACTTTGTTCCAAACTGGATTTCTTTCTGAAATGGGAAAAATTGCCTGCAAAACTTTTCTAAGCTTTTATTAAATGCTGAGAAACCAAGAAAAAAAGAACCACAGCATTATAGTGAAGTAAGCATTCCATACTCCCAATATGTAAGCAGAGGATGGGGACAGAAGACTTCTTTAGTTCTAGCAAACAGCCTTGGCCATCCCCAGCAGTGTGACCTTCTGTATCCTGAGCTGGACAGCCCATCTCCCAGCTGACCCCAGAGCTGCTCCCTGCTTGATGCAGGCAAGAAGCCTGTGCAGCTTTATGTGTAGGAGAAACATTTTTCTCCTTCCAGTAAAACAAATACTGGTCTTACAGGAGGTTGAAGCAACTTCTGGCTTAAGGCAATAAAATAAAAAAATCCCAGAACCCCAGAATCATTAAGGCTGAAAGAGACCTCCCAGAGGTCTCTTTCCAGAGCCACAAGTCCAGCTTGTGCCCCATTCCCTCCTTGTCCCCAGCCCAGAGCTCTCAGTGCCACCTCCAGCCCTTCCATGGACACCAAACCCCCCTGGGCAGCCCCTCCCAACCCCTGAGCCCCCTTTCCATGGGGAAATTCCTGCTGTGCCCACCGTGAGCCTGCCCTGGCCCAGCCTGAGGCCGTTCCCTCTGCTCCTGTCCCTGTTCCCTGGAGCACAGCCCGACCCCCCCGGGCTGTGCCCTCCTTCGGGCGGCTGTAGGAGGGGCTGTGCTCTTCCCTGAGCCTCCTCTGAGGAAGACTGAGGGGCTTGGATCTGACCGTTCCAACAGCTGGGCCAGGCTCTTCTGTGTAAATTGGATTGTTCCATTGTCTCCACTGAGCAAACCCAATTTTTATTAGCAGAGGATCCCAATATCAGCACTTGCTGAGCTATCCCAAGTCATATCAGTGACAAATCTGGCCTTCAGACACATTTATCACATCTGCCACTTCCAAATAAAAGGGGCTCATTGCATCAATGAAATGGCATCAGAGGAAACTTAGAGCTGAGGCAATATGTTAAACATTAGCCACAATGCTCACAGGCCTAGGAAGGCCTGATAAGCCATGATTAAACTTAATTATGGATTATTTTATATTACCTACCTCCAAGCACTGTGGAAAATTGCTTCCTTTTAACTGCCTTGGCGGCTCTCTCTGACCGTGCACATTCTGGGGGGATTTTCTCATGATTGATGTATTTGTTTACTGAGCTCCCTGCTCAAACACGGCGGATCCTCCCTTTAATCAGAGGTGTGAATACCTTAATAGTTGTCAGAGCCCACATGAACCTCTTGATTAAAAGACATCCTCACACTTACCATTAAAGAAATACATGAAGCAAATTAAATTTGTATTCTCATTACACACCCCACAAAGGGAAAATAATAATTTGGTGTTCATGTACTTGGCTGGCTGGTATTTCATCAAGTTGTACCTTACAAGAGAAATGGGGTTTTTTTCCTATTTTTCCCCTTTTACCAATGAGAGGGAAGGGTTTTGGTGGGCTGGGTTCTATTTTTGCCTTTGCCTAAGGGCAAAAAGCTCCATGAACATCATTTTTCACTCAACTTCCTTTGCTTGCTTGTCTACACTGGCTATTACTCTTGTTGGCTACAGCAATATTACCAATAAAATAAACATGTCAAAATTCAGAAGCACAAACAAGTTCATCTGTGACACAAATTTTGCCTGGCAAATAATTCTCTTTTTTTCTGTAAGGGCTTCAATTTCTTGTGGATTCAAAGCAAATTCATCTTAAATTTGATGCCTTAGTCTTATTTTTCTTTCCCAATCTCATTAGAGTAAAAATAGCAAGGATATCCATATGATTAAAGACTTCATGTGCAAGAAAGCAATCTGGTCATAGTGCTCCTTAGCTTTATGTACTTCTTTCTATTTGACAACATTAATTTGCCATCTGTCAGCTCAGTTACAGAGTTTACTTGCTGCTTGCTTGGCGTTCACCTCCCCCTTTTTCGTTGTCAGCTGTTTTTAATAGTTTGGCCTCCTTGAGTGGGCCATTTATGCAGATTTGAAACAGGAGAAATCCTAAAAACTGACCATATGGGAACCCACTTTGTACTCCCCAGGCTGGCATAGCCATGCACAGACCTCCTCCCCCTTCCGGGCACCCCCAGCACCTCAAAAATCCAATTTTCCCATACCTCCATAGCACCTTCCATCTGGGGGACTCTGGGTCATCACACCACAGACACAAACAGATGAATTTTGCACTCTTGGGCAGGTCAGCTGAATTGTACAGGATTTCCTGGGAGCTGCATTCAGCCCTGTGCATGCAACCAGATAAAAGGTAAAAATGGAACACTTTTCCTTTTTTTGGAAAAGCCCTGTTTTTTGGGACAGGAGGCTTTTGGAACAGAGCATTTGGGCCAAGGGACTGCCATGGGAGGTGAGGTTAGCTATCAGACTGACAGGATTCCATCAGCATGGGCATTTTTTTCCAGATTCCAAATATTTAAACCTCCAAAATTCATATATGAAGTTAAGAGTTATTCTTCTGATTACAGATACATCAGCTTATATATCTGAAATCCCACCCATTTATTTGAATATACAGGAAAAAAAAGTCTATTTTTTTCCATGTCATTTTTCTGCCTGTTGAAGAGATTCAGGATCCTCATGGGCATTGAAATGAAAAGCCAACATGAAGACTGATGACTGCCTCATTCTAAAGGAAGAGCAGAGCTGTGCACTGCCCAGGGCTCCATGGCTCATTCGTGATGGGGAGTGTAAGCACTGTGAGTGCTGCCCATTGCCCTCAGGGTGGCCCAAGCTCCTGCTTCTCTACCTGACTTGGGAGAGGGGAACTGCCCTTGGAAGGGTTTTCATGCTCAGAAGCAGTGAAATCACCTGAAAGGAAGTGAATGAAATGTTTTGTGTTAGCATGAGAATTCCTTAGTTTGCTTTGCTTCTGTCCYATTCCAGGAAAAAGTTACATTATCAGGGCTCCTGACTGGTTTGCACTGTGGGTTTGCTGGCTTCTTTCCTGGCTGCCTTTCCAGAAACTAATTTTTAAATGATTAGAGAAAAAGGTAAAAGCTCAAAACCTTTTCAACTGAAAAGCCAATAGGAGCTGTAGAACAGTATCTCAGGTCTACAGAATTTAAACAGAAAGGACCAGGGTTTGTCTTCACACCCATGCAGGGAGGACACAAGAGGTGGGAGATGTTGGTCTGGGGGATCTTCACCTGTTTTGGGCCTTTTTGCTGAGATCAGCCCAGCAATCCAGAACAAGGGCTGGACAAGGTCAGCCAGGTCCAGCTCAGAGGGCACCTGGAGCTCAGCTGAGAGTGTTTTTGCTGGTTTGGAACCAAACCCTGGGCAGAAAAAGAGCCACTGTTGGGGCAGATCCTGTCAAGGAATCCTGAAGAGAGCTGCAGGTGATGGGGACAGAAGGGTGACCCTACCTGGGCCAGGCTGGTCAGTGGGACAGTCGCCATCAGRAATTCAGGCACGAAGCTGACAACACTTTCCATCAGGACTGCTATTTCCAGCAAAGGGAAGATGGAAAGGTTTCCCAGCTCTGA
Organism: Cardinalis cardinalis; assembly: GCA_014549065.1. Lineage (NCBI taxonomy): Eukaryota > Metazoa > Chordata > Aves > Passeriformes > Cardinalidae > Cardinalis > Cardinalis cardinalis. The sequence goes on from JACDOX010000212.1 coordinate 52,389, forward strand.
TGGCCCAACCCCAGCTTGAGCAGCCACGAGAGGATCACCCCAGAACGGGTGAGCCAGAGCCAGAGCAACAAGTCCAGCCCCRCTGCCCCAGTGGGAGCCCAGCCAGATGTGTGCCTGCCTCTGGGGCTGGAGCAGCCCTGTAATTTATAACAGTCTCTAGGCTGCTCTCATTTATGTGGGGGCCAGTGCKCAGCTCGTTCAGAGAGAGTTCAAAGGCTGCCCCGAGCAGCTCTGCAGGCGGGATGGCCACYGGCAGGGCCCAGGCCAGCACCTGGCACCATCCGCTTGCCACTCCCGATCCACCCCTGGCTGTCTTGCACAAAGAGGGCTGGTGGGCAGCTGGTGGCTCTAACAGGCTACCAAAGGTCCATCCCACCTCCTCCAGGTACCTGGCAAGCTCTGCTTTGCATCACCTCTCTGTAATGCACAGATATGCCCAGATTGATGCAGGGTGCAAAAATGCAGCCCCAAAAGACACCCCAGCAGGGTGTGCTGGTCACAAAGCTTGTCCCATACTGCCTGCCCAAAACACCACTTGAACTTGGTACCAAAGGCAGCATTTCATATTTCTGAAATGTAATCCCTGCTCSAAACATCTCCAGTATCAGCACATGTTGGATTCAGGTATCCAAATATTTAAGAGCATCTTTTGGGACACTGTTGGCCAAACCCTGCCTTGTGTAGCCAACATGCTGCAATAGATGACAGAAGTTATAATGGCAAAACAAATCCATCAATGTTTTGACCCAAACAGAARTGCTGGGGGAAGAAGAACATCAGCATGGTGTTGTTGGCAAAATGGGGCTGAAATGTTCAGTTTAAGGAAGCTGAGCCATTTTTATTTGTAATAAGGCCTGACAGCTTTCAGGACATGCTGTCTTTACAGAGACTGGATTCATTCTAGAAGCTCATTCTCTTGCACAGGAGTTTAGTGAACCAACCAGCCCTCCTCCTTCTCCTCTCTGGGAAGACTCATGAGCTGCAGGGAACTCAGTGTGAATGGGAGGTGTGTGTGCTGGGTAATTACACCAGCACCTCTAAAATAAATCACCAATCAACTGTTGATATGACTGCAAACCTGGAATGCATCCTCATTTTGGGCTAGGAGAGGGTCTTCAGCAATACTCTACAAAGTACAAAGGAAAAAAAAAGGAAATTGACTTTAAAAGCAACCTTTTAATAATACTGAGGTGTTGACGAAATCCTCAGAGAGTAAATGAGCTCCATCACACAGGATGGACTCGCTGCTTGGGAAGGGGCTGCTGGCATCTGCTTGGAGCTTTGCTGGGGACAGGAATTCACCGGCTGAAGGGCTGCTGCTGTCCCTTGTGCCTAGAGGAGATGCTGCAGGGCTGTATGAGCTGGTCCTGGCTGTGGCACTGACTGTCCAAGTGCTCCGATCCCTTAAGCATCCATGGTCCAGTAAAGGATGTCAGCACACTTGCACATCCTCTGTAACACCACAGGTGCCTCTGCTCCCCTCTCTGCAGCTGTGACCACCACCATGGACAGCACAGGATGCCTTCCAGTCCCTCTCCCCACCTGGGAAAAAGCCACACCTCAAAGTGTCACCTTGTTTTAATTATGGGGACGAAMGAACTGCACTTACACATATTTTGGTCATGCTCTGCTATTTCAACCTACTAAAAGGGAAATGAAAACCCTCTAAGTAACTGAGATTTACAAACCTTCCTGTCCTGAACTTGTCCTGCTCTCCTGGGTCACCTGCAGAGCAAGGTCCTGGTTGAGACTGCAGGAGAGAGACAGCAGAGTCCAGCACTGCTGCCATGCTCTGCTCCTCCCTGCCTGACTTCAGTCCCCTCGTCTCCCTCTCAGCTTTCCTTTCCTTAAACAATTTGAAGCTTCTTTTGTGTCCTGGTTGGTTTTCAGATGCGCCATAAAAATGCACGTGCTGGGAATGCTGGGGTTAAGACATGGGAATGCAAGCATTGTGGAAATAACTTGGCTTTTGTTTTTCTTTTCCTTCCCCTTTTTTCCTTTCTATAAACCAACTTTTCCACTTCTTTAGTATGTTGGCACTTAGAGCTTGCTTGGCCTGTTAATAGAAACAGGGACTGAAGGGGGTCAGAGAAATTATCTGTTTAGGGAAATGAGCAGAGGCTGTTGCAAGCTCTCAGCCAGGATTCCAGCAGGTAATTCCATGTGCAAGGACCTGCACATCCAAGCATTCAGCTGTTGGGAACTCAGTGGCTGTGATCCATGACCCAGCTGTCACTGCCTTCATGCCCTGTGTCCTTTGTGGACATTTTTGGGGAAAGATGTCAGATGCTGGTGAGTACAGCTATCCAGGGGCATCAAGTCATGGACACACAGAATGGTTTGGGTTGAAAGGGATCCTAAAGCTCATCCCATTCCACCCCTGCCTTGGGCAGGGACACCACCCATTATCCCAGGTTGCTCCAAGCCCCATCCAGCCTGGTCTTGGACACTTCCAGGGGTCCAGGGGCAGCCCCAGCTGCTCTGGGCACCCTGTGTCAGGGCATCACCACCCTCACAAGAGAGAATTTCTTCCCAATGTCACACCCAGTCCTGCCCTCTGTCACTTAAAGGCATTCCCTGTGTCCTGTCCCTCCATCCCTTGTCCCAGGTCCGTCTCCAACTCTCCTGGAACCCCTTTAGACACTGGAAGGGGCTCTGAGGCTCTCCAGAGTCCTCCCTTCTCCAGGATGAGCAGCCCCAACTCTCCTACCCTGGCTCCAGAGCAGAGGGCTCCAGTTGTTCTTCAGTTTCTCACTCTTCATCAATGTCTTGGGGACATCTTTATGCTGTTCCTGCAGTGCTTTGGACACTGATGGCTGTTCCAAAACTCTTCTCAAAAGCAGAATAACACCAGGGCAATTTCAGCTCCTTTTCTCTGGCCTGTTGCAAAGTGTCTGGGGAAGTGCTGTTGTAGGCAGATCATAATTAATAATTAGCATTATTTATAGTGGGGCCTGCAGAACAGAATTGAAAGTGTCATCAGATTCTGCATCCAAAATATTGTCTCAGTCAGTCCTTTCTAATTCCCAGGCATTGCTGTGGGAAGATACAATTGCACATGTGAATACTTTCCCATGCCTCCTCTCCATGTGCCTATTTCCATGTGTAAAGCATCTGGGAATGCTCGTAGGGCCTCGTTGGAAATGCAGTGTGTGTGTGTAAATTGTTGCTTGTCTACATCTGTGTATCTAATTGCATGTGAAAATCACTACTTGAGTTGCATCAATGAAATACAACTTTTTGAAAATACAGCTTGCATGTGTTTCTCATTCATTTTAGTGAGGCACAAGATGATCCAGTTGAAAAACAGTAGCTAAGACCAGATGTTCTTCTGCTCCTACAGCGTGAGAGAAGCAGCTCAGCCTTAAGAAACTCAAAGCTGCTCAGCTTATGATACTTGCATTATCATGGGAGAGAAAGATCATCTCCTCCAGTGGCCTCCCTTCCCTAGGACCCACTGCTAAGGGAAAATGGCAGGAGTTCACCTTCGCTGCCAGGAATTTAGAACCAAGCACCAAGGCTTCTTCAAGTGCTGATGAGCAATGGCTGGACATGTGTTCTGGTCATTTAGTGAGTCTGGAGGAAACAAGGGGACACTCCTGGGGACACTGCTGGCCAGTTAAGACTGGACATATGGCAAAGGCTTAATAAAATATGTGATGGGAAGGGTAACTTAAACAGCTTTGCCAAAATGTCATTTTAAAACTATGTGCCTAATTTCTAAACAATTGAGTTTTAAAGATTTAGTAACTCCTTGAATTTTTCCACAGCTCTGCTGCTACTTGGGTCATATTTCCAAATTCAATGTACCTCTTACTCCTCCACTTAAAACATTCACTTTTCATTTAGATCTGCAGGAATAGCAAAATCTGGATTACTTTCAAATTATTGGCCAAGCTCAAAGAGACATCCCAGCCCTTTATGGGGTGCAGATAAAAGAGCTCAGAGTCCCTGCTCTGCCAGGAAAAATGTTCACTTTCTGTGAAATGCATTAAGAAATCAAATGAAGCGCTTATTAAACTTTTAGATGCAAGAATCTGAGAATTGGACAATGATGCATGTCTATGTCAGATGCTTGAGATGAGRTGGAGCCTGTCATAAACTGCTGCTGGATGCAGAAATGAAGCTCCCTCTGCCCTCCCCCATCTGCAGAGTACTGAAGTAGGAGCTGAGGCTGAAAGCACTCTTTGTGAGGATCAGCTCCAAACCCTTCTCTTTATTTACCAGCTTGCTGAGACTGACAAAGTATTTGACGTCTTGGAGCCTCCAGCCTGAGAGCCTGGCTTGTAGCCATAACTGTCAGTGATTGTACCTGCTTTGGCATTTATTTTTCAGTGCCCTGACCTGCACGTCTTCCTGTCCTGTTGACRAAGGACCTCAAGTAGAAGAATTTGCTCCACACTCTCTTCCCTTCCGCCTCTTTCAAAACCCTCCAATAAACCCATTCTGGGTGCTCTCTTCCAGAACATGTGAACCTACTCCTTCTCTTTTCAAAGCAGCATTGGATATTCCATGGCTATTCTGAGGGATTAATTATCCTTCTGATGAGAGGTGTTTGAGTTGGCAGAGGTGCTCCCTGCCCACTGCAGGTGTTGGAAGTGCAGGACTGTTAAAGAGTTCTCCTTTTCCCATCAGGTCTCAGGTCACCTTCACAGACAATGCCAGACTGTACAGGGAAGTCAGRTCATGGCTCTGCTGATAAACTCATGAGCAGCTGAGGCTTGCAGAGCCCACCCATTTCCAGCAGCTATTGAAATCTTTTCACTTCTCACTGCTAAAATGACTGCATTTGATCTATAAATGGAGGCAGGACAGGATTTCAGTTTATAACTGCAAATATGTGAATGGGGCTGCTGCAAGTAAGGGTGGGTGTGACCCCAGGTTTACACCCGAAGATGCAGCAGAAATCTGCCAAATTCCCTGGGAGCTCAGTGAGAAAAGGAGTTTGTACTTTTGCCCTGTTTAGACAAATACAAAACATGCACAGCTAAATGATAGTAAAAATAAATATCTATTTGTTTTGCTTTAAAAATGACCATATTAAATAATGAGTAAAGGTTTGTGTTCATATGGTTTGTCCTCAAAGTAAGATGCATGGGTACCAGACTGAGAGACCACTTACCCTGGAATATGCTGCTTAAGATACTGCCTGCATTATTCTTCCTTTCTCCTGGCAAGGTCATATCCAGCTTAGTGATGAATTCTTTTCTAATTACAACTTAAACAGAGGATTTGAAATATTTGAAAACCTCATCTGCACATTTGGGCATATATTTTTGCTCCTGTATTGACTTTTACCTCACATACCAGCAGTGAGACTTTGAAGGAGTAAGATATTAACATATTAACAGGGATCTCAAACCCTAAAACATCAGAGGTCAGGCTGCTGCATTGACACCAAACTCCTGTAGGGTCACTTGGGCTCCTCTCAGCCAGCTGGGCCCTGCAGGATCATTTGGGCTCCCAGGGGCTCCTTGGAGCCAACTGCTGTCCTCAYCTGGAGCACTCAGTGTTCCCATGCTTTGCCATGTATTTATTTTCCCAGCTTAATGTGGCAGTTCAGATGATCTAAAATCATCTTTAAATGTCCTGGGACATTCTCCATTTGCTGTGAGAGACTCAGCAATCCCACAATGATGAGAAAAAATGCCTTGAAAGTCCATTTTCTCCAGATGCCCATCTGGCTGACTCCATTTCTCTACGGCTTCCAGTGATGGAATGAAATCCTGATGATGCCATGTACCTCAAAGCACTGAATTAATTCCTTTCAGAGCAATTTCCTAAGACTCAGCAGTCTTCAACCAAGTAGGCTCTGGCAGAATGGTGGTCAGAATCTCCCTCCACTCATTCAGAACATGTTATTGCTGGTGTGGGAAGCAGATCCAGCCGACCAGTACTGCCTGCTTCCAAAGAAAACACTCGCTTTACTGTATCTGGTGTTTTGAAATGTATGAAAATAAATTATTTATTATCATGACTTTTGGGCTGAACCTGTTTATATGGGCTTGCATCTGTCTGATCTGAAGACTGAGTCACTGACTGACAGACACCCTCTTGGCTGGTCCCGTTAGTTACATTATGTCCATACTATTCCAACAGCTTAAATAAAAATAGCAAGCTTGAAACTTCTCTTCTGTTGGCATTTCTTCATAGAGACAGGGTGTTTCTTAAAGAAACATCAAATCACTCTTAAAGAGGTCAGATGTGCAGGGTGAAATGGCAGAATTAATGGTGAGACTCCCTGGCTGCAGCTTCCAACCCAGCTTTAGCCCCCTCAGCTGCTGTGCTGGATGACAAGAGAATGGCTGAGGAGGTTTGGACATTTAGAGCTTCCCACAAATATCAATCAATGACAACTAAAAACCTGCTCCCGTCCAAAATCTGCTCCAGTCCAAAACCTGCAGCCCTTCTGCCCCTGCCAGCCACTTCCACATCTGGCAGCTGGGGCAAACTCAGAAGCAGTATTTCCACTGACACCAAGTTAATTCTTTTTCCTCCTTTTCACTTTGTACCCCCWCAGAGAAGTGAAGACTGAAGTGAGAGCTGCAGAGGAGCCCCTTGGAGAGGGAGCATGAGGGAGGGGTGGGACTGCAGCAGGGACTCCCATCCCAGTGGCAAGGATATCATATGGAACTGGGGAAATGTGACTCAGTAGAAATACGATTTCTTCATTCTCCCATCCAGCAAGGTGCCAATGCCTCTGGACATTACAGGTCCTTACCTGGCCTGTCCTTTGGAGGACTCTTCGCAGTGTATTGAGACCACAAAGGATTGGTCACACAAATTTATGCTGCAATACCCACCGGCATGTCTGTCTGCCAGGCAGCAAGACAAAACCAAACCACAGTCATGCCGTACTACTGATGCTTTGAATCCTTCAGCATTTTTCATTCTAAATGCTCTGCTCAGGATCATGAACCCAAATATATCAGAGGGGCTGTGGTGAACACTGTGACTGGCCTTTTGTCCTAGAACTCCTAATTCAGTGAGTGGAGCCGCTGCTGGGCTGGATGTACAGGTGATCAGCCAGGGCTTTTCCACCTAATACTCATCTCCATGTATCTGAGACAAGTGTCTGCTCACTATTTCTCCCTGCATTCACAAATTGTAAAGGAGAAGAAGCAATTGAGTGGTGTGGAATTGTGCAGCCGAGGAGAACGTGCAAAGATGAAGAGGATCCCACACCTTGGAGCCACAGCCAGTATCTCACTGAGTTCAATATTCTCCACTCGCTGTGCGTATGCAAGCATGGAAGACCATGAGTAGGATGTGTGTTTGTGGTGGAAGAGGAATGCAAACTATGCTCTGTGTGGATGGAATATGCCTGGTGCTGAAAGCTGTGGGATGGAAGAATGAATGCAGTTGTATTGGAAGAAGGAGGAATGCTTACAGTATTTTGTGTCCTCAAATGTGGATTAGCTTGGAAGGGGATGTAAGGTGGGAAAGACGTATCCTGAACACCTGTTTCTACATCTGCATGTTTTTTAACTCATTTTGGAGACAGCGTGCCTTGCTCCTCACCCTCTCTTTGTTCTCCACTAAGGTCCTTTCCATCTCATACAAAAAGAATTCCTCCTCTCTTGGAAGTCACCTGTCTTTCCAATAGTGCAGTGGTGCCCATGAGCACGTGTGAGGGCTGTGGAGGCTGGCACACATCTGCCTGTGGAGGAAAGGAGAACTGGAGCAGCAGAATTCACCCACCCTGGAACCAAACCTCCTCCTCCTGCTGCTGCTCTGAGTGTGCTCCATGTCCTCCGACTTCCTTGGTGTTGGTTGGCTGCTTTCATGGGATCACACTGAATCCCAAACTGGGTCAGGCTGCGGGAGCACAGGGCTCAGCCRGTGTCACCTCCGTGCCCCAGCAGGGCCATCCCAGAGCTCAGGGCACAGCAGGCTGTGCTCACAGCTCTGCCATGGCCCCGGGCAGGGACACTGCACAGCCTCTGCATCATCTGCTCAGGCTGGCACTGCCCAGGGCAGCAGCTCTGCCTCCTGGGCAGGGGCAGCTCCTGGGCTCAGGCCCTGCCCGTGGCTCTGGGGCCATGGCTGGGCCTGGAGCAGAGCCTGGGGCTGCCCTGAGCCTGCACACAGGGACAGACTGGGACACAGGGACAGACTGGGACACACGGACAGACTGGGACACAGGGACAGACTGGGGGACACAGGGACAGACTGGGAGACACAGGGACAGACTGAGGGACACAGGGACAGACTGGGGGACACA
>JACDOX010000212.1:60652-114434 GCA_014549065.1 Cardinalis cardinalis
GGGACACAGGGACAGACTGGGGGACACAGGGACAGACTGGGAGACACAGGGACAGACTGAGGGACACAGGGACAGACTGGGGGACACACGGACAGACTGTAGGACACAGGGACAGACAGACAGGGACAGACTGAGGGACATGGGGACAGACTGGGGGACACAGGGACAGACACACAGGGACAGACTGGGAGACACAGGGACAGACGGGACACAGGGACAGACTGGGGGACATGGGGACAGACACACAGGGACAGACTGGGACACAGGGACGGAGAGGGACACACAAGGACACCCAGGGACACACAAGGACACCCAGGGACAGACAGACAGGGACACATAGGGACACCCAGGGCTAAGTCCTCTCTCAGCTGGGCCTCCACTCCAGGCTGAGCAGCCCCAGCTCCCTCAGCCTTTCCTGGGCACTGAGATGCTCCAGCCCCTTGCTCAGCTCCAGGAGCTCCTGGCCCCGCTGTGCTGAGGATCCACAGCTGGACACAGCACCCAGAGGTGCCCCCAGAGGTGACCCCAGAGGTGTCCCCAGAGGTGACCCCAGAGGTGACCCCAGGGCTGAGGTCTCTGACCTGCTGGGAATGTTCTTCCTGATGCCCCCAGGATCCCACTGGCTGAACTGAACCTGCCACTGAAGTCAGTGGGAATTTGGCCAAGTTGAGGTACTCAGGATGGACTCTTTGGGGGGTGCAGTTCTGGCAGCCACATTCCCAACTTCCCTCACAAATAAGGGATGTAATAAGTTTGCAAACAGTGCTATTCTTATTTCTGTCAGCAAAAGAAATTTAATTGATTTATCAAGAAGCCAGGGCTAAAAGTCTCTCTAGAGGCAATGGAAATATAAGTACTTTCACTGACCTCTGAAAACACATGATTTATGGGAATATCCACTTATTTACCTAAATTCCCACAAACTGACCTGAAAAGATTAGCCCTTGATCTGCAGTGGCAGGGGACTCCACAGAGGTAAAGTCACTGAAGGAGAAAGAAGCAACAAAAGAATCAAAAGAAGTATTACTGAAAACCAGAAATGCATTGAAGGCATAGAAAGTAATTTTTCCTAAGCACTGTAACAGAATCTGGCTTGGCAGTGCTGTAGGGCTGTGGATGGACACAGACTTGTCTTCAAGTGAGTTTGGTTTGGCTGTTGGCAATTAGGAGCTTGAAAGGAAATTTGGAAACACAGTAATAATAATTTCAGCTCGGAAATGCAACAACTCCCCAGACCTATAGCTATATTCCTGCTGTCTGTTCCCAGGGAACCTCCACACATGCCCCTCCATGGCGTGCTGGGCTGGATGAAGTCAACCTCCACTATGGAAAGTCATTTTTACAGGATCGCTCCCACCCCTCAATGCTCTGCTGGTATCTGGTTGCCAATTCTTCCTAATGGATCACAGAAACATTTAGGCTTTAAGATAAATTCTTGTATGAAAAGCTCTATGTTCTGTCATGGTATTTCCAGCAAAATGACTGACAAACTCTCAAGATGTCCAATGGAGTAATTTAATGCATTAGACTGGACACTCCAGAGTGCCGCCCTCCTGGAAAGACGAAGAGTTTTGTTAAGATTTGGACCCGAGATTCAGAGGGTGCAAATGAGATGCACACGCCTGCTTATCAGCCCCCATAGCAAATGCTAGTTCTTAAATGTTCCTTCAAAAAAGACTCAATGAAAATAACATTCCTCCTTGCAGTCCCAGCACAGCCAGCTCCTCTGAATTCAGTCAAGAAATATGAAGAAAATGAGCCATTTCAGATGTCAGATCCAAAATACATGCTACTCAATGTGCAAAAAAAGCATTGGGAAAATAATATGGGCCACCATCAGTTTGGACGTGCAATGTTTGAGCTGATCTGGGATGTGGTGTGATCTGGGAAGGGCAGAAATGTAAAGTGAAAGCCTGGCAATCATCAAAAGGAGATCAGAGCAGAATCTGTAAATACATTTGTCTAGAGAGTAAAAAGTTGGTCAGACCATGCCCTGTGGTGGCTCTGAAYCAGGACTGATGCTCTGTCATGCCCCAGAGTCTCATCTGAAGCCACCCTTTGATCTTCTCAKGGTGTTTTAAGTAAAGAGGCTATAGAGTCCATCAGGATCAGGCCATGAGAACCTGAAGCCAGATTTGGATCTGACTCTGTGGGTTTGGCTCATTCCTAAGCAGAAGTGAAAATGTGCTTGGTGGTCTGATCCAAGACTCCAGCAAACAGGTGAGTTGGCTTTGTGCAAAACCACTGCATAATTCTGCATGATTGGCACCTTTCACTTAGAGAGGCCTGAGCTGCATTAGCTACCAATAAATGACAAGGGGTGGGAGAGATTTGGAAAGGAGTTGGCTCTGTTCAAGGTGGAGGTTCTCTCATTTTCATGAACCCAAACCCACACTGGAATGGAAAGTAAAAGAATGAAGTACCTACCAAGCCCCTAACAGCAAGGAGAATGCCGTTTGTCTTAAAACAAACAAAAAAATTCCCCTTAATGTGATAATCTTACCATAACTAATTATTTCAATGAAAACAACACCAAGAAGTATCCTGGAGTCAGAGGCATGAACTTCGAGCTGGTAGGTCAGTGGTAACATATCTTGTTTGGACAAGCCTGACAAAGATCTGCTGAGCAATATCCACCAGGGCCAGCAGTGCTTGGCTGCCTGCGCTGTGGTGGAGAGACGGGCGTGGATCACAGGGTCACTGCTCCTCCACGCACACCAGCCAAGCAAAATGAAGCATGGCCAAACCTTCTTCAGCTGATGGCAAGAGGGAAACGCTGAAAAGTCCTAAAAATGGCTGCTATGGATGAACTGGGAGATGGTTGCAGTAACAATGACCTAGATCCGCATGTCCAGCGTTGCAGCCAGCACAACCCTGGTCCAGCCTCTCCCTCCTCTGCAGTGGCCTCCATGCTGTGTTTTCATGTGTCCAGCCCACAGCTGTGCCAGGGGATGTCTGCACCACAGACTGCAGAGGAACCTGGAGCTGTGAGTGACCTCATCAGGGCACCTCTGACCTCAGAACCTGCTTTGCATAACCAGTTTCTAACCGTATTTTTAATGCTGAAAGAGCATTGTCCTTGTGACAGAGCCGAGGTGTCTGAGGCCAGGTGTCTGCTGATTTAAACACAGAACACACCTGCCCCCAGAACCTGGGAAGTCCACAGCAAGTGGATGTGGAGAGACAGAGCACAAAGAGATCAACTGGAGATTTGCACTACCTTAGGAAATTCTTGCTGTTATCAAATCCAACTGTTAGCAGAATACAAACAAAAAAGGGAGAACAGAAAATTACATAATTTCTTTCTGTTTTGAATGAGAGTTTTGTCTGGCTGTCATCCTGAAACAGAGAATAAAACTGGATGCACCTAGTACATTTTAATATTTATTAGCTAGGCTATGGAAAGGAGTTTAGTTATGCATAGAAATCTAGCCATGTTTTTGAGGGGCAAGTCCTATTTTAGTCATTTCACACACCAGACCTACAGTGAATGAGGTTTTGGCAGTAAAAGAGATACCTATGATGTCACCCAGAGAACATTAATCCATTTGCAGACAAAGGTTAGATTACCAGGTCAGCATCAAATTTCTGGGACAAGACCATTTTCTAGGCTGTATTCTTTCTGCAAACCCACTGACAACAAAGTTCTGTGAAGCAACACATCATATTGGCCTTGTCCAGTGTCTGAGCAGGAACAAGAGAAGGACAGCCCATCCTTGCAAGATGTGCTTTGAAGTGGGAAATGTAGATTCATTCAAAGGCCAGTAGATAACTCTTAAACCAGTTAAGAACATCCCTCCCTCAGTCATGAGAAAGAACTCATTAAAAAGTAGAGGAATTGAGAAAACATAAAACCATAATCATCATGGTCCAGGACCAAGAGAAGGTGATGGCTGAGGATGACTTCCAGTTGTACCTGAAGAAGTGAAGGGATAGTGTGTGGCACAGCTCAGTGATTATAACCAATTAATGCCATTAACATTCTTTTCAGTTCCTAGGTGTTGGTTTGATGCTAGGGATGACTCAAGAGGGAAATCTTAACATGTTATGAGGATGGAATGCACTCAGAAGCTGAAGGAACTACAAAAAGCACTGATACTTCTCCCTTCCTAGCAGTGGCTGATGGCTGTCAGTCCTGCTCTTTCTCTACGGCATCTTAGAAAACAGCTTTAAAATTCATCAGATCTTGGACATCCAGCATGGGTACCTCTCCACCAAGTAGCCATTTAATTTATAAGGGGATTTAAATATTGTAAAACTGAATAAAATGCAGCTGCTTCCATTACAGACAAGTGAACTTTGTGTAAGCTCTACAAAGATGTGACTTCCAGATTAAAAGGACTTTGCACAGTTCGTTCTGCCCTGGTGGACAGGTGGATTTTTGGATCAGTTTGGGCAGAATTTTCTTTTGTGTTGTGCAGTCCTGAATTCCGCCCTCTGCTCTGTTTGCTCACCAGAGAAACACGTGCAGTGAGACAGCTGGTGGCCATATTGACATCTGCCTGATTTTGTTAAGTTGGAAATTTGGCTGGATAAGTTCAACACCAGATTGCCGAAGCACAAATAATTTCCATGTAATGTCTGGAGCCCCCATGTTTGCTGAGAAGGATGGACTCTAATCCTGCATCATTCTGCTATTCAGATGACCCAGTCCAGGTTGCTGCCAAGGGATGTGGGGAGAAACCAAAGCAGGAGCATAAAACATGTGAAAAATAGATTTTCATACTGGATTTTGGTAGGAAGGAATGAATTCCAAATACCTCTTGGAAAGCTTCCCCAGTGATCAAGCCCAAAGCTTCCTGCCCATAGAGAATCAGCCTCCTTAAGAAAAGAGATTCTATGGAAAGCCTTACAACAAAGTTTAAAGACAATGAATGAAGTGCACCTGTGCCAGTTCAGTGACACCCCCCCACCCCGCCCCTGATTTGCGCCAGTAAAAATCAGTGGATAGCCAAGGTAATACCAGTTAATTATTAAATATATCATCAGTGTAACCATGCCCTCTAGAGGACTAAGTTTACCTTCATAGAGACAAAACCAACCCCTGGGTTGGAACACTCTTAAAATATGGGGAAAAGGCATTTTGGATGTTTGCATTCCTTCCACATCTGAATGTAGACATGAATAATGATTTCCTCACTGGCACCATACCAAACATACCCAAGATGGCACTGATAGGTGAGTTTTACCTTTTGTAGCCACCTGGTGTCTCTGCCAAACAATTCATTCAGCTAATCCCCATCCAGATATCAAAGGTTTGATCCAAGGTCAATCTCAACCAAAAGGAAGGTCACTCGCATACATTTGACTCAATTTGTTGAGTGTTGAATAAATAGTGTTCATGTTCTTACCTCCTGCTTCCCCATATTTCTTTTCTTTCTGCATTCACATTCCCCAGCTTTCCATGATCAGTATGGTTTACATTCCCAGATGGCTTGAACTGTAAAAATGCACRTGAGCTCCACGTGAGTGCAGTTTGTCTGTGGTGGCTGAGATGGCCCCAGTCAGATGGAGTGCTGGGGGCAGGACCAATGGTGTCCATGAGGACATGGCGGCCCCACAGTCCTGAAGGAGCCACCAAATGCTTGAGGAGTTATTTTTTGGCCTAAGACATCCACGTTTAGAGATCAGAACCCACTACTGTTAGTGGATGAACCACAAACAAGCAGCCGTGTGCCAGCTACTTTGGAAAACAAAATCTGGAAAGGAGCAGGGGAAAGGTCCAAGATATAACAGGAAGCAATAGAAAGGAAGTTCTTATCAGTCCAGTGGGCTTCTGGGCAGAACTAGCCCATGGAAGCAGGGCTAGAGTGTGGCTGCCATTCAGGCTGTTGAGGGAGAAGCACACAACAGGGAGGTCCTGCTCTTGCTCTCTGCCAGAGAATATTTTGACACCTTTTCTGTGGCACCTTAGCTTAGCGCCCAAGGCAGGCTGCTCCCCATGTATTTAAGGGACAGATAGTTGGAGTGCAGCTGCAACTCTGTGGTCACATTGAGTAAACCCAAAATAGTTAGCACATAGGATTTTCAGAGGCTGCACCATCATCTTTGCTCTTCTCATTGAGCCATTGGGATGTAAGACACCAAATATGCTACAGCTACACCAAATATACTACAGCTGTCAGCTGTTGGTTTTCAAACCCACTTTGGGAATGTTTTCTTTTTCTTCCTTTTTTAAATCCCACTTTACRGGATTCTTGTTCTTCCTGACTTTTCTCTCAGTGCAAGAATATGTGTTTTTTTCCCTTGGTTACTTTGACTCTGCTGACCTGGTTTCTTGCCTTCCTTTGGAAATGTTGAGGTGTGTCAGCAATGGAGAGGATGAATCAGTGAACATAGAGCAGGTCTGGGAAAACCACTGCAGAAAGGAGCATGTGGGGRGCAGAGAGGATCAGGGAGCCTGTGGAAACAGCTCGGTGTTGGAGGGTTCTATAATTTTCTCTTTTCTCCCCAAATTTTCACTAGCAGCTGGCATTGCTGCCTAAGCAGATGCTGCTCTTTCTCTCAGTTCAAAAAGATCCTGTGCCCAGCTTAAAGGACAACACAACATTCCAGTGCAGCTGAAGAACACCCAGTATATCACAAACTTTCTGGGCCTGTTGGGAAGAAGGATGGTTGGCTGGGAAGGTGCAGGTCTGGCCCTCAGAGAAGGCTCAGCAGGGAGGAACCCAGGTTTTAATTCCTTCCCAGAAACACCAAGAGCCTCATTTTGGGATCCTGCTCTGCCATTCATTGCTTGGTCACAGCCTACTGTGACCAAGCACCAATGGTACAGCCATTGGCTTCAGCAGCAATAAACACACCTGAGAAACAGGCAGAGGTTTGGAGATGGTTCATGCAGACACCTYGGTCAAGTGAATTATGTGATAAAAAGGGTATTGAACATTTGGCACACAAATATTGAATAAATGCAGAACAATGTAAGACAATGATCTAATTATTAATTTTTCAATTAAAATAGAGGATGTGATCTTTAGACATTGTCCCTACCAAAAGTCGTGAGTAATATTCTAATATATTCRTTATTCTTTTTTAAAGCCTTTTCCAGAGAAGAAAGTGAATGAAGTATAATTTAGGTGAAAAGCATTCCTCTGAATTAAACATCCTGTGTCTTTGCCCTGGAGCAGGGATGCACAGCATTCAAAGGACTTTGAGTAATCCCCTGATTTCAGCTGGATTAGTAGTATCTCAGCCTAAACTCAGCCACAAGGACCATGTGGCATCAGACTTTTTATTTCCACAGAGAGGAGCTGGTTCATGCTCAGATTTCCAAAACTACATCAATTAAAGCAATCTCCCACACCAGTACTCTAAGCATTTGAAAAGTGCTGTATAAAAATGCAGGTAGACTTATTGCAAACAAGGGKTTTTTTTCTCCTATAATCAATTGAGTCTGAATCAAATGAATGGGCGTATTGAAACCAGGACTGAAAAACAAGAGTGTAAGAGTTACATAAAGTGATAGTAGCTCTGCTAGAATTGAGTAATATTCGAGACCTTTCTCTGAAAAGGGTAAATATTTTTTGAATTCTGAATGTTTGATACAGCTACAGCAACTGACATTCTGGTTTTAGTGCATTACTAAATCACATTATAAGTCAAATTTAAAGGTAGTTAATAAAATAATTGTTATGTCAAACGGGTGAAATGTGGGTTCACCCTTTGAGAATGTCATTCTTTGGTTTTGTAGTGTCCTTTAAAGGCTAATCTAAAAGAAAATTAAATTAATTTCATGCTGACCACCTTTAAATTGCAGAAGTGAAAACCTTTCAGGACTTGCCAATTACTAAGGAAACTTCATAGCTGGATTATTCCCAAATTGCACACCCTTTATTTTAACCACTAAAGGCAAACACATGGTTTTGATGGGTCGTAAAAGAACAGGTTGCTTTTTCAGGATTGAAAGAAGCTGTAATTACTTCCCTTGTTTGGTGACTTCCTGATTTACTTAGGCTGTTATGGGTGATCCCATTCTGCTGAGGTAATTGGAGCTGCTGGAGTGCAGTCCATGACCTGAGGGAATGACCAGTGGCTTTTCAGCCTGGGTGACTTGCACCTAATGAGTGGAGCTGTGCTTCCCAGGAAACCAGGACACCATAACTGCCCTAAGTGCTCAGTGTGTGGACTTTAAAGGCTTATGTTTCACAGCCCAAGCAAATTATGCCTCTGATTTTCTGAAACCAAGCTAAGTCAGCTCCAGATACAGGGAAAATAAAGGCATTTTCTACAGGCAGGAATAAGAGAAACAGATCTCACCAGAGAGGTGAGCCTCAGATATTTCTGCAGGCAACCAAATGCTGCCATACTGACAAAAGGAGGTGACCAGCAGTTCTCAAATCAGCTCTTGTCTGTAACATGATATGTAATAAGGCATGATTTCAGTGAGGGGGTGCATGGTTGCAATGAGTGGGTTACTCTAGTAAGAACTGAACRACCTAAGAGTTAGAAATAAAATCACCTAAGTTTTCAGAGGCCAGCCCAGGCTGGGCAAGGGCATTGTGCCTGAGCCATCCTTGGAAGAGAGGAAGTTGCATGCAGTTCTCCTTTCAAGGGGACCCCCTCAGCTGAGGTGTTCCCAGCAGGTGACACAAGCAGCCAGCCACCAAGTCAGCAGTGCTCCCCAAAAAAGGCTTTTTTGGCAGGGCCTTGGCATAGCTGTAACTGCGGCTTGTTTTGGGGTTTGTACAGTTTTTCAGGTGTGTTATATTACCTTTCTGTTCAAAAGGACAAACTTGGACTTGTGTGCTGTCTGAAGTTGGGATATTGACACAAACCTGTGATTCCTGATCCAGGGTATCCTGGATCTCAGTTGTGTTGGAACTCATGCTGTCTTGGCTTATTGCTGCTGGGAGCTCAGTGCTCCAAGTAAACTGTGAGGAAGAGGCAAAATCAGCCAACTCTGAGAATAAAAATCCTATGTCATGAATCACACTCAGCTCTTCCTGTATGAGCCTAGGATAGTCTGGTGGATCTATCCAGTTTTGAAATCTTGTCAGGAGTGTGAGTACACAAAGGAGCTACAGTGAGATAAATATAATTTACACCATTGTGCAAATTCAGTTTTCACCACTTTAGTCTGTTACTCAGAGAACAAAAGCTCACGTACTTCTTCTCTGGGGTGAAAAGCAGTTGGCAAAGACCAAGGGGGCTGAGATGTTGGTGATAAATAACTACATTAATCTCCCAGTAACTCAATGCCAGATTAGGGCTAGGTCACACATGAGGATGTGAGTGTGCAAGGACAGCCCAAAATCCTGGTCTCCAAGACACTCAGAATCTATGAACTGCTGTTGAAACACCAGCCAGGAAAGAGCTGGCCTATGAGATGTCTTCAAAGTGGCCAGAATTTGCTAATACTTAAACTACCCAAATCTTACAGAATCTTAATTTCAGAAGTGTTTTCAAGAGACATCTTACTGCAAGGGACTGCAGACATTTACAGCTGAGATTTACCAGCACCTACTGGCACCAACAGAAGGTGTCACATACAGGATCCAGATGTCCTGCATGGCTGGGAAAGGCACAGAGAGCACAAAATCCTCCAGAAGCCACCRTGGAGGGCAGTCCTTAGAGAGACAGGTGGCCAGTTCATCATGGGTCACTCCCTCATCTTTTCTCTCTCAAAGCTCAACTGAAACCCTTTTCAAGATATTAGAAAACCTGGACATTTCTTTAAAGCATCCCAACAGTTGGAGCCTTCCCAACCAAGTCACTTTTCCTGATGCTGGCACAAAAACTGGATGCAAGATCATTCATTGTAACATCATCAAGCAGAGATGAAAATTAGTGATTGAGGAGAGGCTTCCTGATGTAGGGAGCTCCAGGAGCCTTTTTTCACCTGATCAGCTGAACAACATCACCATCAAGGATGTCAAGATGATCTGAAGAACAAATTCTTTTAATTCATTATGGATTCTGATATCCATAGAGAGGGAAGGAGAAACAGAGCAACTGCTGATGATACTGAAATAACATTTACAGAAGGCAGGAGTGAGAGGAGAAACCTGAGCCTGAGCCTGGGAGGGCACGCACAGAGCCACACAGTGAGGTGAGGAGGAGACCTAGAAAAGGGATAATGCAGAGACAGATAATAAATTGTAGTTTGCACTGCTGTGCATCAGGGAAAAATAATCCTATCTGTTAATTGGGGCAGATCAGATTTCTTTGTGTGGGGTTAAAGGCATATCCAGCTCCCTCCCTGTCCCCCCAGGACTGTCAGCACCACCTGACCCAACACCTCCAGACCCCAAATTCAGCATGAGCCAGCAGTGGAGGTGAGGCCAGGAGTGAAGATGCCACCCACAGCCTCCAGCTTTTGATAGCAGAAATCTGCACACCTGACACTGATTAGACTCTCAGCACTCTCTGCCATCAAAGCTCCCAGCCTGGCCAAGAGCTGAGGAAGCAGARCTGTCCTGGTCTCTGGGATAGACTGTGGGACACCAGGGCTGTGTGTCAGCATCCTGCTGTCATTTCACCTGGAAACACCTCCCACCTCCCCTTCCCAATCAAACAGCCTCATGGCAAAGSAGTGTCCAAACAGAATCTGCGAAGGACTAAAACATCAGTCCCACGTGGGTGAGTACAGTTATTTGGGTTGGAAAGATTATCAAGTCCAACTGTTAACCCAGCACTGCCAAACCCACCCCTTAACTATGATCCCAGGTACCATATTTATGCAGCTTTTAAATCCCTCCAGGGGTGGTGACTCCATCATTGTCCTGGGCAGCCTGTGCCAGGGCTGGATAACCCTTTAGGGGAAGAAATTTTCCCTCATATCCAATCTAAACCTGTGCTGGTTTACTCGAGGCCATTTCCTTTCATCCTGTCTCTTGTTCCCTGGAGCAGGTCCTGACCCCCACCTGGCTGTTCCCTCCTGTCAGGGACCTGTGGAGAGTGAGAAGGTTCCCCCTGAGCCTATAGAGCCTGTAGATATCCCTTGCAGCCCTCCAGTTCTGTGACTCATCCCATCATGTTTCCATAAATTGTTAACGACCTTAAAGGGTGAGGTTTGGGATTATCTTGTTTGGTTGTTGTAGAATTAACAGCTGAATTTATCATCTCCCAGGGTGAGACGTGTCAAAAGCTACTGGAAAATCCATCAGGCCAGCAGTTACCTGGGATCTTTGTGGCCCTCAGGGAGACAGCCATCACCAGCCAGAGCAGCTGGGACTCTGGCTTTGCCAAGGAGAGGCACAGCACTGTCCATGAATGACACAGCCTGAGCCCTCCAGAACAAACACAGGCTTGGGACAGAATCCTCCTCCATTTTACAAACCTCCCTGAAGAACAGGCACCACTGGCAGCATCCCTGGGGGAGCTCCCAAGTGAGGGAACAGATGCTTTCTGCTTCCTTGCCCACCTCCCCTCCAAAACGATCCGACATGCCCAGAAAGCAGAGTATGGGAGATGATGATTAATAGCTTTGTTTACTTTTTTCTGATCTGTTATAACAGGCAAGGAGATAACATTTGTTGAAATACAGATCTGTCATAAAAATAAAAACCAAAAATACAAGTAAAATAAAACAGTCTTCATGTCTTAACTTTCCAGATGTAAGTTTCTGAGTTCCCACTTGGGTTATTATTATTATTATTACTACTATTACAATAATAATAGGATTCCCAGTCATGGAGTGGGACCAGAACTCATATAGAAGCACAAGACTGGAGAGCAGAGGTGAGTGCAGSCAGCCAGGGGAGCAGATGTTGCCTCGCCTGCTTTTTTCAACATGCTGAGCTCTCATAACCACCACAACCACCAGGGACCTTCAGCAAGGCCAGGCAGGCTGGTGGTGCTCTCACTGCACAGGGGGCTCCAAGTCTTCCTTTATTCTGAAGGCTCAGCCACACAGAAGGGAGGAGGAGGAGGAGGCTCAGGAGTGCCYTTAAAGCTCTTTAGGGAACGTCACATCCCTCTGTTGCTTCCCCTCCAAACATGGGCTTAAACTGCAGGGTCTGGAGCCAGGCCCAGGGTGGTTTCAGTGCTCAACTTTCCCCCAAACCTGGGTCAGTTTAGATTTAGGGATTTGGCCTAACCCATTGGTTTGTCAATGAGAAGTGCTTGCTGCAGACTTTGGATCTGAATTCAACCCTTCCCAAACTTCTGTGGGAATGCTCCGACCCATCTCTATTTGTCTTGGGTAGGGGAGTCGCTGTGATGCTCTGCAGTGGAACTTTCCACTAGTAACAACACCAGAGACAAAGAGCTCATGCTCTGACCTTTATGAAACTATTCCTTAACAAAATTTACTCAAGTAAAGAATCTACAGTCCTCGTTGGTTTTACTCATTTAATTGATACGGACATAAAATATTTTGCGTTGTTTTAATAATAGTTTGGTTTTCTGCTATTTAAAAAAAAAAAGTTCATTTCTGCGAACATATTTTTAGCAAAAATATTTTGCTTGAACTTCTTTCCTCTGCCTTCAAAGGCTGCTGCACAGTTCTGGGGTGCTAAATACTAAACTCACATTCTATCACTCCATCTCCTCCCATTTGGATGGTAATCACAGGATCTTGATGCCAAACTCTGGAAGATATTTTTTCCAGCAGCAGCATCTGGCTTCTTGGCAGACCCYGCAAGCAGTTGTGTTGGCAGCAGTGGGAGCTGCCTGAGTCTGTCATGTGTTTAGGCTGCTGCAGAGCTGTCTGAACTGCCTTGTTGCCTTAGACACTGCATTCTCCTGACTCCCATTCCACCGCGATCTATCTGTACTCTGCTAACGGAGCTCTGTCCATCCTGACGGGATCTCTGCAGAGCTGCTCTAATCAAGAATAATAACGGATATTTGTGGAGCTCTTTTCAGCCCGCCAGAGCCCAGCTCCTGCTCCTGCAGGCGGCAACTGCTCCGTGACCTCTGCAGAGGGACTGGTTTGGGCTCAATTGCAGGAGCCTCGGGCCAGCAGGAGACCCTCAAGGGCCAGGCCCTCTCCCAGAGCCCTGCTCCACACCAGGAACTCTCTGGCTAATTTCTGTCACAGGGACACCAGTCCTGCAGCCTGCACACTGACTCATGCAGCTCTTTGAGGAGCCCCTTTCTGCCCCTAGGTACCTCCAAGGCTGTGCTCTGGTAAAGGCAGTGGGAGGGATCCTCACTCCTGCTGCACAGCCTGGCAGGGGAAAACCTGGAACCCAACTTCTTTGCATGCTGAAGATAGATTGTAAAATACAGAGGAATAAAGATTGGATTTATTTCCTGCAATGCAAATTCTTAGACATAGTTCTGGTTTCTGGAAAAAGATGCATAGAAATAAAACCCCTCTGCTCAGCTGTATAAGCCCTGTTAAACCTGAATTTCTCTCTCAGTTTGATCCACTCAAAACCTCACCAGGGTGCTCATCCAGCTCTCCAGATTGTGGATAAGTCTTTGCCCTCATGTTCCTGCTGCTTTAAGAAGCATATTTCTTTAGATATGCACTTTTCTTCCACAAGCTCAACACTTTATGGAAGGATGAAGAGTTTATTTTATGACATGGTTGTTAAGGATTTCATTTAGCACCAGAAAGGCCCTGAATGGAAATGCTGAAGCTCAGAATTCTACCTGTGGCTCAAAATGGCTTTGATTTAAGAGACCACTATTTTGTTGAGGTTATAACACTTATTCCAGATTACTAGCCTTGCTTAGTTCTAAGAACATAAGAACACAGGTCCAGAAAGGTGTAAATTGGTCCAGAAGTGAAAGGATGAGGCTCTGTTCTAAACATATGAAAATAGTAATAATAGTCGTCATCATCATCATCATCATCATTATGATCTGTGCAAGATTTTCCACAAAAGCAAAACAGAACCACACTGCTCTAGCCCAAAGCTGATTTCTATACAGAGGCATTTGAAAAGCTTCTTGTGGTTTGACACAGTGTAAAACAAAAGTTTGGACACACCTTGTTTATTTATGAAGTCTGAACTGGGAATTAATTCTGTTTCCCCTGCTTTTATACTGCCTTCTGCAGCTCTGGTATGGCTGAGGGATTTGGGTAACCGTCTCCAAAATACCACAATCATATAGAATTCAGGAACAAGTTTGTTCCTGTTTATTTACCAGT
Source organism: Cardinalis cardinalis (assembly GCA_014549065.1). Taxonomy (NCBI): domain Eukaryota; kingdom Metazoa; phylum Chordata; class Aves; order Passeriformes; family Cardinalidae; genus Cardinalis; species Cardinalis cardinalis. The sequence goes on from JACDOX010000212.1 coordinate 74,697, forward strand.
GGAATTCACCATCCCTAATTTCTCAGCACTTGCTGAGCTATGACAATATCCAGCCATGAAAATCTGGACATTTCAGAATGTCTGAATGAGAACCCTGACTCAGACTCACTTCCAGGCAGTTTTGCTGACATATGGATTCAGAGAGACCTGATCAGGTTTCAGACTTTTCCAGTTCTTTCTCTAAGATCAACACACATGCCAGACATATTGTGATTCATTCATCACTAATAAACAATTATTTTACTCTTGCAAAACCTCATTCTCCTGCTGTTCCCAGCCCCTATCAGAAATGCTGCCTTGATAAACTCAATTCATGTGTTTCATCTGGATTCACAGGAGTTCCTCCAGGGGTGATTTTGGATCAATATATTTAATTTGTTTTGTGGCACAGAGGAACATTCCTTCCTCATACATGTGGTTTACTTGTGTCTATGCATTCTGCAAAGGAGAACATAAGTCATTTAAGGAGCTTAGGAAATGTAAGGAACCACATTAAGAATTTAGGGAGATGGATTACTTGGAGGGATTCCTTTAAGACCCAATGGAAGATATTTTGCTGAAAACCTTTATGAAGAACTAGCCCATTAAGCATCTCAATGTATTCCCAGAAATTCCAGAAATGTTTAATCAGATATTTAGAATTTCCAATATTAACCAGAACCATTGCCAGTGGAAAGTTGGATTTCTAGCTCAAGAATTTTGAGTTATTAAGACAGATTTGCTTGTTGTTAAAAGGTGTTACTTCCCGGAATTCTGCTATGGAAGGACTGGAGAAGGAACAGCTCATGGCAGTTGAGAATTTTTAAAATATCCAGAAATTATAAGCAAATCTCAGGATGTACCCTTTGGTTTTACTCAACAACAAAGAGGTGCCAAGATGAGGTTCTAAAAGGAACCGGAGACATCCATGTCATTCCCCCTGAGTCCAAACATTTCTGGTACATGTGTCTCCAAATGTCTGCTGGAAACTCCAGTTTGTATCTCAGCATTTGAAAGGTTTTCAGYGGAGCACCTGGGACCAGTGTGATACCTCTGTTAAGAGCTGTGAAGGGCTGAACACTTTCCACTGCCTTTTTTCCATGAGAGTAAACTCTCAGGGGGGAATTGGGAGAATCCATAAAGTCAGAGGGTTTTGGGAAAGCTGCAAAAGGCAGGCCTCAGAGACAGCAGAACTGTGATTAGAGATAAGCAGTAGCAATGAGATAGGTCAACAGAAAAATTATGTAAAAGGTAGAAAAGTAAGGACAAATACAACAATGATCTGTGTATTAATGCTTGTCTAGAATAACTCCCTAAGCTGCAGCAAAGTATATCTAGCAAGATATTAGGAAGTTTTAAGCTAAATAATGAGCTCTGTGCATTGTGTTTTAAGGCTCACCCGATCTCTTCACTCCCTGTGGGCAGTCAGGGGGGTTTGTAGCTTTGCTGTGGAGAGCGACTGAGATCTCAAATGGATCCTGTCTGAGGGATGAGACAAAGGCAAAAGGATGCTGGACAACAAAAGGGCACAAGCAGACAGAGCACTGCAAGCCAGCATGCCTGCTCATCTGGGACAGGTTTCCAGCTCTGTCAAATTTTCTCCTACCTGCCAATCACTTCAGGCCATCCCCAGGCCCAGGGCTGAAGCCAACAGCTCTGCAGTGTGGGGCCACAATGACAAACATGCAGCAAAAGGTGACATATGGCACTGATGCACAGAAGGCTCTTGTTCCCTGGAGGGGAAAGATCTGAGATCTGCAGCTTTTGCAGAAGCACATGGAAATCTATGTAGAAATGAAGATTTCTTTTTAAAAAAATAATTTAGCTGAAAGTAGGAAGAAGTATTCTCACAGTAAACTGTTCATCAGCACTGGCTAATTTAGCATTAAATCCCATACTCTCCCTGGCACTGCTGCAGAGGAAGGTATTTCCTGAACAGCTTGCTTCAAGTTTCATTCATAGGTACTGTCTAAAATTAGGTCCACCACTTTCATTCAGGTCCAAATCCTTTGCCTAGTGCAACATTTTTTAGAAACAGAAACTCAGCTGAATGTGCTCCACTCCCTGCCCTATTCCCCGGAGCTGGCAGAGGGCTGCAATCCCACCAAGGGATGCCCAGAGCTGGGCTGGCAGCCGGGGCTCTAAACCTGTGCCTAAATGCAAACTACCTGCTTTTGTAAACCTGGGGCTAAATGCAAAGTACCTGCTTTTGTAAACCCGTGCCTAAGTGCAAAGTACCTGCTTTTATGGGTGATCCCAAACTCCACAGAGAAACAAACCCTCCCTTTGACTCCGGACAAAGCACATCCTGTGCTTTGGAGATGGAGATAAACAAATGCTTGGTGGCCAAAGTCTGCCCTGTGAGCTGGACTCGGGTGCTGGAGCTCTGAAATGTGGCCAGAGGATGCYCTTCATCACTTGGATCTCGTGGAGCTGAGAGCCTCGGGAGGCACTGAACTGCACATCCCACACTGTCTCACCACAGAGGATCTGCATTTCTGGTTAAGGCAAGCTGCAAAACCCCTGAGAGGGAAGGCTCAACACACCTACACCCACACAGCACCTTGGATTTATTTTGACCCCAGCTCAGTAGCCTCATCCAGAGCCTTTGTGCTCAGAATTTATTTTCATTTTGTAGTCTCTCACAGGGGTCTGAGTGGCACCATCCCCTGGATGCTGTCCCCTTCCCAGGTCAGCACAAGTAATCCTGATGGCTATGGCCACCTCATGTGAACTGGACACCCCAGTGCAGCCTCTGCAGCTCACCCCATCTCAGATGGGGCCTTCCCACCTGCCCCAACACAGAAAGGAAAAGCTCAACCCTGGATCCTTCAGAGCTGTCTTGGTGGTCCCAGAGAGGGAAGCTCCCAAGCTCCTTTGGTGCTGGGCTTTAGCAGCTCCTGCATTGTGTCCCCAGTGTGGATGAGGGGTTGTGGAATCCAGCCACGGCAGGTGGGTGATGCAGGGTGCCTCCAGGACCACAATAACAACACCAGAAAAGCAAAACAACCCCAAAAGCCTCGGGTGTTCCGAGCCCCCACCCAGGCCAGCTGGACCCTGGCTCAGGCAGCTGGCACTCACTGAGAGACAAACGTGCTCCAAGGCCAGACGTGGCCACARCAGCAGGAGGCACAAACTTCTGGCAAACAAACAGAAAACAGGCACTTTCTTTGGCAAAATCCAAGAGAGAGAGCAAGCTGCCCATTTTTAGCACTCGTTAATTGTTTTAAAATCCATCTGACAACAGCTGCTGAATAATTTAGCATTTTGACCCATATGTCTGAAGCAACAAATAACAATAAATAAAATGCTGCCTGGGAGGGGAATGGTGGCTGGGAGCTCCAGCATTCCAGTGAACACTCTGCACCACCCACAGCTCTTGGCAGGGTTCAGACAACACTGAGGGAAGGCCCTCCTTGATGGCAGGAATCTCCTCCTCTGTCCCCTGTCACCGAAGAGAGGGACGGTCAGTCAGGTCAGCCAGGTGAGGCTCTTCTGTGATCATGGAGATTGTCCTGCCTCCTGTGAGCACCTCTGAGGATGGCACTCCTGCCTGGGGACATGCTTCACCCATATGACAGGGAGCCAAAATTATTRGTGCAGACCAGAAGCTTAATTTCAACTGGACAAAGTAATTTGAGGTTTTTTGACCTGAATATCAGGTCAAAGCCCTCAATATCAACTCCAAAGCACTGACATGTGGGATGTTCCTGGGGAAATCCCAGGGCCAGGACGCACAGAGCACACAAGGATAAGACGTAAGGAACTGTTGCTGTTTTTACACTCGAGGCCTTCCAAACCACGGAGCTGGGAAGGTGCAGGCCGTGGCGGGGCCAGCCGCGGAGCCTCGCCGTGCGTCACACCAGGACTGCTGCCCTGGCTTTGTGTGGGTATTCCGGCACCAATTGGACACAGCCGAGCGTCTGCTTTGTGGGGAATGTGTTTCTCTTGCATTTAACTTGAGATTTGAAAAGCTTTTGCCTCCCTCCTCCCTTCCTCCTGGAGGCTCATGAATCACAGAGCCGCCAGACGAATGAGTCACCCAGCCAGTTCTTGGTCAAGCGTGCCAGTCTGGGAGGCTCTTCTGGGATCAAATGGGAGCCGGCCGGCTTTGTCGGTGACTGGCCATGTGTTGAGCCGCAGAAACTGCTCCTCGGGGTCATCCCCATCCTCTTTGTGAGCTGTTGCTGTCAGGTTGTAATTGCTCTTTTGTCAGGAAAACTTGTGAACGTCTGAAGGGAGGGCGGCTGGGGAGAGGCTGGGGCGTTTCTGAGGAAGGGCAGCCTCAGAGGCCTTCCCAGGACGGCGCTGCCAGCCGGGGCAATTGTTCTCCAAGGTCTCAGTTCATTGAGCTTGAACTTCCAAGCATGCCCGGCGCATCCTTGTGCCTGTGAACCAGCCCGGGGATGTGGCTCACAGCCCTGGGAGGGTCCCACAGCCCTGGGAGGGTCGCACCCGCCCCTCAAAGGCTCCCCGGCCCTGCAGGTGCCCCAAATGAAACCCGCAATTAAGGGCTCTCTGGTGGTGAGCACTGGGATAGACCACACACAGTTTAATAACTGGAAATATGGCAGGCTAAAAAACAGTTGCATCAAGTTATTCCAGAGTAGGAAACTTACAATCTGCCAACAGTTTGTCAAAATCTCTTTTTTGTTGTTGTTCTTGTTTTCCTTTTTGAAAAAAAAAAAAAAAAAAAGAGAGAGAGAAAATAGCTGGGGTTCCAATTCTCCCATGTTAAAATACACGATGGGGTCCTGTTCATACATTCAAAGAGAGTCTGATCTCCCTAGGGATCATCTGTTTCATTATCACTAAGACTCTGCTCCCCTTGGAAACCAGTTGTGCCTTCTATATCTCCCATCTCTTCTGCTACAGGAACAACCACAGTGGGCAGGTGACACATGGAGATATATAAAGAGGGATGAAGGAAATGGGAAGAGGCTGCTTGCAACCAGATTTCCAAAAGTTGTCAGCAGTTTGAACTCTATCCTCAAACATGCAAAAATGTGGCCCTAACCCTTTCTTGCTTAACATCCACAGGCAATTATTCACCTCTCACTCACCATTCCAAACAAACCTTTAGAAAGCAAAGCCCCCCATTACCTGAAGCACAGACCAAGCCAGATCTGCCTCACAACCCATTCCATTACAATCCTCTGCAAAGGAAGAGAAAACATTAAGAAAAAAAAGTTGCAATGAAGTGATATTGGAATTAAATGCCAATATAGCCGGATGGAACATGCCTGGGCTCATCTGGCCCTTGCTGCTTGACCAGAGGCAGCAGCTGTGTGGTTTCACYTCAGAGACACCTTTGGCTGGCTGGGTGTTACAGCTGGGCACTAGAGACAAGTGCAGGAGCTCAGGTTTCCCTCTGGCAGAGAAGCTTTAAGGTGATGGTGAAGGAAAGGAGTCGGGTTCTGCTGGAAGGTTTCGATCCAGAGCTTTATTCTGGCCCACAGGCCTCTGAATGCAGCAAYWGCTCCAACAGAACCTCCCGAACCATGAGGTTGCTGTGTCTTTTAACCCTGGGGAGAGGGGCAGGGAAGGGGCAGGGATCCCACCAACCAGGTAAGGGGGGGGAAGTCTCAGGGGACAAATGACACCAGGGTGGCCCAATGTCCTCCAGGGGTGTAAGGCATCTTTTGAACTCTGCCAATCACTTGATGCCCTTCTGGAATGCCAGGACTGACAGACAGCACTCAGCAGGAGTCAGGGTGGGGGGAAGGAGAGGTGATTGGCACCTGTGGGAGGACTGGGATAAACTGAGGCAAGCTATGACATCACACCGCAACAAAGTGATTTACCTTAAAACCTATTTATGTGGAAGATGACAGGAGTTGCTGCCCTGTGGGGTGAGCCTGGCCTTGCTGTATCTCTGACGCCACTTTGCTTGCCCTGTTCTTCCATGCTGCATTACAGGAGCCATCTCAGGAATCCCCTGGGAGTTCCTGGATTTACACTCATCTATTATCTTCTCAAGTCTTTGGCTGTAGAGATTCAGGAATGTTCCAGAAAAGTTCCACCTTAATAAATTTCTGTCAAAGTTTCTAAAATGACAGTGAAAGATTTGTGGCTCCAGCCATGTTCTCTAAGCTTGATTTTCTACAAAGGAATATCTTGCTCCTTTTTTCTCCCCATTTACTGTAAACCACAAGGTCAAGGAAGGTTTGATGGATCTGGGATTAAACATTTATGAAGATGGAGCTCTGCACACCAGCAAAATAAAACTTGCTTTTAAATAAGGACTACTATTTTCCTACACCAGGGAAACTTTTTCGTGGTGCTTGCTCCTGTCTAGTGCTGAACTGCCCTTTTCAGTGTGCTTGTTTTATCATCATTTACACACACAAAACCATGGCAACAAGGAAACACTACAGTTGTATCAATAGGAATGTCTGCTTACTTTCTATTTACCTTTTGCTTAGGAAAAGGAAATAATCAGAGCTTCAGCTGATATTGAAGAAAATCAGACTTAACAGTGCCTAACAGCGTATCTGCCTTGAAGCACCCTCCAGCATTTCTTCAGAAATTTTATGGAAGCCCATGGACACAGACTGTGCATTCCTGCTACCTTCCTTCTGACAAAAAGCATAGAAATGTCAAGAAAACAAAATCACAAAGATGTGAAAAGATTTTCCCAAGGATCACAGCATTTCAACATTTTCAAGATCCTTTCAGTGATGAAATTTCACAGCAAACATCTCAGCTTCTTATTATGGTCTATACAGGAGCAGGGAAGGCTGCAAGAGCCAAGAGACATCAGCTCAGATTAAGACCCAACATTTAAGGCACTTTTGAAGAAAAACTCCCATGTCTCACCTTCAGGCAACAATTTGAAAGATGTGCAGCTTCTGCAGCTTCTATTGACTGTAAAATTATCCRCAGCTCCATGAGGAGGAGGGTCTTGGTTGTGTCCAAATTTACGGGCACTGGTAGTTGGGCAATATAATTTGCTTCATCTCCTGTCTGCAGCTCCCCCACACAGCTGTTGTCTCCTCAGCTCCACGAGGAATCCTTGGGAAGAGAMACTGCCAGCCAATATACAAATATAYRGATATAAAATTTWAAAAAATCATATTTTCATATTCTAATGGGAAAACAGCACATGGAAAAAACCCCAAATTATTGGTGAATGTCAAGAGGATCAAATGTCCTGTTCTTTAATTTTACTACTGAGCTTAGAGTGGGCAAAGCATCTCTGTAGCTTTGGACATGAAAGTAAAGCAAAATGTTCTGGAGGTAAAAGAGACAGAAAATATTTTGGAATTTGACTTCTAGCATCTGGTGACTGATACACTGAGTTAACTGAGAGGAGGTGCATCATTATGAAATCAAAGTGCTCTTGCTGCCTGTGAACTGCAGCTCTTCAGGAGTAACAGAAGCACCTCCAGAACACTTTCCTGGATATTGAGATCAGACACGGCATCCGCCCTGCTTGTCTGGCACTGGATTCTCTTCTTTGTTTACTCATTAATGAATCAGCCAGATGAAAGGATGATAAGTAGTTTTTACCAGTGTACAATTTTTTTCCTCCTGTGACCAATATTTTAGAAAGTACTCATGACACAAACTTCTCCATCCAGCAGGTGATCATGTACATAATTTCCAGGGAATAGATTTTCAGATCCTTAGTCTTTGCATTTCTCTTAAGTCTTCATCTGACTGTGTGACTTTGATAAAGCTCAATAAAGCTGCCTAGTAGAATTCTTTAAAATATGCCAAAAACATGTTTTCCTTTCCTATTCATTTTGTGGTTTTCTCTTCTATTTCCTTTTTCTGCTTTATTTTTCAGAGTGAGAAAAATAGGGCTGGATCATTTTGATTAGAATATTCTTGGCATTAAGTACTGCAATTAAATAATCTCTTGGTGTCAATACACAAAGGGTAAAATCCTAGTTTCAGGGAAATTATACCTTTGATTGTGGTGAGACCAGTTGGTGGGGTTTTTTAGTCCTTACAATCTCCCCTCACAGGGTGATTAATCATAAGAGGAGGAAATATCTGACTGTATGCTTGTGAAGAACTATTCAAATATACACCACTTAGCAACTAAGTTTTGTTAAACATTTTTTGTCCCCTCTGAGTTACTTTATTATTCCCAAAAAGATGTTAAGACCCAAGAAAAAGAAAGCTTTTCCCAAGATGATGACTGCTGCTTGAAAGCAGTCACCTGTATGTGTGTAAATTAATTGCATGAGGGATTATTTATTCTCTTGATGGTATTTTCAGCTAATTGTTTTTAAAGATGATGAGGAAGGGACTGGAGCATCTCCACGCCCAGGAAAGGCTGAGGGAGCTGGGGCTGTTCAGCCTGGAGAGGAGCCCCAGYGAGAGGGAACAGAGGGAAGGGCAAAATACTAGTCAGAACGTAATTCCTGATGAAATGGCCATGAGTGCAAAGTTTGGGATGGTCCCTGGGCGTTGAGGGCAGCCCACCAGCTCTTTGGAAGCCTTCTGCAGAGCATCATCAAATCCCAGGCCAGCAGCTCCTCTGGGAATGGACAATTCCCAGRAGCCTCTCCTGTCCCTGGTGGTGGCATCAGTTCCTCAGCATGCAGGGACAGACTCCCAGGCATCCCTGGGACTCAGTGATGTTGGCAGTGAGTGCCTGCAGAGGTGATTTAACCCCAGGAGAGGGGARTCACCCCAGGGGCTGCAGCTCTGCAGGGAACCCAAACAATTAATGCAGACTGGTTTCTTGACTTCCAGATTTCTGAAGTGAGGAGAGGTGAATCCCACTCTTTTTATCTTTCTGCACCAAGAACTGGATAGTGATGCAAACAAAACATGCTCTGGGAGAAGGGGTGTGAGTGAAGAGCTGGTGTAGAAGGCTCCACACCTGGGTTTTGTTTCTGAAACCTTTCAACAAGCTGAACTCTCATGGTGCCTGAACACTGTGTAAATGGAATAAAGAGATTTTTCTTGTCTGTTTGGGTTATAAGGTGTTCACTGTGAGGGTATGTGTGATACCTGGGAAGTCCTGAGTTTTACTACGAGACAAAACCCCCCGCACTTTTGAAGATGATTTTATGACTATGGAAATCAGGAGGACAGAACAGATAAGGAGCCAAAGTTTCTTAATGAAAAATTACAGTGGAAGTCTTATCCTAAATCAGTGGCTCACAAACAGCTGGCAAAAGGCAAAGAAATGAAACCTGTCACTATTCCACCACCACCCATGTGAGCTCTCTATGTGGGCCAGCTGTACTGTAGCACTCGTGGCTCTTGAACATCCACAATTTCATTTGTAGCTTATAATTTGGTTTTCCTTGAGATCTTTGTTGTCTCAAGTTTCTCTACTCAGTTCCTGAAAAGAAATCATGATCAAAAGCTCAGTCAGAACAGTGTGAGTGGTAGGAGCATGGACACCTGACATTCTGTGAGTGAAGGAACTGCTGCAGCCCCAGGTGTGCTGCAGCCAGGGATGCACCCAGCGCTGCTCCTGCACTTCCACCAGGTACTGGGGACTGGGAGAGTCTTGTGAAACCAGACACTTGTGCCTGTAAAAGCAGCTGCAACAGGCAAATGGTTTAAATTAAAGAGTGAGCCAATCCAAATTTCTCCCTGAGAAAAGGAAAAGGGATGGAACACAGCTATCTGAGAGCAGCTTTTGGCGTTGCTGGGCTCCAAACAAAGCACTCGCAGGTGCCTGAAGGAAGGATATTTGCACTGTGCTGACTTATCAAACCACATGATTTACAGGGATGTGGGCAGACACTTCTCCAGCCATCTCAAGTTTAACTGGGCTGGGCCCATCCCTTTTATCTTTTGAACAAACTCTAGCTTCAAGTTTCACTTCTTACTAGATGTGGCTTACTCTCTGTGGAAAAAAGGACAGATCCTGTCTGTTCCTTGCTTGCTCATAGCTAGATTTTTAGTAAATCAGATGCCTCTGGCTCTGTTGGGATAGAGCCTGGTGCTGGAAATAGGTGTGGGAAGGAAGGACTGCGAGTTAAAAAAGGGACTGAAAATATGGAAAGAGAAGGTTTCAAGGCAGAAGTTCAGCCTCCAGTGTCATGGCATGGGGACAGGGAGGGCACACATTCCCTAAAGAATTCCTGGGGCAGGTAATTTCAGATTTCAAACAAAGTCATATTGGGCCAGTTTACAGGGATCAGTGCTTCCCAAACAAACTTGCCACATGCCTGTTTTCAACACCAGCCAAATGGGGTGCAGGGACTGTTGGATGACTCCTCTCAGGGCCAACCAGCAGCACTGTAGGGTTTGATCTGTTATTGTCTCAGCTGCCCAGACCAAATTGTCCAGTCAGTAATAATCCATCCAGTTTTTCTACTGGTGTTCCTAACATGGCCTGGGATCTCCAGGTCAGGCTCTTTGTTTGTTTGTTATTCTCTATTCCCATGTAAACCCTTCCCAAGCCCTCAGCAGAGGTTCTGGTCCTGCACAGAGGAGAGGAGCTTTTTGGTTTGGGAGCTTTATTGCATCTGAAAGGATAAAAGGAAAAGCAGCAAACATCCACTTCTGTCAACAACCAGCAGGAAAAGCACAACAGAGACCCGCCCTGGACACTGAGGAAAGTCCTGTTGGCTGGTGTCATCCTGCTGCCTACAACTACCGTGAGAGTAAACATTTAATGGAGCAACCCAATGATAATGTGACTTTTAAAGCACTTTTTTCCTGTACCTTTGGCCTATGCCTGTAATTGTGTAGAAACCAGTGTACTTTCCACATTTGGCTTCTCTTGGTCTCCAGTTTGCTACTGGACTGATGTCTGACAGCCCCTGGTTGCCCTCCACTGACTCATCCCATGCTCCTTGGGCTGCTCAAAAACTGGGTGAGATATTATTAAAGTAGGAACTAAATGACAAACATAATGTGTAGAGTAATTGGGCTACAACCTCTTCTGCTTCTTTACTGGATTTCCACAGGGGTTCAAGTACTAATTTTTGAGCTGGCAGGAAAGCTGTGCTTGGTTTCCCAGACCCAGGAGTGGTGGTTGTATGTTGTCCCCCCATGGCTGATATGTGGAGTGCACAGATCTGTCACAGCCCATTGCTGGAGAATGGAACTTTTTAGCTCTCATTGTCCAGGTCTGCTCTTCAGTGAGCCCAAGTCCCAAGCTGTGTGGGAGTTTGCACCAAATTCAGGATGTGGGGGCCTCAGAGGTTTGGAGTAACCCAGAGGGAACAAGCCAGTCCTGGCATGAGAGTCACCATCTCACCCATTGCTTAATGGATTCCAGATTTGCTTTCTCAGTTATTTTATTAAAGAGGAAAAGATTCAGGGTGCAGATTGGTGTTAGCCAGTGATAACTCCCCACTCTCTTGCCATCCCTTTTTCTTGCTATTGCTATTTTGAAGCAGTGAAGGAGAGTGGTTTGCAAATCTACCTTTGCTCATAAGCTGACACCTTAGCTCTGTTCTTTCCAGGGAAAATTAAATCCAGGGACTATTTCCCTGATATGTTTGGCTTGTTAGAGAAGGAGTTTCTGTTTTGATTTGTCCTTGCCAACCCTAGAGCTGAGAGCAGTGTCTCTGACAAGGGTTTAGAGCATTGGCTCTGACAGAAGCTGTGTCCCTGCTGCTGTGAGGACACACAGCCAGAGCCTCACTGCTGAGCTGGGACTTGTTTAGCCCAAGGCTCCAACAGTCTGAAATCAAACTGGCAACACCAGTGAGRATTCAAGGACAAGGAAGAGGACTTCACTGAGTTAAAGCACTGAGGACAGAACCTGCAGTGTGATGCTCACCTGTGCAATGGCTGGGTTAGTTATGGAAAGTCTGACTGTTCAGCAAGAGGGACTTTCAAGATTTCAGTTTCAGAGACTGTGAAGAGAACTTCCAGACTGAAATCATCATTGCTGCTCATGCAGAATAACGTGACCTGCATTACTCAGTTTATTTTTAGAATAAAAAGATGCTTTCCTGTTTCCATCTTAGCAAAGCCACTGAGAAATTCTGCTTTTACTGTGGAGTTCATCTTTCACAGAATCCTTATGGTAATACCTCAATACTCTTGTTATCTCCATGACTGCAAGAAGCCACAATTCACCCACAAGTACTGCAGAAAGTACCTTCTTGTAGACTGGAATAGTTTCAAAGTCCCATCTTTAATCTCCCAAAGAGCAAAGCCAAAAATTAATTAAGTAAAACTGATAAATACTTTTCTAAATTATTTTAATACTGCTGTTGGGAAAGGGAGGGTGTTGGGCATGTCTAATAATAGTAGGTAAAGAAAATATTTTTGCTTCAAAGAATAATTTTTATATATTGTGACCAATTCAAATGACATGGCAGGATTGGGGTGGATGCTTCAAAATCCTCAGCCTTGTCTGTGGCATCCCAACATCAGCAGCCCAACACCCACTCCTGGATCCACAACAGCAGTTTCACCTCGTAAAGAGTATTTGTCTGTTGAGACTATCTGCTAGAAATTCATCACAATATTTAGACTGGATTCTGAAACAAAATTGAAATTCCCACAAAATACTGGGTTACCTATAATAACACTCCCTGTGCCAGTCAAAAAATACCCCTACATTAAAAATAAGTATTATTCAGATCATCTACAAGTACTGCTTAAGTACAAATCCAGGGGAGTTCCATTGAGGAAAAGTGAGGTTATATTCTGCTTTGGAAGAATTAATCTGTAGCAAGTATCCTGAGGTTTTTCTTTGTTATCTCAATGTTTTTCCACTCATTATTTCCTTCTCTTTGAATGAACCAGAGTTGACAAATTGGCCTGGTGCTCTCCAAGCCACATGCTGCTTGACTTCATGGCACTTGTGGTTTTAGGGGATTCATTGTTTGCAGAGAGAATCTCTTTTGCCGGGAAGATCAGACTTCTGATGCAATCCCATGAAACCCACAAACCACCTCCCTGTTCAGACCTTCAGGCCTGGGATAATTTTTCTCTTTCTGCTGAATTCTTGGTAAATGTGTCAGATCACAGGCCATGACTAGAATCCTGAAGAAATCTGAAAAATTTGTTTGTAAAATCTCTAGAGATTGTTCTCCTCAATCCTCACATGGCTCATTTCAGGTCCCATGCTACTGTGGAAAATGGCTTTCCTCTTAATTGGTGTCCCCACCCATCTCACTAGGGATATGCTAGTGAGGAATGAAAATAGATGTGTGCCTGGAATATCTGAGAACTCCAAGAATAATTCTTACCACCTGTATCAAGCACATTTCTCTGCAGATCCCTTAAAAGTCATAGAAGCACCTAATTCTCTTTCCAGCATGCCAAGCTGAATTTAAAACTCAAAAGTTYTGTGTTGCCCACCAAGGCTGGCTGTAGATGATCCTCCCCAATTCATGTGGAGCCCCACTGATTGCCAGGATGCCACTGCTTACTCAGGGGATCAAAGTGGTGTTTGTGTTGACATAGGAAATACGGGACAGGTTTTGGTGCTGAAATTGTGCAGCATCCCCATGAACACCACCCCCAGGGATGTGGATGGCAGTTCACCTCTGGATCTAAACCTGCAGTGGAGAAAAGGGGTTTGCTTTGACCTGGTGCCTCGAGTCAGCAGCCAGCACTGTGCAGACAGACAAGAGCTGGGATTTTCACACCATCATCTGTGTCGTCTGTGGACATTTTTTGGGAAAGGTGTCAGATACTGGTGAGTGCAGCCATCCAGGGGCCTCAAATCATGGACACACAGAATGGTTTGGGTTGGAAGGAACCTTAAACCCATCCCATTCCACCCCTGCCATGGSCACCTCCCACTGTCCCAGGCTGCTCCCAGCCCCAGTGTCCAGCCTGGCCTTGGGCACTGCCAGGGATCCAGGGGCAGCCCCAGCTGCTCTGGGCACCCTGTGCCAGGCCTGCCCACCCTGCCAGGGAACAATTCCCAATTCCCAATATCCCATCCGTCCCTGCCCCTGGCAGTGGGAGCCATTCCCTGGGTCCTGGAACTACCTGCCCATGCAAACAGCCCCTCTCCATCTCCTCGTGGATTTGGTTATTATCTCTGCATGCACTGGTGGTTATATTTTCATTCTTGTTATTCTGGTACTGTAGTCACTCATTTCTCTGCTCAGGTAGAAGAAATAAATCCAGCATTGTTTAAGAAACCAGCCCTATGCAATAGATACCAAATAACACATCCCAGAGTGTCCCCCCAGTGAACACTGCAAGAACAGGGTGCCCCTGCACACACCCTTGGAAAATGTCACCACAGCAGTGAAAATGAARACCTGCTTGCAAATCATTTGCTATACAGGAACCAAAAATCACAAAGATGGATCTATAGCATTTTAAGGAACTATATAAACACTCCTCAAACCCCTGTTCTCCAATCCAAATTTTGATTCCCCAAGCTCTATCTAACGTGCACTGTAATAAACAGCGCCAGGGGGAGGGTACAGTGAGCAAACACAGAATAATGACATGTGTGAAAAGCTGCTTCCCAGCATGGCATTGTTCCAGAGTTACATATGGAAATTAATATCCTAATTAATAAGGGGTCATGAAGCACTAAATATTGAGGGCAGGCAGAAATTGCTGGAGCGCTTCTATGGCATGAGACACTGGGGGCACAAAGATTGGCAAGGATGTGGTAGATGTACAAAAATATTTGGAAAATTTTTCTGTCTTTCCAGTCCAATCCTCTGTCTGAGGATTATGTGCAAGTGTTTCACAGCACTCCAAGCCAATTTAGAACGATGTGATAAACCAACTACCAATTCCACTCTGTCTCTCCATGTCCAGCATTCTCAGACGCTGATGGAGCAAAGAAACTAAAGGGAAATAAACTGATAAACATGCCAGAAAAAATTTTTGAGGGCTCATAATTCAGATTCAGTGAAAAAATTATTTTTCATCCCTATTTTCTACTTTCCACCAAGAGGTACAACATCCAGCAAGTTGGAACAATATTGGTTGGGCAAGCCCTGAGCCAGGTTAAGGCTGCCCTTCCACTGGGAACACAGCAAGCAGGTTACTGGAGCCTTGAGTTTCTGATGTACCCCCCATTCCAGCTGGTTTTCTACCTAAAAGGAACAATGTCAATTTTTACTACAGGAGGATTTAGCCCAGACAACTCCGAAATGAAAGATGTAGCCAGATTGTTTGAGGGGTTGTTTGATTGTTTGGGGTTTTGCTTGTTTGTTTTGGTGTTGAATTTTTCATGGACTGATCATGAAATGAAATACTTTTAGAAAAGGTAAAGTTATAATGGAGAAATCCTCTGGCTTCTCCCAAGAGTTAAACCAAGGGACAAGAACCATCCTTCAACAGCAGCTCTGGTATCCGCCCAAGAAAAATCTTATCAGACCAGCCAAAATCATGACTAAGAAGAGACTGAATTCACAAACATGTTATATGTGCAAATGTTAATCCCACGGTACAATCCAGCTTCCAAACCCAGTCGTGCTTTGCCAGAGCCTCGGGGCAGGAGGGCTTTGGAGCAGTTGTCCACTCAAGGTTTCCACCCAACACTTGGCCACAGCAAAAACGACACATGACCAGGGCTGGGGAAAGAGATAAGAGGGAATGAGAGCTCCAGTGAGACATCCACTGCTTTCATCATCTCTGGGAATGACAGAGAGCTGTGCACAGCAGAACTGCCAACGGCAAGGCAAAGGAATCAGAGCTGTAATCAGACAATGTTTGAATCTCTGGTACCAAACCTGAAGCAAGGAAATGTCCTCAATAGTGGGCAGGAAAGCTGGATTGGGATTCTGAGCTCTGTGCCTGCCCTCAGTCGTTCCCGGGGGGCCTGGGAAAATATCAATGCAACGCTCTGGTTTTCAAGAGCCACACGGGGTGGGGATGGATCTCACATGAGGCACACAAGCAGCAAAATGCAGATTTTTGTCATGCTGGTGCAGGCAGCTCTGGGTGAGCTGGATTGCTGCTACTTTCCCTCCTGCTCAGGGGGTTCAAGGCACCAGGCTCATGGTAGCAGCTACTGAACCTCCCAGAACCTTCTCAGGACTAGTAAATGACACCAAATAAGCTTCATTTTATCTACACAATTTTCCATTTTCTTTGAAAGGTAAGCTGCTTCCTAGACAGACCCCCACAATAAAATCTTTGAAGCCCCTTCTCATGCCAGTGGCTTCATCCCCTTTAGTGATTCACAGCCTGAGCTCCCTGCAGCCTGTCCTGCATCACCAGTGCCTGTCCCAAACCTCAGCAGTCTCCTGCCAGGTGACAGGGGTCTGTGGCTGGCTGAGTGTCTTCTCTCTGTCTCAAAGCCCTTCAGAAGGGAAAGGCTGCTGGAAGTTTGCATTTCAAGAAGAGACTGGATGTATTTATGGGAAAGAAACCCCTGGAAGGGCTGGGGCACAGGCAAGGAAAGACTGCAGCTGCAGGGRGAAGAGCACGGGAGGAACAGATGTGTCTCAACTCTCCTCTTCACACCTTCCTGGAGTTCAGCTTTGGACAGAGGACCTTTGGGCTGAAGAAATATTCTCTTTATTTGAGGAATGAGGAGAAAGAACATGTTCTTGTCTTCTCGGCTACTTAAGAGAACTGGGCAGAAGAACCTGGTCCCCTGGTGCCAGGCAGGTGCTGGTGCCTGGCATCACCAAAAGCTGGGTAGAGCTTTCCCATAGGTCTGTCCAGCTGAAGGAAAGTGGTGATGATGCAAAAATGGGATGTGAAAGCAAAGAGAGAAACAACAGCCCTGGACAAGACAGGCAGATGCTGCAATAAAGCGTGCCAGATGATGTTGCCTCCACTCCAGAACTACAATTGTCCCTTTAAAACTGGGGGTTTGTTTTAAGAAAAAAATTTTTAAAGCTCATTGAGCTCACACAACATCACACAATAAAATGTCCTGTTCAATACTATTTGACTCTGGAAGAAAATCTGGTTTAAACTTTAAACCTCTGGAAAAGTTGGCACATGTCATTACAATACATTGCATGCTGGATGCTTGACACAGTGATGGGTGAACTGCAGAAGAATGGAGTTATCTGTTGGGTTTTTATTCCAGAAATAAGGCTAAAACCATGGGGATGTCAATTTAATGAGAATTTTGACCCTTCCTGGGGTCTCTGGTCTTGGTTTCATGATTGTTGCTAAAAGAGTGATCTCAGATCCAAGTTTTTCCAAGGCTGGCTGACCAACCAATACCTAAAACTTGGACAGAACAATCCCAGAAGACTTCATCAAGCCCCTCACAACACACAAGAATAGTGCAAGGAAAACCACCTACAAAATGCTTTAAACAAAATATAAAGAATATGTAATCAGAAGCAGGGGATTTTAATATTTCAGTCAATAAACTAAGTCTTAATATTAAACTGAAAATTCTGACCATTACACAAGAATAATTTGAAGACACGTTGTTTATAACATTTCATGAGGAACTAGAATAGACTCCAGAGAGGCATGAATTTGTGTAGAATCACTGGATGGTTTGGCTTGGAAGAGACCTTGGGGATCATCTCATGCCACCCCTGCCATGGCAGGGACACCTCCCACTGTACCAGGCTGCTCCAGTGTCCAGCCTGGCCTTGGGCACTGCCAGGGATCCAGGGGCAGCCCCAGCTGCTCTGGGCACCCTGTGCCAGGGCCTGCCCACCCTGCCAGGGAACAATTCCTCATTCCCAATATCCCATCCATCCCTGCCCCTGGCAGTGGGAGCCATTCCCTGGGTCCTGGCACTCCGTATTTACTTGTTAGCAAGTAGTTTCTCTCCATCTGTTTTGTAGGACATGAGACACAAAACTCTCCCCTCTTTCTAAGGTTTCATCAGATCCAGTCTCTCACACAAAGCTCCAGGTGACAGAGGCTCCACGAGCTGAACTTCCATCCTCATGGACGCAGTCCCTGCAGACCTGCAACCCCTTCCTGGGCCCAGGGCTACACACTCCTGAGCTGGAAGAAGCCTTCTTGTTGCTTTTTTATATTTCTTTTATAAAACTTAAGTTGGGGCCTCTGTTGAAGTGCCAGGGGTGACAGAGAAAGCAGCAAGTACGGAGGAAAGAGCCGCTGGCAGCAGGCTGTGGATGTTGTGCAAGAGATCTCAGAGTTGGAGATGGTTTGCAGCACAGACACCAAGCACTCCGTAAAATGTTTCAGATCTCCTGAGCACAGCTCCAATAGGCTTTGAAGTGTTGACATCACATAAAAAAAAGTGCATTGCTGTCCAAGTTGTCCCGTTGGTTTTCCCCCCTCTCCTCACTTTGATGGCTTCTACAAAGCATTTTATATGGTTGAATAAATTTGAGTAACTCTTTACAAGTAAATCAAACCAAAATGATTTAAAAAAAAATATTGGATGCTAGCTACCAGGCTCTCTTGAAAAAATCCTGTGTGTTTCCAAATACTCTGAGTACAAGATGGTGTGATGCAGCCTGGTGGGTAAACAGCCCTGGAGATGAACCTCTCCAAGGCACTGGGGTTTTTCAGCCTCAGACAATCACTGCTTCCCAAATTAAGGAGTAGTTTTGTGATTAATTGACATCTATCAAAAAATCAATTCTCTTGCCTCTCACATTCTGTCTTTTTCTGCAAGTGGTTGTGTGAGGTTTTAAAAAATAAAATTTGCAAATTAAGATTAATTCCTAACAGGATCCTTGGCCAGATCTCCCTCTCTGTTGCAGCAGATGGACTTTTGTGTGAAATATTTTTCCTTAGTTGCTATAGAAACATGCCAACATATTTCTGCTTAAGTGATTTGCTGGAGAACTGTTTGTTGTGTTGCCCAATGCTGACAGGAGTGAATCATTTTTAGTCTTCAGTCAAGGCTGATTAAAACCTGGTCTCTGGGTGTCTAACTGCTGCAGACTGCTGCGTACAGGGGGGACATCCTGCTAAAGTCATTATGGCTGGGACATTTGCAGCATGCCTTGAAGTAAACGAGGCAGGTGGAAGGTTAAAGCTACAAAAATGACCAAAAGCTGAGAAAAACTCAAGGCTGAAACACAACTGGAGGTAAAAAAAAAAGGCAGAAAATTTATTATGACCTTTAAAAAGGTGATTTATGGGATAATTGATTCTAGAAGCCAGTTATGATGGAAACAATCCCCAAATGACATTTTCATGTGAAAGGACAGGTCATGTACCATCCAAAAGGTGTTTGAAGGAATGAACCAAGTCCTGCCATGTCAGGCACTGCAAGGACCCTGCCCACAGCCAAGAGCAGCAGGTCTGGCCCCATGCAAGTCCCACACCACAAACACAGCTCAGGGCATCCCACCAGTGATGTTTTCTACTAAATCAGGGCCGAAATGCTTTGCTGTTCAGACCCCAGTGAACCCAACCTCATCAGCAGCAAACTGAAGATGCTGGAGGCAGAGAATCCCAGAYTGGTTTGGGTTGGAAGGGACCTCAAAGCCCATCCAGTGCCACCCTCTGCCATGGCAGGGACACCTCCCACTGTCCCAGGTGCTCCCAGCCCCAATGTCCAGCCTGGCCTTGGGCACTGCCAGGGATCCAGGGGCAGCCCCAGCTGCTCTGGGCACCCTGTGCCAGGGCCTGCCCACCCTGCCAGGGACAGATTCYTTAAGGGACAGTCAGCATGCAGGAGTGTGACTGATCCCAGCATTTCCTCTCTGGGTCTGTGCTCCAGACAGGGGAGGTGCAGCCTCAGAAATTGAAATTAAAAACCTTTGCCCCTCAGTTTCTCAAGAGCTGGTGCTGAGAGTTATTTCTCCTGTTCTCCCCCAGCCCTGCTTTGCCTCAGTTCTACCCCTGTAAAGCTCAGCAGAGGACACTGTTCACAGGCCACTGCTCTGGGACCTAGTCCTAAATCTTCCTGTGAGAAGGAAATGATCACACAGTGGCTGGAGGCTCACAACAYCTCAGGAAGGTGTGGGGAGAAAAGCAAACCCTGAGATTATACAGAGGAAGCAATCCCCACTTCCTTCAGAAGCCAAACTGAGATACAGCCATGTTATTAAATTGCTTCATAAACTTAAATATAAATTTCCCTCTTTTGACAATAATCTGATATGTAATTGAATGTTTAAAATATGTTTTTTAATTAACTTCCCTGCAGAGCTGCCTGCCCAGCCTGCCTTTTGTGTGCTACCAAGAGATCTGCTTCTCGGGGTTAGCTCTGAGCCCTGCGCTGCTGAGCCCTCAGAGTTGTTTATAACAGCCTCTTTGACTGGCATTTACTCCCTGCTTTAACATTTTCCTCATTTCTGTCCCTATTTTTGAAGCACACTCCCACAGTGGCAGCTCTCCAACTCCTCTTACCTCCAAGAGAAGGCAGGCTACCAGCTACCTTTATAGTTGCAGCCAATTTTTCTGCTTGGACAGCTTACAGGGGATCTTAGTTGATGGAATAGTTGATTCTCTGCCCGTGGCAAGCGTATGAGTCATCCCTCCAAAAAATATAACCTTGCTGTCCCTCTCGAGACACGGAGAGGCCTGAGGGGCCAAGAGGCTCTCTGGATACAGCTAAGGTTGTAATGTTATTTCTGTAATGCCCAAGGTTTGTATGATTTAAAGGTAACCTACAGGAGATGGAGGACCAGGGAAGCCCACCCAGAAAGTGGTTTGGTTCTTGGTGCCATGAAGTTACTAACAAGATRCTCTGGGGGAGCACATTCAGAAGAGGCAAACATTGCTCTCATCCAGGCTCCTTCACTGCCCAGCTTCAAGCCCTCGAGGAGTTACTTGGATTTTCACCATGTGGTGTTCCCATGTCTCCCAGCACATGCAAACTCAACCTCCACCCTCTGTGCCAGTTGGGAAATTGGCATTTTTATGCCTGAGGCATAAGGATCTGCAGCTGAAGACAATCTCTTACAAAGAAATGTTCAGATGTGTCCCCCTCTGCCTTGCTGAGCCTGCACATCTAGGAGAGGACACAATCCAGCCAGGAGCAACCTCACCTCACTGCAGGTTTGTAGAATTACAGCAGGGCTTCAGCCTTGGGAGTTCAAGTACCCTTTGATGGGGGAAGAGGCAAGTTTGGAGACATTTATTAAATTGATTCTTCAGGCACCTCTAAAATAGTAACAGTAAAGAAGGCAAAATTCCCTCCCAGTCCTCATATATCTCTGTAGTTGTGGAGCATGAACTTTTCTGGAGGCTCCAATCCTGGAAAGTGTGATGCGTGTTAATCTGGACAGGTAGATTGTCCCATTGAACTCCATCAGCTGTCCTGCAGATTGATGGAAAACATTGCTTTGCTTTCTTTGGCATTGGGTGACAGATTGGAAGCATCCTTCATGAATTATAAAACAAAAAATATGTTGGCTGAATGTCCTATTTCTGAAAAGAAATGAATTTCAAATGTTCATCCCCATGAAAGACACCCCCTCCGTCAGAGATAGGAGCTGGGCAGGCCCTYGGGTCTCCTCCAGGGTGGGATCCTCGTGCTCTTGGTTCCTTGGTTTGCCACAGATCCCTGTGCCTCTCCTGTGAGTTCCTGAGAGCTCTTGCAGTCATCAAAGCATGGTTCTCTTCTCCTGCTCTTTGTCTTTCAGCTCTGATGGAGACATGGATGAGTAAAGACAGATAAGGGGTAAAGCAACAAGCTCCAAATTTCCCATGAATTTAACAGCAGAGCATTTGGAAGGGTAACAGTGCTCCTGTCACAGGAACTCAAAGCATGGATCAAATACCAAACAGAAATGTTTGGGGGAAGCTCTGAGGTTTCCCCTGCCATAGGACATGGAAGGTTTTGGGAAGTGAAGTTCTTCTACATTATTCTTTTACCCTTTCTTCATGAAAAGGGTGGTCAGGCTTTGGAAGGGGCTGCCCAGGGAGGTGTTGGAGTCCCCATGCCAAGCCCTTAGGACGCACCACCCAAGGACTAGTTTCAGTTCTGGGAAGCCTCCAAAAGGAAGGATATCTTTTCCATTATCTCAGAAATCCTTTGCCCACTCTGGTAGGTTCTTCTGCATTGACCAAATCTCTTCCTCCCTGCTGATTACTCCCCTCATAATTATAGCAAGTCCTTCAACGAGCACCCTCTGCATAAAAATWAATTTTTGCCATAACCATAATTCCAGATCAACCATCCATCATCTCAGCTTATTCAGCCTCAGAGTTAATATTATTTTACAGTGCACTTGAAGCAACCCTAATACCCCCTTGATTTGATTCTTGGGTTCTGWGGAAGCCACCAACCTCTGTTTCCCTGCCACCAACCTCTGTTTCTCCTTCCATTCTCTAAGGAGAATGCCAACTCCTTAGACACAAGGTCTCTGGAAAGCAGCTGCGACTGTTCCTCCTCCAGGAATATTTTTGACAAGGCAGAGAGGAAGCACACTTCTAGGCTGACTTGGCTTTTCCCCATGAGCACTCAAGTCAGAATTTTTCAAGACAAGAGAATACCATATTTTTCCATGTTTATGCCTATCGTGGTAACATTTAGCTGTGAAAATGGCAGAGGAAATTTAATTTGAGAGAAATCCATAAACAAGAATTACCTTATCCAGCGCAGGACTCCATAAGTTCTGAAGTGTTTTGGAGGTAACGTGGCGACTCTTTCCACCTGTAACTTCTGGAAGGGTCAGTGTGGATGTGAGGATGCTGCCCCTGCCCACAGCCCCTCTGAGTCTCTGGGCTGAGCACCAGGGGTTTCCAGCCACCAGCAGAAGGGAATCCTCCCTTTGGCTTGGGTGGGAGGCTCTGCTATAAATACAAACACTGGTTGTTGCTGTTTTCAGAGCTACAGAGATGAAAAGGAACAGAGAGATTTGAGAGCTTGGCAGGAGACACCCAAGGCTGCAACTCTCTGGACTGGGAACTGTCTGCAGAGCCAGTGGGACCTGCTTCCTGAAAGTCACAGCAGGTGCTGCCAAAGGGTTCTYAGAACAAACTCTCTGTGGAACTGCACAAGACTGCACTACTGAGTAGCACCAAATCCCAGGAACAGCAGGGATGCTCTATCCAGGGTTTTCTGTTTGTCCCTTGGAAGTAGGACCAGTGACAAACTGCATATAGTAGAGTAAAAAGATATTTTTAAAAATGATATTTTAAAAATGCTGCTGAGAATTGATGATACTCTTAAAAATGCCAGCTTGTTCAGGGTCACATGGACTGTCCCGTGCTGCCTCATGCCCAAGCTCCATGTAGGCAGTAGATTATTAGGAAAAAGCCTGTAGTGTTGCAGTGATGATGGCCCAGGTACCCCCCAGGCTGGGAGAGGGACACCAGTGACCCTGTGCAGAGCTGGCAGCCTGTCCTGCTGCCCCAGACTGGCACACAGATGTGCCCTGGGGCTCAGGCTGTGACACAGATGTGCCCCAGGGCTGGCACACAGATGTGCCCCGGGGCTGTGACACAGATGTGCAGCCCATGGCCCTTGGCCAGGGCTCCCCTGCTGATTTGGATGCATTCAGTGCAGGTTCCCACTACATTTGACATATGTCACCAAAATGAACATCTGACAGCCATGGCAGGAACTGCAAACATTGGTTTCTCCCCTTCCCCCTCCTCTTCTCGATTTGTGAATTCATTTTGTTTGGGCTTATGTTGCTCTTGGGTTTTATTTTCTATTCACTCAGATACTCATTAAAGGCATATTTGAGTTTAACACATGAATGTTCACATGACAAAAGCAACATGAGATGCAACACCAGGTTGCATCAAGGCTGCTGCCAGACTGACACAGAGACAAACAATCCAGACAGAATTCATCCAGAGCTTTCCCAGCACAGCCATGTACGTACATGCAATTACATTGTGTGAAAGCAAAACCCACAAATTTTATTTTAAGCTTTTCTCCAGCCAACACACCTTCTGTTATTAGTCTAATTTTCCTAGATCCCTCTAGGGAAGACAGTCTACTTTTTTTCCCAGTGCTTTCTCCCAATTCTCTTGGTTCTAACAATTACACTTTATCCAGCCTGGGAGAAACAAGCCTTCATTTGCATTAATCACTACTAACCAACATGCGCAGAATTCCAAACGTGGTGTGAATCCTGTTGGAAAAATAATTCCCAGTGCGACACAGAAATGTGCTTTTATTCCCCATGTGCTCACACGGCATGAGCAGGACAGGTCCCTGGGGCTGTAGAAGGGATCTGACCAGCCCAGCACTGGAGCAGCCTCTGCACAGCCCTGCTGTGGAGTCTGTGGGTGAACGGGCCCAGTCCTTGTTCCCAGGCTGGCAGGGGCAGCCCACGCTCCTGAGGACACTTAGGGAGAAAAGCTCCACCCTGATCAGCTGTGGGAATGCAGAACTCCTGTGACAACACAACCTGAAGAGTTTTACAGAGTATCCTGGATTAAGTTCCTCAGCAGCTGGAGCTGGAGTTACCCTGATAATTCCTGGAATAAAAAATGCTGCRCAATGGAAAACTTGGAAGACGAGTTTGACACAAATCCTCAGGTCGCACAAGTGCCTATGGCCCCTCTGACTCCACCTGAATTGCCTCCTCTCTTCCAGGTGCAGCCCTCCCCCATCACTTTAGGAAAGCTCAGGAGTTGTAGCTGCTGCCATTTACTCCCCAAGACCCAGACTATCTGCTGAGGTAAATCACCCTGCCACCACAGGAATGTCTATCAGCAGAGATTGGACTTTAAGTTACATTCTCATGCAGAAGTGTTACCTGGGTTCCTGAAAACTGAGCCCTCAGTGTGTCCCAAGGTGTTGGAGCTAAAACACTAAAAAATATGGGGCTTAAACACAGCCCAGTTCAATGTGCTGTATTTATGAATAGTACCTGAGCCCACCACCTCCCACCAGTTTACAAAGAGCACTAAATCAAAGACAGTGATGATAAGAATATGCTTCCTTCAGTCTGGTCCTTAAAATTCCTTCTTCAATCCTTGGAAACCTGAAATGAAACATTATTTATGAAGTCCTGCAGTAAGAGCACAGTCTGGGTGAGCTGAATTACTAGCAGCAAGCTGAGGTTTTCATTTTTTCCCCAAACACAGGACCCAGTTCCTCATGTGAGCTCTCTCCCCCACGGCTCTGTTGCAGAGGTCTCTGCAGGACCCTCCCCTCTTTCCCCTCCTCCTGGCTCCAGCAGGAGATGCCAACAGCCCTGAAGGGCCGAGCACAGCCTGGGGAGCAGCTCTGGTAGCCACATACAGAAAAGGCTTCACAGCAAGAGGCTCGTGTAGCAGGAGGGGACAGGGCAGGTGTGACCCCCACTCAGAACAAACCTCTCATCTGATGGCTCAAAACAGAGAACCACAGAACCCCAGAATGGTTTGGGGTGGGAGRGACACTGAACATCATGTCATCCCTATCCCAGGCTGCTCCAAGCCCTGTCCARCCTGCCCTTGGGCACTGCCAGGGATCCAGGGGCAGCCACAGCTGCTCTGGGCACCCTGTGCCGGGGCCTGCCACCCTCACAGGGAAGGGTTCATTCCATATATCCAATGTAAATCTTCTCTGCTTCCTTTTAGGGCCAGTTGCCTTTGTCTCACCTCTGAATCCAACACATGGGCAAACCCAGAGGGCATGAGCACATCTAAGRGACAGTTCTGGGGGCCATGGAGGGTGCAGCTGCTGGAGAAGCTGCCTTTGTTGGAAGCCGCTCATACTTTGATCAGTTTATACAACAGGAACAGGCAAAGTATCAGGGTCCCTATGTGCCAGCAGCTCCCTCCATTGTCAGCGGGCCTGCACAGCATTTTAACTCTAATGTTAATACTTTAAAAAGTCTGCATTCGGTAAAAATATAAAGCTCTTGTTTGAGAAGCAAAATTCAGGGCCAGAAGCAGAACTGCCTTTAACACTGCAGAAACACCCATCCTTCTCCAGCAGAGTTCTCCCTGAAGTCTGAGCACAAATGACAGCCAAAGCTGTGATTGTTTGGTTCCATGTAACTGTGGGAAGAACAATTCACCACAGTGAACATTCAAAATTCAGGGCTGCTGCCACCTCTGAACCAATTTTGACACTCATTTTTCTGCCTTTCATAAACCATAAGTTTCATCTGCTCTGGGAGTGAGTCATGCTTTTCTTCCCTAAATAGAAAGGTTTTCATGTTCATTTTTTATTACTTTAATATGGCAACTATCCTATATGTGAATCCAGGTAAGAAAACCAGGAAACTTTCCAAACACAGGCATACTTCATATTTCACTTATTCCACGTGGTTATGAAGTGATGTTCAATGGAAACTGTATGGGAACTGAAAGCAGAGCACATATTGTGCACCCGTGTAATTGAGACAATGTAGGGCTGGAAAAGGACAAATCAGATGAATGATGTTTACATGTTCCTGTAATATAACTTGGGCTAGAGACTATAGAGTTGCACAGTCAAGTTCTCAGGAGTCAGCTTAAATTCATTAAGTTCTTAAAACTTTCCTGGGTATGAGATACACTGGTTGCACTTTTGCATTGCAGGGCAACCAACTCCTAAAACATCATCTCCTCTTCCCCCCAAAGATGGGAGATGCAGGGCAACAAACTCATAGCTGAATCATATGTAATTGGCATAACTTTCCATCACTTAAATTATGCTGATTAACTGGTAGGATTAACTAAGATACTGATATAGCTCATGTCTGAGTTGGGACAGTAGGCGTTGAAGCAGGAGACTTTACACTTGAAACCCTATTATCGCAAAGTTTAATGAAAATACGTTTTCCTCCAGAGAAAAGGGTACTTTTCTAGGCTGTCCCCTTCACACCCCTGTTTGGCCAGTAAAATGCCAAGTCACCATTTATTCTATGAGTATTTTGGATTACAGTCACAGGGGAAATCAAAAAGCTGAAGACAGGAGTTACACAACTCCTGTTTGTAATTTGAAAAAAAATTAGAATATTACATTATTAGTAATAGCTGAGAGGTGATGGGAGCCATAGGTTTGAGTCTGGCAATGAACCAAGCTCTGGATCAGCACTGGAGAAACAGACCTGGAGTCTGCCCAGGACAAGTGAGCCCCACTTGTGGAGAGGAAGGACAGAATGAGACCCTTTGGGTTCAGCACAGCTCCTGTGTCCCTGCTGCTGTTTCAGGGAGAGCCCTGGCTCGGGGGCAGACAGTGCCAGCTGCCTCCCTGCCTCCCCTCATGTCCACAGACATGCAGCTCTTCTTAGAAACACTTTTTAAAAGAAGCCCCTACCCCAACATTCTCATACCCTGCTTGGATTCCAATATCCCATCTCTGTCATCTAGGGCAAAAAAAGTGGAATTGGTTTGCTCCCAAAAACCAAGAGCTTTTCTGGGAATTTCTCTTTTCTCTTACATTGCTTGGGAACCACTGCAAAGGCTCTCAAAACATGRAACACCCTGAACCTGAAAACCTCAGCAGATGGCAGGAAGGTGTCTCCAAGCAGTAGCTGGTGTTGGAGAAATGTGTTGGGCTGATGACAGTCTTGGACACAGGTCCCCTTGCACAGCCACAGGACACAGACAGCAAGGGGCAAGTGACATCTGCTGTGGTTCTCTTCCCTGACACAGCTCTCTCGTGCCCTGGTGGCTTGGGAGAGGGTGGAAATTAATTCAAACTATTTTTATTGGCCTGCTTGTTGCTACACAACACATCCTTCCATTAGAAAGAGGAACATTGTAGTTCCTCTCATCCCCTTCCAGAGACATTTCAAATAGGTGGAGGTTTAAATCCCACAAGTGAAAGCTACAGACATAAATTCCACATTTGTTTGTGTGAATCTGCACATGGCCAACCTTACAGAATGCAAACCAAACCCCAATAATGGGACCCAGATTGAAATGAATACCAGCTCTCCACAATGAGAGACAGATTCTCGTGTCTGGGAAGTTTGCAGTCAGCTACAATAAAAATCAAGCTCTGCAGSCCGGCCAGCCCCTGAGCCTTCATAAATATCACTTTTCCCTTGTTTTATTGTTAGCAGAAGCAGCTTGGCAGTGGATGCCACCACACTATTAGTAAACACACATCATTATAAACACAGAACAGAGACCATAATAACCAGCAAGGAAAAAGAAGGAATGAATTACACAACCACCAACTCCTAAGAAAACAATGTTAGGAATACAAGGCAGCTCCAGCTGGAAATGTCACCGTGGCACCCCATACCTGACACATTCTGCCACCTCTCCCTGAGCTTTGATGCTCAGTGTGAAGCCAGAGAAGCTGTGAAAAGGACCCGGTGGGTTCCTGTATTGTCTGAAAATGACTCYGCATTGAGACAATTTCTTCCCTGCCAGACTGGCAGAACCAGCCAGGTTTACAAGGCTGTGATCCTTCTGCCCTTTAACCACCACAAATAATAACAACACATGTTCTGAGAATTAAAATGAGATAGTGCTTCTGTGGGATCCATCCACACAGGGGACTAGAATCTCTTGGCTGCCCCAGCATCTGTGAGAGCCTGATGATTCCAAGGAATGGTATCTGAGTTCAGGACTCCAGGGAATTCCTGAAGAATTATAAAAGCTAAAACTGTGCACTCCTGATGCTGGTGGGCTCTGCTGCCCCTCAATGGCCTTGCTGGGAGGGGAAGCTCTGGGCAGCTCATCCCTCTCCTGCAGGTCCCCCCTTACTTTGGCAGCTGGCAAAAAGCAAAACGAGTGTGGCTATACAGCAAGACAGGGCCAAATGGAGCATAACAGAAAGARAAGCCTGTGATTTGTCCTTTTGACACCATTCAGTAAAGTTAATTCTTTCCTACATATTCCAGAGTCCTCTTGGACCTATTTTAAATAGATGGCTTTGCACAAACGTGGGTCACTGTCTGTGTTCCTACAGAAGAGGAGATGGAAATAAGCCTGAGAATCATCTGCACCCTCTACCTGGGAGACAAAATTATCCCACAGTTTGTTAAAGTTCTCAGTATTGGATGCAGATGAGTGACAATTTCTCAGCAATTTTAGCAACATCCCTAAGGAATTCAGGAATATTGTTTGAAGTGGTATTTTCCAAGAGCAATTGCTGGAGAGAGCTTCTAAAGCCATTGTGTGCAGAGTTCAGAGAGAATTCCACAAACTGGGCYGGTCCAGCCCATGGGCCACTGCTCCTCCTTCCCTGTCCTGCTGCTGGGCCGTGCCTGCAGCCACAGCTGCCTCTGCAGTGTCCTCTCCCCTGGAAGGGACACCAGGAATGCCCAGGTGAGGCTGGACAAGCCGTGCATGTCCCGCACATCCCACGGCAGCMGAGGCTGGGGCTGAGCCTTGACGGGCTCACGTGCAGACTTGGAGTGTAGCACTCCTAAAAGAAGGGGGAATTCACGCCTCTGGGGGCTGGTTTTCACTGGCTCTCCAGACTCAGCAAGGCAGCAGTAGGGGATTTAAATTTAGGAACAAAGCTGCTACACAGCTTAAAACAAAGTTTAAAGACTGTAAAACAGAATAAGACCTGCAGAAAAGTGCTGCATCTCTAGCATCCAGAAGTTCTCCAGCACAGGAGAGCTGGATGTTCTCAGTCTAAATTTAAAACAAGGACTAAATGCAGCACACAACTGTTCAGTGCATGATTTGGGGTTGGTATAAGGCACAATAAAGTGGCTRCCACAGTGTCACAGTGTCACTGAAGGGCTGGAGCAATAAAGGCAGATGGCAGCTGAGCAGCAAACAGTGTCTGGTGCTTGGCAAATAGTAAACTCTTCTCTGAGCAGCTCAAGAAAACCCAAGAGTCTTTCAGTTCCACAGTATTTTCTACTCCCATTCCCTTTGCTGACAAAAAATGTCATATTGTCAGGAGAGGGGACACATTCACAGTGAAATGCTGACTGAATTTTGATACAAAATCTGAGCCAGGCATACAGAAACGGAATAGAAATACAGCTTCTAGAAGTGAATGAATCCCAGCAATTGAGCCTCCATAAACTATCTGGGATTTGATGCTGTATTTATTTTAGCAGTACAATTGGACATTAATATTGATTCTGGATTCAAAACATCTCATTTTTCCCCCACAATTTTGCATGGATTTACCTATAACTGTTTGGAACGGACTCATAGCAGAATTCAAGTGATGATGTGAACAGGGAATAAATTCAAATGTGTTTTCTTGACTCTGATAAGAGAGAAGATCTCTCTGGCAGACAAGACATACATGCAGCTGGCCTGTGAGACACTTGGGGAGTAGGCCAGAAGAACAAGAGGGAAAATATCAAGGCAGTTCAAGGTAAAGTAAATAGATTCATTATTTAAAAAGAAATTATATTTGGCTTTGACACTGCTTGTGGTGTTAGTGAGTCACCCATAATAATATACCCAGGACAACAACAGTGACAGGCAGCATGTGAAGATAATTTAAAAGCCTCAACTTAGATACAAAGTTAAGCTGAACCAGCCWGCTTTAAATACAACAAAGTCAAATATATGTATTTTCATAATAATTTGTGATTTAAGATATAAATTTTGCACATATTCCCTGTCTAAGAGAAAAAAATAACATCCACATTGACTACCTTTGTCTATTCTAAAGACCATTATTTTCATATTCTTCTGGTACCAAAAATAACACCAAGAGCGGAAAGAATTGCTTCTGGAACATGAACATTGTGTCTGTTCTGCCAAACACAGTCTGGTACCAGTGGTGCCCCAGCACCTGCGAATTGCCAGACTGGCAGGCACAGACAGCTCCCAGCAATTCTCACTGCAGTGAAGGACATCAATGCCTTGGGACAGCACAGCCAAGAGAAAGCGTTGCAGGTAGAATGGTGTAACTTCATTTAAAGGAGTGGTGCTGTGCTAAGATGAGCTTAGGACCAACTAAAATTTCCACCCTCTCCTGCCTTGCTCCTTCCTCACCTTCAACACATGGACAGCATAAGGATTATGGACACTTTTATGGACTAGCATTAATCAATTATTTATTTTATCTATTAAGAAATTAACATAGGAGTAGAAACCCACCTTTATTTCAATTTAAAAAAGGGAGGAAAAGAGTGAGGCTGTTTATGAATGTGGGCTGGGAGAAGCCTGGCAGAGCAGAGGAGCCCTAATGCCTTAATGAAGATAAGCAGATGAGAAGGGCCACTGTGGATTGCCACTGCTTTGCAGTTAAGTGGTGGGTTTGGAAAATAATTCCTCCTGATTCATCTTCTGGTTACATTTTGGTTCTTCAGTCAATTATATGTCACCACATCGGGTTGAGAGCGGATTCCTGAGTAAACAGCCAACAGCAGACAAATTAGCTGGGAAACCCAAGCACTGCTCTTTGTCACTGGAGTCTTGATGAGTGCTGTGGATGATCTGAGACAGTGCCTCAGGTGTGTCTGTGCCTGTCAGGCTCCTAGATGCCTTGTGTGCCCAGACCCCCAAGAGGATTTTTTGGCAACCATTCCCAATACATTCCCRGCTGCTCCCCCACAAAAGTAAGAACAGTAATTTTTTTTCTGCTCTGAAAATCATGGAGTGGGGGAGTGTAGGAGCATCGGGGTAGGACGGTCAGGATGGACAGAGAGCAGAGATCTCTGAACCAGGTCCTGGAACTTGGGGTTTATTGCAAAGGGCCAAGTGCAAGGCCCTGCTGGGAGCTGCCAGCCACAGCTCAGAGCAGGACTGAGAGGAGAGAGGGGGAGAGAGGATGAGAGGGTGAGAGAGTAAAAAAGGTAAGAGAGCRAGGTTCCCGTTACAATACAATAAATCWTCTTCTGTGTTGAATATTCTGATTCTCACTAACCAATCTAGTACAATATACAAATACTATAGCATTTACATACAGCCTGTAAGAATTATATTACCACACTATGTTACATTTTAAACRCTAAAAACTCCTCTTTGGGCCCCTTCTGCCAAGCTGTRGGGTCTGCTCTGACCCTTGGAGCTGTCTGCAAGCAGAGGGTGTTGTTCCATCAAAAGGGGATCACCTTCAGCTGGCCATGCCATTGTTTTCCCGTTGTTCAGTAACTGAGGGATCTCAAAGCTTGCTTTCATTTCAATCTCGCTTATAGTTTCTATATTCTCAAAATCTTCTGCCAGACAATCATATTTATAAGGCTTTCCTGTTTCATTTTCCCCAACAGGGGAGAAGGGGAGAACCCCAACCATCAGCTTGTTCAGAGATGTGCCTTGGCACTGGGGGAGCTGGGGGCGCTTCCCTTTGGGGGAAAGCCAGCAGGAGCTCCCAGGGCTGGGACCAGCAGCTCCCCGGCCCTTCCTCCCAAGAGCCCTCGTGTCCCTGCCTCCCCTGYATCCTGGGAAGGAGCTTTTCCAGAAGGGGAATGACCTCACCACTGTAACTCACATAGAGAACTTTCCCTCCTCTAATTAGGATGTTTAACCTGTGCAGTCTTGCCCCATGCAGGTTCTGTAACGGGAACAAGCCAGGACTGGGATAAGGTGAGGAATGCAGGCTCGGGGAGGGGGGGATCTCAGCTGATTTTCTTTGTCCCCAGGGCTGCCAGGAGAGAGAACCTGGGCACCTGGAGGTGTGCCAAGCCTGTGCCTCCAAGCCTTGGGCTTCCACAATCTTTTGGGGTCCAACTGCTCCATCTCCCGCAGTGCACCCCACTGCCCTGCCCTGGTTGTGGGGCCTTTGTGGGACAAGGGGCTTGCCTGCACTAATCTCACCTCCAGGTTTACAGAACTGGGCTGGCCAGAAATGAAAACTTGTTTCTCATCAAACGTTGCTGTGGGTTTGACAGTGTATTGCTGGTGGCTTGTGATAGTCCCCTGTGAGCAGAGGCAGCAGTATGGGCAGGTTGACCAAGACTGACATTAGGAAGAAACTCCTTTGTCCTTGTTCTGTCCATGTCCTCCTTTTCTTGATGGTTTTGCCCCYCTCACGTCAAATTCCCTAAGCTTCCATCAGAAACGGAAATTCTAGGCAATGTTTTTCTTAAATAAATATTTTTCTTTCTTTGTAGAGTCAATATTCCTTTCTCAGCTCAAGATTTTGTGACTTGCCTGTACCAGGCTTTGTACCAAGCAAAAGCATTTCATCCCCCCAAGGTTATATGGGAATCCTCCAACATTGCAAGCAGTGACAGAAAGGAGGCAGGAATTGCCAAAGTGCCTCTGTCACTACTGGTCCAGCTGTGACACTCAAAGAGCATCAACCAGCCCAGCCTTGTGCCTAGAAATACAATCTAACCGCCTGGAATGATTTGGCATTCTTAACTACACTTTCCTTCCCTGAAACGTTCAGTGCAGAGCTCTTCCTCATGGCAGGAATGTACCCAGGGAGAGGCAGGATGCTCTCAGCTGCACAGGGGAAAGGACAAGTTCGAGCAAGGTAATCCAAACATCACAAAATGCCTCAGTCACAGAGCTCTGGGCTGCCCTCAGATGCATGTGGGTGTGCAAAYGGAGGGCAAAAGTGATGGGGTTTACCTTTTGTACAGACCCAGACACTTGGACAACTTCTCTTGTTTTTACAAGGGACCACTTGAAGCCGAGAGGGGACAGGAGAGAGATGTGTGGCAATCATCAGATAGGAGACACTTGAACGGCTGTTGGCTTCTGAGCTGGTAGATCTAAGTTCTTCATGCACACAGAGTTTATTTTCCACGGCCCCCCTCTCTGGCGAGCCGGCTCATGCCGAGGGCAGGCAGGGAGAGGGGAGGCCAGGGACTCCTTGGCTCTAATGCACAACTGAAAGATGCTTTCAGTCAGCTGCAGCCTGGGTGCCAGGT
The DNA here is from genome assembly GCA_014549065.1 of Cardinalis cardinalis. Lineage (NCBI taxonomy): Eukaryota > Metazoa > Chordata > Aves > Passeriformes > Cardinalidae > Cardinalis > Cardinalis cardinalis. The sequence goes on from JACDOX010000212.1 coordinate 108,032, forward strand.
TTTATTTTTTCAGTGCTCTCACTCTGGGGTGGAGAGGGCCAGCCCTCTCCTTCCTCATGCCTCCTTTGCTCTCACACAATCTTTGTGGAGCTGCAGAAAAGAATGTTCCCATAAATAAACAAAATATTGAGTTACACACCATGTAAGTGACGACAGAAGAGAGCCCCAAGTCATCTTCTTAATTTCTATGCACAACACAACGTGCCAGCTCTCAGATAAAAGATGCATGAAAGAAAATGACATTGCTTCCAAGCCCACATAGTTTTGAGGTAAAATCACCAAGGCGTCATTCCCCACGCGCTCCTGYGCACCCTCCTGCCCACCCTGCCTGGAGCTGCTCCTGCTGCTCCCCCTGCTCCACCATCCCTGGCCTGCTCCAAGGTTTGCTCATGTTCCCAGCCCCCAGGTCACTCTGATTGAACTCCTGCAGGCCAGCAGGTGACTGGTTTGGGGTCAGAAGGCAAAGTGCTGACCGCAGACCTGGCACATCCTGCTGCAGGGCAGCTGCAGCTCTGCTTCCCCTRCTGGAAATCAGGGCTTGGCTCTGCACACTTCAGCTGGGGACAAATTGCTGCAAGGGTCTTTGCAAAGCCCTCTTGTGCAGCGCTGGCTCCCTCAGATTCTACTGGGCAATTTACAATTAGGCTACTTTTAAAAATAATTTGGTAGCAGAAACACTTCATGGAATAATTTTCAGGCTCACTACAGACATTATTCATGAGAAAGCGATTCAAAATATTCAAGAGAGAAATATAACACGACCCTGGTGGATTTGGTTGTCTACACAGGCCTTGTTGCTTTGCTTTGGGCTCTGGTGGGGACTCTCACACAATTCAGCTGTAAGGAGACATCCTGAAAGCCAASGTTTTACTTGTGTCAGGAGGGGCTGGGATCACACCCTGGAGCGCATTCACCGAGTGCCACAGTGCCCTGAGCCCTGGGCACAGCACGGGACAAGGCACAGGGACAATGTCACCGCAGAACAGCCTCGGGTCCACGATAAATCCAGGCTGAGAAGGAAAATGAATACCTGGAAAATGAAATAATTTTCAGAGTTCCCGGACAGCCCTGGGAAAGGCAAAGGACTGAACCTCTGCACCCTCAGGCCCAGGGCAATATTTAAAACCATGCCCTGCTTTCTGCCGAATTACACATCCCTGTGTTAGAGCTAAAATCACAATGCTCATTGGAAAAGCTTTATCAGGGCTGCTCTGATTAGGAAACTCACGTTGCTCACGAAAGATCAGGAACACTTTGCTCTCTCTCCCATGGGAGGTGCCTCTCAGTCCCTGTCCTGGGAGAGCTGCTGGGGCAGTCGTGCTGCAGGTCTGCTCTGTGTGCCCTCGGGGCAAACCTGGCTCTGCTGGGCAGGGACAACCACAGGCACTGGGCTGAGCTCTTGGAATCTCAGGCTGTTTGTGTTGGAAGGGACATTAAAGCTCATTTCAACCCATCCCCTGCCATGGACGCCCTTCACTAGCCTGGCCTGGCCTTGGCGCTGCCAGGGATCCAGGGGCAGCCCCAGCTGCTCTGGGCACCCTGTGCCAGGGCYGCCCACTCTCACAGGGAGGAATTATTCCTCACATGTAATATAAATCTCTCCTCTTCTAGTCTGAAACCATTCTCCTTTGTCCTATCACTATCTGAGGTGGTAAAGAAGCTATTTAATTTTCTGTGTAACTTTTATTTGTTTGGAATGTAATTTTACATTCTCTTTTGCTTTCCTCGGTCTGATTTAGGATCTCTTTCTTTTCTTGGTCTGACTTAAGCTGCAATTCCTTTCCCCCATCCTCGGCCTTTTCCTCCCCAGACTTTCCTCAGGAAAGGCACTTACCCCCTGCAGCTGCTCTCTCAGTATCCATTTGTTCCTCACACTACATCAGAAGTTGGATGGGATGGACTTCTATTTCTTATTCTCTCCCCTGTTTCAATTTTTTCRTGCCTGATTACAATTTTATTTTTTTTTAAAGAGAGGGAAAGATAATTCTGGTATTGATTTAATTGAAAAGGGAAACTGAAGCCTATTGATTTAGTAGGAGTCAAAAGCCCAGATGAATTTAACTGACCCTTCTTTTCTAACATGAAGTTGTCACTAATAATTTGCTGTATTCTTTAAAATTTAATTTATGGAATATCATTGAAATTTGAAAGAGCTCGCAGTGGCTTGAACACAGCAAGAAGTAGAATTTTATAGCCCTTAACAAGAATAAACAGGACTAGAAAGTCCTTCATGTTCTCCCAGCTAACCATAGAAACAGCCATTTTTTTTCTTTTAAATAATCTCAAGGAAAAGTTAGCGAAACATAAATTAGAACAACTGCCACTGATTTATTTTTCTGAATAAAAAGAACATTCAGTAGCAGGTCATTTGTTTTTGTTTTCTTTCAGAGAGTAAATGGAAACATATTCTTACCTCACTTTCCTCATAAGTACAGTGGATTTCCTAAGCTTGTGTCAAGGTTTTATTGCCAGGAAAAAGTGGTTGAATAATCAACATTTGTAATGAGGGCATCACCAGACATGGAATACAGCTGTCAAACTGGTACCTTGATTTTCTAGGCACTGGCTGATGAGGTTCTGATTGTTAGTGCCACTGTGCTGGACAGGGAGTGATGATCACCTTCCCTTGGAGGTGATTTTTGGAGAAGGTGCATTTCTGAATGAGGAGGTGCAGGCCCTGGTGACAGAAAGGTTTGTGAGCTCTGACAGGAGCACTGAGCATTCACTGCTGCCAAATCACAGAGTCAGGGTGATCAAGTGCCTCACAAGAAGGACTGGAAAATCCTGGGTTCCTGTTCTGGCTCCATCCTTGATTATCTGCTGTGACCTTAAGCAAATAATTTGAACTTCTCCCAGCCAGATTCATTGCTCCTGCAATTCCATTTGATAGGATAAATGAGGAAGTGCATGGCCCTCTCTATCTGCATTTCCCTATCTGTAAACATGGGTGAATGCTTTCRGGATGTAATTATTGCCTACAGGTTCTGAGATGTTTCAAATCCTTGCAGCTCTTTGATGTCTGCAAACTTATTTGTTGATATGTGGAATACCTGTGTGGTAAGAAGTTTTAGAAAATCTCTAAGCTTTCATCCAAGAGTGGGTGGGAAAACATTGTATGTATATCGTATAAGTTTAATCTTGTTTTCAGCTTTCTTTTAAGTGTAAAAATTTKCCTATCATTTTGTGCCCAACAGTTATCTGTATTCTGCCTGAAATATCTAACAACGTCTGCCCTGTTAAAAAGCAACCAAAAGCTTGACTTCAATATTAAAAAGCTCTTAAGAAAATAGTTTGTCTGCGTGTCTGCACAACTGTGATCGACAGGACAGTACCCAGGGTGATGTCCATGCGGCACTTGGAAAGCACAGAGCTCTTCAGAGACTTGTGGCAAGCTGATGTGAATTATTCTCAGCTCTCTTTCCCAGCTGGGAGGCAGGTGGTGTCCCTCTGTGGCTGTGTGGGGAGCACGTTTTCAGCCGGGCTTGCCTGTCCCAGCAGCTCAGCTCTCCGTGGCACCTGGTGCTGGTGCTCTTGGGTTGTCCAGGAAAAGCTCCGTGGGGGCTGTGGGTCCTCCATGGCACTGAAAAAGGAAGCTGGGGCTTGCCAGAGCACGTGCTGGCAGCTGTGCTGGCATGGAAGCCTGTCCTGCTGGGATGCAGATCCCAGAGGCAGATTCCCTGTGGGAACACATCACACACGTGGTGCACTGAGCCACCAGGACTCACAGCCATGTGTGTGGGACAGACCCTGGAGACTTTGAGAAGTGCCCTGAAGTCCACTGTTCAGAGAAAAAATAGCACTTCAGGAAAGAGGTTGTTCCTAAAAACAGCTGGTGTTGCCAGGTCTGTGTAGATGGGACTGCTCAGAGCTTGTGGCACCAGAACTCCAGGCCAGGGTCTGGGAGGGGTGGCCAGGGAGCTCTTCTGGTGGAATGGTGGTACAGGGGGAGACTGGCGTGGTGGAGGAGGCAGACATGGGCTCACAAGGCTTTGGTTCTCTCTCAGGGTTCCAAATGAATCCATTGCAAGTGAAGTAATTTCCTTTTTCCTCTCTCTCCCAGGTGCCCGGCAGCCCCTGGTGTGCACAGTGCTCACTGCACTTAGCTTTGATCTCAGTCAAACAATCCAGACTAAGTCAGAACAGCCCAACCTTCCTGCAGTTTGGTTCCAGCACTGCTGCAGGGATGAGCCCTGACTATAAGCCAGGCTTAGCAGGGCCTTGTTCAGCCCTGGAGCGCCTGGTCACAGTCTGGGAGCAGCAAAAGCCACAGCATTTCATGTGCTGAAAATCAGAGGTGCAAAAGAGCCCTATTAGGTCATTCATTTTGTTGGCTCTTGGTAGAATTATTCCTGGTGCCATGCTCTCCAAGGAGCCTGATCCTGTCCAGTTTGGAATAACTAGCCCTGGTGCTACAGCTACCTTTCACTTGGAAAAACCATTTCAGTGTCTAAGAGACCTCCTGGGTGGAACGTCAGGCACAGCTGGGAGCAGTAAGTGATTCCTTGAACCCTCTGAAGCAGTTCCACCTCTCTCTTGGGTGGCTGCGCCAGTGGAATCCCTCAAACTTGCTAAACCCAGCTTTAGTCACCATTCTGGCCCAGATCCTCCAGTGTTTGATCTTTCCCTGTGAACTTGGCCCTCCAGGCCCAGAGATTCCCACACAGCTGTCAGGAATGATCAGTCAAAAAATTATAGGTAGGACTGGTCTGCATTTTCCCTAAGCCCTTTTTAATAGTTGACTGACTATGTAAAGGGTCCTTAAAAATTACTGTTCTGGGCTGTTTGTTTAATATCAATTTATAAAGGGAGTATTTTCACAAAGTACAGTAAGCACCACTTCATCAAAATTATGGCTTAAATCCCCATTTCCTGGATTCATGTGTTTATCAACAAATCTCTTTTTTTTCTTTTTTCCTAATGTACGTATTCCCATTCCTCATTGCTGTAAAGGAAAGTTTTAAAGAGAAGAAAAAAATAATGGTCTTGACAGCTCAGAGGCCAGTAGAAAAAAATAATAAAAATGTTGGGTTTTGCTCTTTTCCCTCTTCTATATTTCATCTGTCACAAGCTCTCTGCAGCCTGGGCTCTCAAGGCTGGCAGTACTCACTGGTTTTGCATGATGGGACTGTGGTGTGGCAGCTCTGTCCCAAGAAATTAATAAAGAGAGAGTTACTGATAAACAGGGAAGCTGTGGAAGTCCTTGGGTCCCAGAAGTGTCCAAGGCCAGGTTGGATGGGACTTAGGCCCACCTGGTCTGTGGCAGTTGTCCCTGCCCATGGAAGGGGGATTGGAAAGAGATGAGCTTTAATGTCCCTTCCAATCCAAACCAGTCTGGGATTCCATGATTCAGGATTTAGCAGTTGCTCCTAACAGAAAAACAGCATCATATTACACAATGCCTCTCAGGTKGCAGGTACAACTGAATCTTAAATATTCAAATGTAATTTTTCTTTTTTATCTGAAAATGTTAATTTAATCACAATGAAACATTTTCCTTTATAAAAAAACATAACCTTAATGACTGAAAAAAACCCCGTTGCTTATACTTTTTTTCATCCAGGAAAAAAAAATTCCTTATCAATTCTATTTACTGACCACATAAGTTTATTAGTTGCAAGCATTCAGAGCAGAACTGGATTAACAGCCCCTGTACTGATGGGGAACTCTGCAGAGGTGGGGCTGCTCCAGGACACCTCCTGCCTTTACKGGAAGATGCTTTCCCAGCCCCACTCCCCACACCCCAGCCAGCCCTCAAGTCTCATCCTTAGACCTGACTCTTGCTTGGGCTTTTGGGAAATGCTGAAATGGAGCAGAGGCACAGCTATACCTCCTAAAGAAGGGTTGGCTTGGCTGTTTCACCACCAGCAGGCTGGGGAGCAGGAGCAGGGAGAGGAGCAGGAGGCCTGGCCTGCAGTCACACCTCAGAGCTCGTGTCCTTCAGGCAGCTTTGGGCTCTCTCCCACAGGGCCTTCCCCCGAGCCCGCAGTCTGCTGGGAAGCGTCCTGTCCTGCACCGTGGCTCCAAGGCTGCGTGGGCATCATCACAGGCAAAGATGGCCTTGGCTTAATTGCAAAAGTCAGCCAGTGTCCTGTTAATCCAATAAAAGAGGTGCCAGTGTACAACAGGCCATGGAAACAACGCGGATCCCCTGGGTTACCTCCTTTGGCATTTGTTAGGAGCCCGCAGTTCCAGCAGCGTGGCACTGATGGTGTCCAGCACGGCCATTTCAGAGCAGCAGCACTTCTGCCTTGGGCTGGGCTGTCCTGGCTGTGCCTCAGGCATGGAGAGGAGGAGCAGGGGCTGCAGGCTCACACCTGGCCCCACAGCCCTCCTCCCCTTGTCCCTTCCACAGCAGGACAGAGGGTGTGACACTGCAGGACACGGTGTGTGACACTGCAGGACA
>JACDOX010000212.1:114866-126761 GCA_014549065.1 Cardinalis cardinalis
GTGACACTGCAGGCCCTGGGTGTGTGACACTGCAGGACATGGAGGGTGACACAGGACCTGGTTTGTGACCCCTGTCCCACAGAGCCAGGTGTGCCTGTGAGCCCCTGCCATGGCCACCTGCCCCATGCTGCCCCCCTCCTGGGGCAAACGCTGCAGGGAGAGGGCAGGGCTGGCTGCATTTGGTTCTGTGCATGGGAGCAGAGGGGTTCTGGGAAATGGCTCAGGTTTGGAGGGAGCAGAGGGACTTTGGGAAATGGTGGCTCAGGTTTGGAGGGAGCAGAGGGGTTTTGGGAAATGGCAGCTCAGGTTTGGAGGGAGCAGTAATGAGCCTGCCGTGGTGATGGACAGCGTGAGGTGCAGCCCTGGGACTGCACACGTGGGGCTGTTTATGATCTTAGGGCATTCACCTCCCTTGCCTCTCCTCACCTTTGCCTGCAGCCTCTTTCAGAGCAGAAGGAAAGAAGGCCTGGTCCCCAGGCCCCTGAGCTCTGAATGGAGCTCTCAGCAGCATTCCCCCATCGCAGGTCCAAGGAGCATTTCCGCTTGGAAGGGACAGATTTGAAAAACAGAGAATATATGAAATGGAAAACACAACTGGTCAGAAGAGCCATTCTATAAATTATGAGCCTGGGCAACAGAGATATTTTTCTTTGGGAATCAGTCCCTCACAGTCTCCAGGTTACAAGATGTGTAAGAAACAAAAAAGCCAAACAAAGAGAAAAAGTAAAAGATTTTTAAGCTGCCTCGGGAAAGGCATTTTTTTCAAAACAGGGGAAAGAAAACTTAAAATGCCAGTGAAAGACCAAGAGCAATCAGGCCCATCTGGGCACTGAGACAGAAACAAGCAGCCCCTGATGTGTGGGGGACACAGGGGATCTCCGCTGAACTTGCCCTCCTTTGGTAGAGGTGATCTAACCAGAACTCAGCTACCTCTGCTCCTTAAACCATTCTGGGATCATCTCATTGCTGTGAAGATCACCATCACTCCTGGCAGCAGCACCTCAACTGCAGACTGGCCATGGCCCCTCCTGCAGCGTGCAGCTCTGAACCTGTGTCACTTCCCTCAGGTAAACCAGCTGGACTTTAACCCAGATTTACTTTTGCATCGTGCCAGAACTCACAGGCTCTGCCAACAGTAAAGCTTGATCCCTTGCACACAGTTCTGTATGAATATTTTTACTCTGGATGGGAGGGGACTCAGGGAGAGTCCGCTTGGTGCCTCCCTAAGCACGGACTCATAAATATAACAGGACTGGGATCTTCGAGTTACTTAAAGGCAGTCAGACATTCAATTTTCATTATATTTTGGTGTTATTAGGATATGGAGCTCGTCAGGCTTCTCTGAATCACTCAGCTTRGTATTTGGCTCCTGGAGGCCATTCCATCCTCTGAACCAACTGGAGAAATTCCAGAGCATCTCAAGGTACAAGCTACTCCTCAGGCTTTTTGCAGGAATTTGCTCATGCCTTTGGAACTGCAGCCACCTGCTGATTGAGCTGACACAGGGGTGGAGGGAACCAAGCACAGGGGAAGTGCAGCCTGGCTGGGTGTGGTTTCTGAGGTGAGCCTTGTCTGAGGGCTGCAGCCCTTCCACAGAGCAGGCACCAGCTGGCACTGCGCTGGCAGAGGTGACATTGTCCTCATCCTCTGGTGTCCCCTCACTTTGTGCCGCTCCACAAAGTCCCCACGAGCAGACAGAGGCTGGTAGGGACCAGAGAGTCAGAACCTCTCAAAATGCCCTCCTGAGCGCTGCCGCCAGCATTGAGCAGGAGCTGTTGTATCCTACTCTGCCTGCTTTGGATATTTTAAATTAATGCTCATTCAACAAAATTGATTTTTTTTTTTCTACCAAGTCTTAAAACCAGAACTGAATCAAAAGGGGTTTGGCACTCTGTCCCTGCCTCCATGTACCATTGYTCTCCCAGGAGTGGGTTAAAAAAGCTTTGAGTTACTAGCCTGCCTGTAGTCACGCAGTAATCCRGCATCTGAATGAAACAAAGCCCCAGCATCTGCTGATTTCCACTCTAGAAATTGCTCACCAAGACCACAGAACCTGGTCCTACATTGACAGCAGCAGGAGCTTTTAACTCCAGAGCGCCATTGCAGCTTTGAAGCGAATCACAAAATCCTGGAGTGGTTTGGGGTGACCCTAAATCCCATCCCATTCCCACTCCTGCCATGGCAGGGACGCCTCCCGCTGTCCCAGGCTGCTCCCATCCCATCCAGCCTGGCCTTGGGCACTGCCCGGGCTCCAGGGCAGCCACAGCTGCTCTGGGCACGCTGTTCCTTCCTTCTTGAGGGAAGCCAGACTAATCCCAGCCTAACATTAATCTCCAGTACATTTGGAGGAGGTTTAGAGACCTGAACACGAGCTGGTTCTATCTTGTGATGTGCTCCTGCACACACAACCAGGGCTTCTGCTCCATCCCCTGCTGCCAAATGTGAGGCTTAACCTCTCCTCTGACTGACAGCTGTCACTGCAATCACTTTGGAAGCTCTGCTCAGTGTCTGAGAGGAAATATTCCCTCCACAGCTGGAGCCCACTCTGCAGCTCTCAGTCACAATGCCTCACCAGGTTTTTCTCCTGTCCTTCCAAATGCTGCTCAGGGATTGCGCTTTGGAAGGGCTCAACAGCCTCAGCCAGGTTTTCTGATGAAACCACATCAATTTGGTGCTACAAAACAAAATGATCAATGAAGATTCATTGCAACAGATCTGTGCACAGACTCCAGTCTCCACCAAAACTGAAATTCCTGGTAGAGAGGAATTATTTCTAAATTATTTGTTTTTTAAGTTATTGACAATATTTTTTTCATCAGACTTAATTCGTGTCTGTGATTTCTATTTTACTGGGAGACAAGGCAAGGAAGAACTGAAAACAGACCTGACCTCTTGCCTTGGTAGTCCTGGCTTTCCTGGGGAAAGCAGTTTCCCTGGGAAGGGCAGAGCCAAGCCCTGGCTCTCTCAGCCCCATGGAAGGAGCTGCATCTTCCCCATGCCAGGGAGCTGCAGGAGCTGCACCCTTGGAAAGGCAAACTGCTGCTCTGCCCTGGGCTCCATCAGCAACCACCCCAGTACAAACCCTTCCTTGGCTGTCTCTCTGTGTTTGTGAACAGGAGACAAGGAAAGCACTCAGGCATCAGACACCTGGAGTTGAGYTCCCTTCCCCGTGCCAGCCCTGCTCCTCAGAAATCAACGCTGGCATCACACTGGAGTGGCAGGAAAGGGCATCCCTTGGGCTGCATTTTGGGGCTGTTACCCCTTAGGAACAGGGGGTGGCTGTTCCATAACRTCCCTGAAGCTGCAGAAAAATAACATATTGCAAAATTTGGCCTCATTTTTGCAAATGCATCTTTTAAAATTGCGCATCTGGAATTTAAGTTCTCTTCCAAGCACTGTGTGTGATTTGCTCTTGCCAGAGAAGCACACCTGGGACTAAGAAGGGGGTTTAGATAAGTGCCTTTCCATATGGCCCACTGATAAATGATTCATTCTGCACAGCTTAGCTTTGAAAATAAGTTCAGTATTGTTAAGATATTAAGATACCAGCTTCATATTTCACCTCATAATTGCACTTCGCATATCACAAAAAGAGCTGGGCTGTTGTTTTTGTTGCTGCTGTTTGCAGATGCAGCCTGCAGAGCTCTGGGTATTGCATCACAACTCACTCCCTCCTTCCTCCTATTCCAGAACACATTTTGCTCTTCTTCTGAGGGTAATTTTTAGGTGGATCAATACCAACGCAACAAACAATCCTGTAAAGTACAAATTCAGTATCCTCAGATGAAGAAATAGATAAATACAACTTTTTAGGGTAATGTTTAATTAAACGTGCTGATGGGATTGGAGATCACTCAGGATTAAAACAAGATCTGACAAAACAACACTTCCTTGAGAAGCAGGAAGCCCCACACTCCTCACCCCACCCTTTGGCACTCCTGGTGCCAACAACAGCCTTGTGCAGCTGCTCCTCTCTTTKCTATCCCATGTGCAACATAGCCTCAGCATCTTCATCCCCGGGACTCTTCTGCCCATGGACTTCCAGCGTCCCCACTGGCACTGCCACAGGCCTCTGGAAGAGTGAAACTGGCCAGGAGATTTCCCATTCAGTGTCAGAACATCGTCACATTTTCCATTTGACCCCTAAATACAAAGGAATAGGTTCCTCCAGCCCTTAGAGGTTTAGGGTTGAATGCACCTGGTAACGTGGTGGGTGAGGCTCTGATTTGCTTTTTAAGGGAACCAGGAGCAGAACCAGTAGCCAAAGACAAAGGCCCTGAGACAGGAAGCTACATCTCCATCTCCTGGTCCTGATCAGCCCAGTCCATCTCTTCAATCCCCACCACAGCCCAGCCCAGGGACAGCACACAGGGAGCTGCAGCTCAGGACAAGCAACACCTGGTGAAAGCATCGCCCACAGGTGACAGCAACCACCCTGAGCACAGCTGAGTGCTGCCAGGGCAGGCAGCCAGGGCAGCCCAGCACATGCACAAGGACAGGTGTCTGGTGCTCTCAAGGCACTGCCTGGACCTTCCCCCGGGCAGGTGAGGACCAGCAGCAGCCTGGGATGAAGGTGACGATGACCCTGTGTAGATCAGCCAGCTCGGATGAGCTGGTTCTCGTGGTGAGGTCCTGATGTGCCMGAAGGAGAAGCAAGGGCAGCCCCTGGGAGATGCCCTGAGCCCCTGCAGTGCACACAGAGGGCTCTGCTCTGCTTTCTCAGCAGATTTAGGGCCCAGGCAAGTGCAGTTTCTGCATGGGAAGAAGAGCCAGGCTCCAAAGGCTTCCAAGTCCTCATGGACAGCAATTCCTCCCAAGGGCTGTTTTGTGGTTTTATCATCTTCAGCCATGAATTCTTTTCAGAACCAGTGGAAATATTTCCTTTGGTCCTACCAGGCCGCAGCATTTTTGCCTGAGCCCCTCTTACGTGAGCACACCCAGAGCCACTGGGCACGGCRAGGAGCAGAGCTCAGGCTGCACATCTGGAAAATATTCCTGCTGGTGAGAGCTGCTGGAGCAGGGAAGGGGCTCTCCAAGGAGCCAGGGGTGAYCTGGCACTGGCAGAGCTGTGGAGGGGATGAGGCAGAGCCCGAGGGAGCTGTGCCAGGATCCATGGAGGAGGTGCCTTCTCCAGCTTTGCTGGGGATCACAGAGCTGCCCAAGGGTGTTTTCCTTGCCTGGTGCACAGGGACAGGCACAGTTTCCCTGCTGAGGACCTTCTGAAGGAAGGCTGAGAGGCAAAAGGCAGCAAAATTGCAGCCTGGGGCTCAGGAGGCTCCCCTCTCTCAGGGCACACCTTCAGCTGGCACCAAGGAGTGTCGCCCCAAGAAAGCAGACCTGTGCCAGTAGTACCCAAACCCAGGGCTTTCTGATCATTATCAATATCCAGAAATGGTCATTTCATGCCTTTTCCAAGAGTTTACTGTAAACAAAATATTAAATACTGTGTTGATTGCAAAAAAATAAAAGGCCAGGGAAATAAATATGACAAGTCAAAGAATGATCTTGGGTGCTCCTTTCAGGGACAGACAACTGAGAAATATAGCCAGAGCAGAAATCTACCTTCTGTTCCAGGTTCAGTCTATACAAATTTAGGCACATGATATTTTTTTTCTATATAAAAGCTGTCCCAGGTGAGTGTTCATGGATGATATATCTAGAAAAAGAAACAAAAAGGAAGAACCACCAAAAAAGCCTTGCTCTCTGTTCCAAAAAGCTGTCATTTTTCTTAATTCTATCCATTTAAATTTATTGCTGCTGAAATTCCCAAGGTCTGCCAAAATGTAAGAGAAGTTGCAATGTAGATGAGTGTTACCAGCAGAGAGGAGGGTTCAGAGAGGAGTGGGGAAAGGAACAGTGAAAAGGATAGATCCATCATTTCAGTGGTTACAGCAGTTGTGGGGAAGCATCTTTGTGAATTACCAGTAGTAAAACGAAAAGCAGAAAACAAAGCAAGAAAATCCCTGCCCCAGAAGAACAGATCAGGTGAGTGCTCTGTTGTTTGTTGTAGCAATTTTCTGAAATTGGAAGCATTTGGGGTGCTGCAAAGTCCTGGAAAAGGAGTTTTTGTCCAGAAAATCCTGCCATGTACCCTGGCAAGGTGCACCCCCTGAGGAGGGGAAGGCAGTGGCAGAGGAATGCAGCTCAGGTGCAGACACCTGTCCAGGCCCACCACAGGGCCAGGCTGGCTGAACCTGGGAGTTTTCTCCATGGCTTCTATTCCTCCTGGCTGGAATCAGCCAAATGGTTCAGAGATAACAGAAGAAGTACAAATGGACTGAAGATACTTTGAAATAGTTGATAGTTTTCAAGAACAGAGCACTCTTGCAAATCTGAAGCTTTCATTTATCAAAAATACCAGTGGAAAAACCCCAAAATATTTTAAAACATTCTTGTAAGATTTGAAGTACTTTAACCCTATTAATATTTTTTTTAATCCCAGATTTTTTTTAAGAGCAGGAAAATTTGCCAAATGGACATTTTAGATGTATCTAAAGACCAGTGATTTTTGGAAGAGTTACGTTAGAAACATCCACCAGCTCTGCTCTACACTAAGAATTCATGTTACATAAAAAGCCAGATATAGACAAATAACCCAGAGCAGCCCACTCTGCAGAGCTGAGCCCAAATGACCCTTAAATGTACAAAAGTACATTTTATTAAAAGTACACTGAGAGCGGTGAGTGCCTCCCTCTCTCACTCTGTAGCTGGACTTGCACAGAGCCCAGTGAGAGCTCTGGGGAGGGCTCGTTTCTGGATGCTGCAGTTCCAGGGAGAAAGGGGCATCCAAGCAGGTGAGGGAGCAGCAGAGGCCCCAGCAGAGCCTGGGCTGAGGACGCAGCATCCATTTCCAGGAAAGCCACCCTGGCAGGAAACGGGGGTGGGAGCAGCTCTTGTGGAGAGCTCGGACACTCTAAGGCAGATGCATCTGTATTTTTCCATTGTATGGAAAGCTTTGCCCATATTTACTGCTCAGGGATTGTTTTTCTCCCTGCTGTTGTCCTGCCAGCAATGAGCACTGGGGGCTGGAGCTCTGCAGTCCATTGGCACAGCAGAGAGGACTCGGAGGCCTGACCTCTCTGCGCTTGTGCACTTTGGCTCTGCTCGCTCCCCCGTCATCCACAGTCAGCATTCCCAGGGCATGGCAGGCTGGGAATGCTGCAGCACCCTCGGCTCCTCCTGCTCCCACAGCCCACTGGGAAAGGAGGAAGCCCCAAATGTTCCTCCAGCACTACAAACTCAGCACCAGGCAGAGCACAAGGGCACTGAGCGTTTGCTGGGGATCAGGTAGTCCCTCTGCCAGGGGAAAAAGGAGACCCTGGCTCCAGGAGGGATTTCCAGGCAGCTGCCTCCCCACCTGAGCACCAATGCCCTGCTAGTTCCCACAAGAGCTGCAGGATGGGCACCAAAAGAAGTCTGAGCTGCTCTGAGCTCAGGCACCAAAGTCTTTCTCCAGTTGTTATTCTGGGAATTTGAAAGATGATTTGCCTTATCTGCAAACATAGGAGGTATTTCTCACACAAGTGTAAGAAAAATGCAGAAATGAATACAAGTATCAGGAAGGGGCCAGGCTGCAAGGCTGGTGGTCCCTTGTGGTCCTCAGATGTGTGAATCAGTGAAAATCAGAAAGGGGTCCTAGCACTAAAGCAAAAAGTCATTAATAAAAGTGACAGTAAAAGCTCCAGGACAAGGAAAGTTACCCAAGAGCAAAACTTTAATTACACTTGGGAACAGCCTCCCCCAGGAGAGCAGCACTGTCCTRCTCCTGGAAGTGCTTTATAACCAGACTCATTAATATTCTTGGGAAGGTCAGACAAAGAAACACATCTCTGGGTGCTGTGTCCAGCTCTGGATCCTCAGCACAGCRGRGCCAGGAGCTCCTGGAGCTGAGCAATGGCCTGGAGCATCTCAGTGCCCAGGAAAGGCTGAGGGAGCTGGGGCTGCTCAGCCGGGAGAGGAGAYGCTGAGGGCACCCTGAGGAGCAGAGCCTGGCCCTGCTCAGAGCCCTCCCTGCACACAGGGACACCCTGAGATGAGGCCCCTCTCACCCAGCTCTGCCTGGCCCAGGCTGACTCTGCAGGGTGCAGCTGAGCCAGCACAGATCCTGGTGGCACCTCTGGAAGAGCAGATTTAACGAAAGGGCAAAGCCACCAGACAGGCAGAGAAGAAGGGAAAAAAGGATTGCCTGTTTTAATAAGCAATAAATTCATTTTACCTAAGTTGAGTCTGTTCTACACATGACAGGGATTGCTCAGGGACTGCACTCGAGCAACCCCAGCCTCTCCTGACAGAGGACCCCTGTACCCAAACCTGACACCCACTCATAGTCAATCAGCTTCCTCAGCAATGCTGAGTGAGAACATCTTCCTTTTAGCCCAAACATCCTTCCSAGCCTCTTGGAGAAATGGCAAACTCACCAACAAAAGCCCGTCAGCAGTCCTCCTGAATTATAAGCTGCTGAAATCTTTTATTTATGATAATAAGATGACTTGAAAACACTTCCTTATATTAAAAAACCTATTAATATGTTTCTTGTCTGACAGACTTGCAAATGTAGTTCTGCTTTGTGCCTTTGGCAGCAGTGTTCAATGGCCAAGCATTTTCAGAAAACTGAAAGTTTTCCTGACCTTTCCTGCAGCAAAAAGTCACCGACTTCCCCTGCTGTGTATTTGCATAGGGAGTGCTCTTAAGCCAGCAGCAGTCAAAGGAGACTTCAGTAGTTATGTCCAGGATGTATCCTCAGCTACAGGAGTTCCTCCAGCCAAGTGCTTTAGAACCTGGAGATTCAAATTTTATGAATTTTGCCCCTTTTTTGTATTCCTTATCCTTTCGTTACTAAATTCAAAGCTGTCACCTTTACATGGAATTGATCAGACAGTGGTGTGGCCAGAAGAGGTTTTGGATTATTCAGAAGTGGATGATGAAATGTCACAACCATCAGCCTCCTGCCASTGACCTCTGAACAAATCCTGGCTGTGCATGATGCTTCTCCCACACCTTGCAGTGCTGCAAGGACTGAGATACAACCTTGAGCTGGATTGGTCTGCCCACGAACCTCCCTTACCTGAGTGGTCCCCTCTTGGCTTTCTCACTCTTGTAGAGCCAAGCTGTGGAGCATTAATTGGCTGCAGCTTTTGTCATTTATGAACAGCTATTTGTGTGTTTTGTTCATTATTAGAGCCTGACTCATGTGCCAGGCCAGTCACTTCTAATCATCCCTGTCCTAAACACTCAGCTTTGAAAGAAGAGCCCAGCGCTGGGTGAAGCATTCTCTGGTGAATGGGCCATAAATCAGCCTGGCTGAGCTCCCCAGCAGCTGGGCAGGCAGAACTTTCCGAGCTGGAAATGCTCCCCCACCTTCCTGCAAGCTCTCAGGCTTTTGATAAACATGAGCAATTAGCACCTTTGCAGACATCATTTTCCTTCCCCACTGATGGAATATTGGATACACAGAAGGAAACTGGGCCTCGGAGGGAGGCTCCAGGAAGGTGGGGAGGGGGGGGGATGGGATGGGATGGGATGGGATGGGATGGGATGGGATGGGATGGGATGGGATGGGATGGGATGGGATGGGAAACACTGCTCTGACTCACCCACGGAGGGCTGTGCTCACACATCCTCTCTCTCAGCCACATCTCCCTGCCCATGCACTGACAGCAGCTCTGACAAGCCCATTTCTGTCTGATGGGAAGAAAAACAAACATTGCARTGGATAATCAAACAAATGTGGGCTCTTCAGTTCTTGGATGGGAACTCCAGCTAATGTCATAAAACATGGGAAGAATGCTCTGTAATTAATTCCTCCTCTGGAAATATTTGACTAGGTTTGGGATGTCCTACAGGAACAACACTGAAGTCAGCAGCTGCAGTAAAGGTTGCATGAGTCTGGAAACTGAGGGATTTTTCTCAAAGTAAGTACCTGGAAGAAGTTGCAGCTGAGATGCTGTGGGGTTGAGCAGGGGAATTTAGTGAGGGATTATAAATACACCCAAGCAAACCTGCATTTCCTCCTGCTTACATCCCTGCAGCCACCTGGGGAGAGCTGTACCTGCAAAGAGGAGACATCTTTCCAATGCAGGGTCCAGCTTTCCTGCTGCCTTCTCATCTAATCTGTTTCCAGCCACGACAGTAGCTGAGCTGTTGCCAAGGAAAGCACATGGTGGTGGAAGTGATGCTGTGATGGCTTTGCAGCCTAGAGCACAGAGCCCTGGGATGTGACTGCAGGAGCCACAACAACAGCACGCAGGGCTGGGCACCTCCCGAGAGCAGGGTGGACAGCAGCAGTGTTAATTCAATCAGCCACCACCAGAAATGCTGACAAGAAGAGGAAGAAGTCAYGAATCCTAATGGGGCATAGATATTCAGGAAGCTGAGCCCAAGAAAGCTCTCTGACTGTTCGTTCTGGATCCCAGCAGGATCTGAGGGATGTTCCCGAAGCATGGGAGCACATACAGCCATATTTTGGAATTTCCACACCACCAGAGCTGCATCTCACGAAGGTTCTGTCTTTACTCTGGACTGTGAGCTTCCCTTCTCGCCAGCCTACATAATTACACAATTCCTCTGTTCACCACTACTTCCCTTCCTCTCCAGGTGATGAGAAACAGGCATTTCTCATCCTTTGCTTTTAATCCTCCTTCAGAATGTGGACCCCAGCTCCCAGCACCTCAGAGGCTCAGCCACCAGAGCTGTTTGCCCAGGGCAAGTTGTTGAGGTCCCTCATGGCTGGCAGTGCCAGGGCCCGGGGTCGRGGTGGCAGCCACGCCCCACTGATGTCAAACCCCACCCTGCTGTATGTGGGATGCATCAACTGATTTGGTAATTGGGTTTGTGGGGCCAGGTTTTGGTAGCAGGGGGAGCTCCAGGGGTGGTTCCTGTGAGAAGCTGCTGGAAGCTTCTCCCATCTCCAGTAGAACCAATTCCAGCTGGCTGCAGGATGGACCTGCTGGGGATCAGGGCTGGGACAGTCAGGAATGATGGGAACACCTTGGGGATAATATGTTTGAATCCACATTTCTAGACCAGGGCTGGATTACCAGGAGGGCATCAGGGTGCTCAGTGGTGTAGATTGCTCCACCTTCCCTCCTCTTCCTCCTGAGCCTGCCTTCCCAGGCGAGCCATGCAAAGCCCTGAGCTCCCGCAGCACAGCAGAGCCTGGGAGAACACACCCATGCAGAGAAAGGGTTAAAAAGGACAATAAAACACAGCAGGTGCAAGCACACAAGAAAGAAATAAAGCAAAATTCCCTCCTTATGGGAGCAATAGAAATGATTGAGAGCGTGAACTCTGTAATCTGCAGAAAGTGGGGCGACATTGTTGAGTCAAATTAAACGCACAGAGTGGAAAAATCCGAGCCCAGCAGTCGGTGTGTGTGGTGTGCCTGTGGGTAATTTACTGCCAGGGCTGGAGTCTGCCTTCCAAGGACTCGGGGCACAATGAATGGGGGGACTCATTTCCATGCGATGGACGGACACRTCTGGAACCGTGCTGAGCAGTCAGGAACAGGACAGGAAAGTTTTTGCACGCCCCAGTCCCCCAGCTCCTGGTTAAGAGCTCTCTCCACCCTGTCACTCCTGCATTTGCTGATCAGGACACAGGGAAAGAAGTGCCAGGGTGGATCCTTGGAAGGCAGGTGTTTGCCCAGGCCAGGGAAGGGCCGGGAGGCACAGAAGCCCCTGAAGGGATGTGCCCTCCCTGGAGCCACTGAGCTCCCGAGTTCCTGCCCTCAGCTGCCAGAGCCCAGCGGGGCAGAGCCCAGCATTCCTCCCTCAGCCCTTCCCAGGGCCTCGGGGAGCCTCAGCTGCTGCCACACAAACCATGGTGACAAATCCGGGCTCTGAACATCCACCAGGAACACCAGGACTTGGGGCAATGGGATACAGGGATGGATACAGG
>JACDOX010000212.1:139911-153921 GCA_014549065.1 Cardinalis cardinalis
CAGAGCCCTGTGCTGCACCCAGAGCCCTGTGCTGCCCCAGCCCCTGCGCTGCTGCTCTCCCCCGGCAGCAGCCCCCGGCCCCGCAGCCCCTCCCGAGCTCTCCGGGGTGCCGCAGCACCCCCGGGCTCTCTGCAGCTCTGCCCGCACCGCCCGCGCTGCCGGGGCCGCTGGAGCCAGGGCCGTGAGCCCGGCCGCCTCCTGCGGGGCTCCGCTCACCTGCTGCACCCCAGCAGCGCCGGGGAAAGGCAGCACCATCTCCTTGCTCCATAATCCACTACCTGCTGGAGCTGGGGATACAGAGCCCTTGGCACTGGCACGGGTTTGTCTGGAAATATTTGTAACTGCCCTTGCTATTAGAGCATATGAATGCAATTACAATATTCCAGCAGAAATCAGCTGAGTATGTGGTAAAGTGGGGGAACATACACGGGAACGTGTGTAAAATAATCTCCCCGGCATGCACACGCGAGGGCACCGGGATTCCTTCCAGAATCCAGAACCCAGCAGCTCCCCGCCCTCCCTGCTGCTCCTGGAGAGGGGAGCGCAGCCTGCCTGGGGCTGCACTGCTGGCGTGGAGCCACCGGGTCACCCCCGGAGTGCCCAGGCAGCCACATCGGGCAGCCACGGAGAGCAGAGGTGCTCAGATCTTTGTAGCTGGAAAAGGCAAGTCAACATGCAAATCCTAGTTAAAATATCTTTATTAGCAGCATTTTAATCACTTGCAAAATCTGGACCAGGATCAAACCAAACATAAGGCAGCAGCTGCTGTAAACAGCCGTTGTTGAAATGGAAAAATGATTGGTGCTGAGGGAAGGATGTCAGGAGTAATGAGCCTGCCTTGGCTGCCCGGGCACCTCGGTGCTGTCCTGCCCTGAAACCCCTCCGAGGGCGGGGATCCCCCGAGCTGCACCTCCCTGCCAACCTCAGTAACCATCCCTGGCCATATTTACAGCACCAAGGGCTTCTTCAGACTCTGCTTGGAGAAGGGAACAATTCCACTGGTGCAGGAGCCTCTCTCGTTCTGTCACACACTGGAGAATAATGCTGAAAATCATTTTAACTGCTACACAATTAGGGAAAAGTAATTATGCACCAAAACTTGCACTGAAACAAGGTGTGTATTAGCTATATTTTGGCTCTGATATTAATTACACTTTCTTCCCCTCTGCTGCAGAAAGGGACCCTGGGATCCTGGTCCATGGCCMGCTGAACATGAGTCAGCAGTGCCCTGGAGCCAGGAGGGACATCCCTGTCATCGGGACACCAGGCCTGCCCAGGGAGGGATTGTCCTGCTCTGCTCTGGGCTGGGACAGCCTCAGCTCCAGTGCTGGGGCACTTCGGGTGCCAAAATATAAAGAAACATTAGAGGGTGTCCAAAGGATGGGCATGAGGATGGGGAAGAGTCTGGGGAGGAGCAGCTGAGGGGACTTGGTTTGTTCAGCTGGAGGAGATTGAGGGGAAACCTCATTGTGGTCTTCAACATCCTCCTGAGGGGCAGCTCTGTTCTCCTCACTCTCCTGGCCAGCAGCAGGATCCAGGGAGTGGCTGGGGCTGGGCCAGGGCAGGGCCAGGCTGGATTTTGGGAGAGGTTTCTCCTCCCAGAGGGTGCTGGCACTGCCCAGGCTGCCCAGGGCATGGGCACAGCCCCGAGGCTGCCAGAGCTCCGGGAGCCTTTGGACACCACGGATGCCATGGGGGGACTGCTGGGGTTTGTGCAGGGCCACAGCTCTCACTGTGACACCTCAGTCCCTCCCACAGCAGAGAGCCTCTCTTCCCTTCCTCGTTGACAGGATGCCACAAGAAATTCCCGATGTGAAAGCAGCCCACACCACGTTGAGCACGACCATACACAAGCCATCAATCACTGCCGTGCGGCACGGGAGCAGCAGCCAGCGCCTTAAATCATCTGCATTTCAAACGAGGACTGTCAAAACACGAGCAGGGGCTTCAGACGAGCCAGCTCCGAGTCCTGTCCGAGCCGGGAGGCGAAAGGCGGCGCTGAGTATTTTTCATTTCCATCAGGGGGAGCCTGAGCACAGAGGATCGGGCTGGTGCCTCTCCAGCCCCAGAGGTTTCCCGGGCTCGCTGAGCCCCTGGGGTGTGATCGGGCTCCAGGTCCCGGAGCTCTCTCTCTCTCGTGTGAGGGATTCAGAAACATTTCTGCGTTTACAGACCTGTCTGAGCWGTGCTCAGGAGTGAGATCTGTTTATCTAATTACGTTAGGGGTAGGTTAACATTTTTATTTAGCTGATGTATAATTCATACCACCAACAATGCAAACCACGCTCTGTGGTTTGGAGGTTGACTCTCCCTGGTAAATATTAACATTTGTGGCATGAAAAATAATTAGAGGGTTAGTGTCAAGATCTGTGTCAGGGTTATGTGGTAAAAGGCCTTAGACTGTAGGGCTTGAAATTAAAGACCTTGCTGTAATCAGACTTTACAAAACATCACCCTGGATCAAAGAGAAGTAATAGTTTCTATCTGTTATGGTAGCACTTGAATAAGTACATTGCTGGTAAAAAATTCAAACACTTCCCATTGGAGAGGTGGCAAAAAGTCAAATGCAAATTATCAGCTGTTACACAGAGTGAATCAGGTGTTAAACACACTGAACTTCTAACACAACATATAAAAAAACCTCAGTTGAATAAAAAGCAAAGAAAATCTAACACTGCAAAGGCCTCTGARGTGTAACTTCAGAACGCTACTTCCAGTTCTCTTGGAGGGAAAAATTTGCCTTCGTGGTTAAACCTGTCCTGTGTCTGAGAAAAGAGCAGTGGCCACCACTGAACACCATGTGCAGCATCTGCTGAAGTTCTCTCACCTCCATCATCTCCCAGGATTTCTGGGGTAAACCCAAACTGCCACACTCAGCTTAAGGCCTCCTGTTAAATACTCTGAGCCAGCTCTGTGATACCCAGGAGCAGTAACCCTTCCTAAAATGATCACTTGTCATTTTGTTTACACTCAGTTTTCAACACCTGCTCTGTCACTGCTGTAACCAAGGTCAGTTACTACACCCAGTTCCTGCCTGTGTACCTGTCCTCCATGGAGGTGACTCCTGAAAACACCTGCCTGCACTCCCAGGTTTCTAAAAAGGGCTGATTTGGATGCCTCCCAAGAGGCTCAGCACATCAGAAAATCAGGTCTCTGATTCAGGGACCACCAAACCATTCAGGGGTATCTTTTACCAGGTCAGTCTTTCTATGAGATCCAGAACAAATTTGGGGTGTGCCCCCTCATACCCCAAACTGCAATAATGGATTGGGTTCTTCCAGTGCCTTTTCTGTCTCTCATAACTGATCTGGTGCAGGAACACTCTCTTGCATTTTGCAATTTAGGACACAATTCAACAGGTGAGGCCATTAAAAAAAAATAAAATATAGTGACTATAAAGTCAGCTGTAGTGGCTTGAGTGCAGACATGAGGTGGCAAGAGTCAAAGAGCTCATTATATTAATTTTAAAATAACTATGGAAAAGGCTGAATTCTGTCTTCTGAACTCTTTCAGCTGAGTCTTACTAAAATATGTGCTCTACTCCTGCTAGTCTTATAGGCTTACTAGAGGATTCAAAGAGAATCAGAATAGCTTTGAACATCTCTGGATCCTGTGTGAGCAAAGGAGTTGCCAAGGAATAAAGTCTCTTTTTGAATTCAAAGTAAAACACACCTACACTTCCAAGCTGGGCAGACAGCTACTGAGGAGATCCAATATCAGATCCCAGGCTTCTTTCCTCTGCTACAAGGCAAGGGCAGATCAGTCCAAAGAAAACTCCTCAGCAGATCGAAGCAGTTGGAAAAAAATTACATTTACTTGTTAATGTCTCATAGTCTCAGATGTCTATGGTACAAAGGAAAGTATTTGAACAACTTAAAGGTTTTATGGTTAGAATAACATTCAATAAAAAATACATTTTTGCAGGACTGACTAAGGAACCACAGGCAGGCAGGAATTCCGGGAAAGCCCCCATTCCTCTGGGAGGAGCCGGGGGGAGCAAGGAGAGGGGTCCCTGTGCTTCCCTGGCTCCCCAGAGACACAGGGAAGGGATGCTTGGCATTTCTACCTCTGGAAAACTCTTTGGTCAGCAGCTGGGCTCAGCCTCAGAGATGCAGCTTTCTGCTAGCAAAATCCCCAATCCAAATGCTGGGTGCTATGTTTGCAATCTCCCAAAAAATCTGACGTGTTCCATGTGCCACTAAACCTCCCCATATCTGTGAGCTTGCCTAGAACAAAGTCATGAACTCTTGGAGCAACAACTGGCTCTTGGACAGAGAGGTTCTGGGCCAAGCTTCAAATACCCCACCCCATGATTTATGGATTGGTATCCAAAGCAGAGCAGCAGATTTACTGTTTCTTGTCATTTACAGAGCTGAAACCAGGTGAGATTCAGGGTTTTTAATGAGTTTGACCTAGAATTTGAAAATCCCTTTGATGCCCAAATTCAAAGTGAATTTGAGTCAGAGAAATGAGCCCACATGAACCAGGCCCAAGAATGCATTTCCTCAAAGCCCTGTGAAGTGTAAGCACAACTTTGCAGCAGCTTTTGTTGACATCTTCCCTTGCAGCACCTTTCTAAAACTTCTGACTGCCCAAATGCAAAATGTCCTCACCTCACTATTCACAAATGGCCTTTAAAAAATATTCCGAGGTCTGGTTATACATTACATGAGCATTATGAGAATGAAATGTCTGGCACCAGCATCTCGCAGGCTTTCCAGGAGTTATATTCTCTCTGTTTCTGTTTGCATCACTCAATGCCAGCATGAACTAAAGGGGTATTTAAGTGAAGAGAAGTGGGAAATACAAAAAACTAAAGGAACATCTGTATAATATTTCCCGTGTTTCCCTGAAAGGTATCTTCCCACACTCAAGAGCACCAGACCCACCAGTTCTCTGGCACTGGGAGCCATTCCCTGTGTCCTGTCYCTCCATCCCTAGTYCCCAGTCCCTCTCCAGCTGCCCTGGAKCCCCTTTGGGCTCTGGAAGGGGCTCTGAGCTCTCCCTGGAGCCTTCTCCCCTGAGTRACTTGAGCCCTGGTTGTGATGCTGAGCTGAGCTCTCCAGAACTGAAGCTCATAGATTTTCATGTTAGAAACTGCACATGGCATGAGCTTGAAAATCCCCTCCACTGCAGTTACCATGAAACTTCTGCTAAGGACAATAGAGGGAACCAAACCATGAAAAAATGAAAGCCTAAAAGTCCCAGTTTGGCTGAGCAAACCTGGCTGTACAGCCCTGTCCAAGAGATGGTACAGAAAAGCTTCTTGGAAGCCACCTGAGAAACTTCTCTGGTGCATGGCAGTGCCAGCTGACACAACGGAAAGCACACAGGGCATGTTTCAAGAAATCACTTCATATGGAAAAAACACTATGAGCAATGCTTTTTTCTGAGAACTAATTTTCCAAATAGAAGGTTCATTTTCTTCCTCAGAACAATTTCTCCCTTCAGCTGTAAACTCAACTATTTACATCTGAAGTAGCCTTAAGATTCTACTAAGTCAAGAATCAAGGCAAGTGTTCCGAGGCATTCATTCCTTCTGAGACATTTCTTCTTTGGAAAATGAGAGACCCAACAGAAATTGAAAGATTTTATTGTGAGTGACAGAACATCAGGCTCAGTGATAGAAGCCTCAGCCTTGGTGTTAAGGAACATAAAGCTCCTGACTCCAACTAAGATTTGTTCCATTTATATGGGCAGAAAATTGGGTCTTTTGAAAGAAAAGCCATCAGGCTTCAGGCAGCAGCCATGGCAGGGAGACACCACGTGGAAATTGCTTTTATTTCTGTTCCCAAGACATCAATCCTAAAGGAAAGGCTATAGGTGCGGACAAGCTTCAGCACTACAGATTAAACCAGGACAGGAAAAGTAATTAAGGGTGAAAAACAAACAAAGGAATATTTTAGCTCTCTTGGGACCAAAAGGCTTTTTTGCCTGGCATTATCGGTCTTCTCACACAAACCTTTAGCTTTGCTGAGGAGACTACTAGATTCTCCCTGGCATGCCAAGTCCTGAATCCATAATGAAAGTCTATTTTGGAAATCTTTCTATCACAATATTAAAGGAAAACCTTGTGTTGACAAAAATGCCTGTTGCATTCGATACAGCCTTTCCATGTTTGTTGTGTTGAGGAACATGAAGGAGGTTGGGACCAAGGGATTTATAAAAGTAAAGCAAACTCCATCCTTTTAATCTGAAATCTGCCTCACTTTGCCCTGAGGTTGACATTTATTGTTTAAAAACGTTGAGAAAATGTGCTGAGGAATTGCCCATTCCCATCAGTGTAAGTATGAAATGTTTAAAGTGCACATTTTTCATCTGATGCCAGCTCCAGGCCCGCAGCCAGGTCCTGTTTGACAACCAGATGGGCAACACAAAGGGGTTCCCCTCATGGAAACGTTTGGATGTGGGAGCTGGCCCAGCCCCTGGCTCACAGCCCTCCCTGCCAGGAGCTGGCTCAGGTGTGTGCAGGGCACCCAGCAGGAGCAGTGCCACGCTGAGCCATCCCAGGCATTGCCAGAGGGCGGCTTGGGGGTCACTTTCCATTGCACTGGAATCCCAGAGCTGCTCCAGGGCTTTCCGTGGAAGTRATTTTAAGAGGGAAAATGAAAGCAGAGCCCCCTTGGCCTGGAGGTGAAGCAGTGCTGGTGTGTGGGTTTGAGATGCTCAGTACGAGCGCTGCCCCTGCCCCAAGGGGCCCCATAAACAAATCAGTGCTGCAACTGCTTCGCTGATTTCTGCACTGAATCAAATTAACATGCAAAAACAGAATTAATCTATTTTTACTGGCCAAAATCTATGGATGAAATAATCTCTACTTACAAGAGCAGGGGGCTTACTTCCTCTCCTGAGCACAGAAGTGCAAAAAGGGTAAAAATGTGTGCTGATTTCTTGGGCAGAGAACAGAAAATAATTTCATTTCAAAGATGTTTTAGGAACTTTGTAAATTAAATGGGTAGTGCTCTACTTAGGGCCATCCTTGCATGGTTTGCAGGATTTACTACTGTTAATCTCTACTGATTGTGGGTGTGAGCTGTACAGATACTCCCACCTCAGAGTCACCCTATAATGGCAAGACCTGCTCCTTGTTTGCAGTGGATTGGGATACAAATGTGTTGTTACCTCCTTATCTCCCTGTTAACAGTGCAGAGCCAGTGGTTTGGGTTTGCAGAGGGTGGGAAGTGCTGAAATGGGAAAAGGCAGATTCTCTTCCCTCTGCTCTGAGCTGAAAGCTCCCAGAACATTCCTGTCYGGGACTCAGCATCCAGCACCAGCAGAACAACTGCTGAACTGGGACCTGTATTTCTTCCAGACATTAACATCCACTAAATGATCAGCTTCCCTCCATGCTGGGAACGTGCACATGTCCAGTAAAACGGGCTGGAATGACAATAGCAGGACATTGCCTGACTCCTTCACCTGGCAGAACCTGCTGCTGGAGAGTTTTACAATTTGGGAATGCAACTGAGCTTGGCCCTGTCATGTGGCACACTGGCTGGAGAACGGAGTCAGGAAATGTTGTGCCAGAGGAGCTGACTACACAGCACTGAAATCCTGGGCTGCCCCCAGACCTGGGAACAGGACACGATCCCTCTGCCCTATTTTGTGATAATCCTTCATGTTGTCAAGCTGGCTGCCAAATGAATGGCTGCCAAGCAAATTGACCTTATCAGTTTTAAACCACCAATTATCATCATTACATGATTGAAAACAGCACTGTGCCTGGAATTACACCAGTAGGAAGATGCTCTCTGATACAATTTTGTTCCCATATGGAAATCAACAGATTAGTCCACAGCACCTTTACACTGATTTAAAGTCTGCATCATGCAGCTCGTGCTGTTGTAATCATAATATTCTTATCCCTGGGAAAGACTGGGAGACAGCTAAACACTGAATAAAGTGAGTTTCTTAATTTTATATAAAATATAATGCTGCTTCCAAATTCAAATAATGTCCTTACAGCAGCTGAGTCCAAACCTGCACACTGAGATCAATGCACATTGATCATAGGACCCAAGAAGGGTCTTGTTTTCATGTGATGCTCATCATCCCAGGGGTCAGAGAGCCCCTTTGTTTTCAGACACAGGAGTGGCTGCACTGAGCCAGCTTTGGGCAGCTTTGGGGCAGAGCAGTACCCCAGAGGCAGAGCCTTCTGCCCTATACCCACCTGAGGGAATGGTGACTTCCCTGGGTACCCTTTGTGCCTCGCATACCCATCTTTTATCCTTCCACATTACTTGCAATCACTTACAGCTTATAACAAACAGAAAAATGCTTGGATCCCCCCTCCCAGATACATTCAGGAAAAGAAAAGGAGAACACACAGTAAAAGCCCTGAATTCTACTTTTGCAACCCAGCAGGGAGAGGTTTGAGCTCCAAACCCTCACCAAGAACCAGAGAGGACCTGAGCATGTCTGCCAAGCTGTACCTCTGCACACAGCCAGAGGCTGACACGGGTCTGGTCAGTCGAGCACCGGGTGATATCATCCGTAACACTGCAGGAGAAGCTTTAAAAGCAGATTCCTACAGAAATAATCAATCATCTGCTGGGCTGGCCGGCAGCCAGGGTGACGCTATCGCAGCATCTCCAGCGCAGCTGAGCCGGGCGTTCCCCCGGGGCGTTTGCTTTGGGAAGGGATGCTGCTCTGCACAGCGGCCACAGCTGGGCCCCAGCCAGGGCTGGCAGCCGGCCCGGGAGCGCTGATCCCCGGGGACACCGAGCTGGAGCTCTGCCCTGCTCCACAGGCAGGGACAGCAGCCCTGAGCGGGAGGGCTCACGGGGCCACGAGGCACCAGCTGAGCCATGCACAGAGCCGGGAGCCTCGCGCTTCAGTGCCGCTCCTCTGCTGCTGGGTGCCTGCAGCTACAGGAGCAGGAGGGACCTGCAGCCCCCTGCCACGGCTGGGCTCCAGCACATGTCCCCAGGGAGCCTGGAGGAGGATGCTCTGTGGGTTTGTGCAAAGAAAATGTCCTTGTGGACCCCTTACACTGTAAATACTTACTTCCATGTGCCCCAAAATTCAAATTTGGCCTTGAGTTTTATTAAATGCGCCACAGGAAATAAAACCTTTCAAGTCAGCGATTTGGAGAGAACAAATGGTCCCAGTTGCTTGGCTAGCAGCAAACCCCTCTTACTTCCAAGCCCAGCCATTCCCAGCAGCCCATCATTCCTACGGCAGCAGCAGCACCTATCCATTATTACAACATTATGTGGTTTATTTACTTCTTTACTTCCTGTCACTCCCTGCCTGCATCCTGTTCTGCTGGGCTCCCAGAGAGGGGCAGCTCCCACCAACAGATTTGTTGTCTGACTTGCTATTTGTACCTAGAGCAACTTCTGCCTCYAGAATAACCCTCCCCACTCAGAAATGTTAATCCCATAGATCCTCTGGCATCTTTTAGTGATTTTCCCACTTCTTCCATGGCCTAAGCTGCCTTCCCTGAACAGTTATAAACTTTTCTTGCCAAAACACCACTCAAACAAAAACGCCGAATCATCTGCAGGGYCCTGTGTTTTCCAGATTTCCCTCTTGGTTATGTGAAGGTCAAACACGTTCTCCAASGTTTTATTCCATGGATTTCTTCACGTGCTGCAGTCAGGCTTCACTGCACAGACATTTGTGCAGGGACTGATCTCAGTGCAGAAACCTCTAGCTCTGGAGCCTGGCTGAGTTGCTGTGCCTCAGGGAAGCTGCCAGGCTGAAAGTTACTGCWGGCACTGGGCATCAGCTCTGAAATCTCCTTCCAAGGTCAAAAGACTCCTAAAACTAACAACAGGTCAGCCTAGAGAAGTATTTCTAACTTGGTCTACAGTTACAACAAACAAACCCACTTCGGTTCTGTAGAAAATTATTCTGATTATTAAACCCCCAAAATGCCTCTAAGAAGCTTTTGATGCTCAAACTTCCCCTGTGTTCAGGGAAGCCCACATGCATCCATCACATGCACTGTTGCTATCGGAGCAGGATGAACAAAGGCACAATTTAAATAAAAAATCTGCTGGTGAAGTTCCTTGCACAGGAGTGTCTCAGCTGAAATCATCCTGTGTGTGACAGCAGGGCATCCTCTGCCTTTCTGGCTCAGAGACCTGTGGGCTTCGCTGCTCTCCTCACCTCACACCAGCAGTTTTCAACGGCTCTTCTTGAAGAACCTGTATCCATCTTTTTCCAAAAATACCACCCACTTAACACAAGATGGCACCGCTGACCACCTCAGGGCTGAATGCGAGCCCAGGTACCAGGACAGGTTTAGATC
Organism: Cardinalis cardinalis; assembly: GCA_014549065.1. Classification (NCBI taxonomy): domain Eukaryota; kingdom Metazoa; phylum Chordata; class Aves; order Passeriformes; family Cardinalidae; genus Cardinalis; species Cardinalis cardinalis. The sequence continues at coordinate 150,170 of JACDOX010000212.1, forward strand.
TGTTTATTCAACTCATTTATGGCTCCTGGAAAGCCTCTCCTGCTGCTTCTCCTCCCCATCCTCGCAGACACAAATCTGTCCTCTTGCTTCATCTTCCAACAGCCCCTTGGTCAAAACAAGCTAAAATCTTCCCCAGTAATTTCTCATTCCCTAATTAAGGCTGGCAATACCCTGACTAATAAATGTGAAGAGAAGGAGTTGTGATACATCAAAGACTCAGTGTAGTACCACATCTCTTATTTTGCAGTACGAGCAGCTCCCAAGCTTTGCTCCAGTGAGAGGTGAAGGATGCCCCACAAAGCCTCCTGTAAACGGAAATCCAGGAGCTCTGTGGAGTCTGAGTGAGCTGCCAGCCTGGGCTGGGCACTCAGCACCACCAGGCTGGAACCAGCCCTTCCTGATCCATCGCACAAAACTCCTCTGACGGGACTGGCTTTCAGTCACCACCAATCTGGACCCCATTACTAAAGGGGGGAACAAAAATAGGTTGACTTGATATTAGCATTTCTCTTGAGTCCCTGGGAAGCAGAAAGACTGGGGGAAGGGTGAATTCCTTCCCTATACAACTGAGAATTACATCCTTTCTCTGGAATGTTTAAGCTAATTTGGAGAATTTAACAGATATTAATGTTCTTGCTGCAGAGTCATACTCACCAGTCCACAGCCTGAGATGAATTACTTGTGAATCTTGTTCTATTTCCATAGTTCTCTCTTGAAACAAGGCATGTTTTATAGCACTTTATACTTTTTTTTTTTTAAGTAGATTCCCCAAATCATTGCCCTTCTGTGAAGTCCATGACATTCCTTAAGCTGTTTTATGCCTAGACAGGACTGAAATCTCCAGAGCCCACTCAAAGATACATTCTCCTGGTTTCTCATTCCTTGAGGATACACAGGCAGAACTTGCCCTGTGTGTATTCTCCAGGCTCACATTTTCCAGCACCTCCCCTCCCCTTAATGCTTCAAAGTACTTCTGCAAAGAATCCAAACCCACAGGCCAAACTTCTGTGGTTCTCACAAAATATCCCCCAATCACAACTGAACGACCAACTGGCTTTACTGGGCTTGAATCTCACCCTCAGCTGCAGAACAACTCCTCAGCTTTCAGCTGAGCTAACTCAGACATTGTCCAGCTTTACCACTTGAGTGCTACTGAAAAAAAAGGTTCAGCAAATAATCTTTCAGGGCCATTCCTGGGCATTTCTAGAAAGGTTCCTCCTACACTCGAGTCCAGAGTTACAGAATCATCCCACATCCCAGAATGTCCAGAGTTACAGAATCATCCCACATCCCAGAATGGCTGGGGTTGGAAGGGACTTTAAAGTCCATCCCATTCCACCCCCTGCCATGGCAGGGACACCTCCCACTGTCCCARGCTGCTCCAAGCCCCAGTGTCCAACCTGGCCTGGGATACTGCCAGGGATGGAGGAGCCTCTTTTGTCCTCACAAACATATGAACACATCAAAATTATAACTCTGAGGAAAACCCAGTGGTTAATAAAACTCACAACTTATCCAGCATCAAGTGATTAATTCCATTTTCTATTACATGCACCAGAGTTTTGCTGCTCAGGCAGTGGCCCAGCAGGGAAACCTGCAGGCCTCATTCCCAGTGCTCCTCACACACTGGTACAAAGGGATATCAAGCATCCAGGGTTGTAGGAGAACATGTCAGAGTGTAAAGGTTTGTGGTTAAAACACCAGCAAAGCATCTCTTAAGAAGTGCATTTTGCCTCAAAATCAGGTTTAATTTCTCTTTTGGTAAGCATTTCTGGAGTGTTTTCACCAGGACAGGAACTGAAATGGAGTCAAAAGATTTTTCCTATTAAAAGGAATTCAGGTGTAACCCCAAATTGCAAATTTCTCCCGAATTCATCCTCTTTGATTCCATTTGGTTCAGGTTTGGTACTCGCAGCAGTGTCTCCTGGTTCCCAGAGGCAGCAGGGGTGACCTGTTCCCTGGTAGGGGGAACTATTATGTTTCCATCACAATGCACAAGCTCCACTCTGAGAGGGCAAGCAGGCAAGGGGCCAAGAGCAGAATAGCTCTGCTTTGCAGTCATTTCTGAGCCAAGATATTTGCTTTGCTTTTCAAAAGCATGAGTGGTCAGAAAGCCCTGCTTGGAAATTGAAACCATCCTGCACGCACCTCTCTCTGTGCAGCAAGGCTGAGCAGCCTGTGGATTACATGACTCATGCAGCGTGGGGACTGCAGCTGCCCTATCAATAATGCTCTCAGCTTATATTTCTCATTTGCACCTCACTGCTTTTCCTGCCTTGATCACACGGCGAGGAGCRAGGCTGCAGGTCCCTGCAGGGAGCTCACTGGACAGCCCATCCCCATCTCCATCGCTCTGGGACAGCTGCTCCTCATCCACCTGCCCTCCAAGGGGCCTGAGCAGCCCCTGCAATCTGTGGGGCAGCACCTGGGGTGTGTGGGACAGCCCCAGCCCTCTGTGCTGCAGCAGCCCATGCCATGCTGGACTTTGCCTGACACTTCCCCAGCTATCCAGGGCTTGCTTTCATCTCAGAAGCAGCCTGAAGTATTTTTCAAGCTGTAGCATTTCTGTTTTATGGCTGTCCAAATGCTGCAATGTTCTGCTGGTATTACTATAAAAATCCAGGAGGAAAAGCTTAAGCTGAATTAATTCTGTACATATTGTGATTCTCCATGGGTTAACTCAGTTCTTCATGCTGAYTCAGTCAAGTTTGGCCTCTTCTGCCTGCAGACACTGGGTTACAGCCCCACTGTCAGGCACTGGCGCTGATCTCAGGGTAATTTATGAGGAGGGATGAAAGTGGGGGACAACCCATCCCGCTGTTCTTTTTAAAACACTGGGAGGCTCCATTGTGCCCAGCACAGGCTGCACTCAATCCACCCCTGCTGTCCACAGTTAACTGGTGCTGGTTGGAAATGGGAATTTTGGTAAAACCCATAGTATTTATATCCACAGACTACAATGTCCATGGCCTCCTTCCCTTGGCAAGGCAGCCTAGGTGCTGAGCCTGATTGGGAATTAATTAAAACTGCAGTCTGGGGAGAGGGGCTGCCAGGAGGAGCTGGGCTCCCCCAACTGCTGTGGGCTCAAGCACATTCCGCTCTGCTCATTGTCCTGTCACAGCCACGTGCACATCCCCAAGACCAGGACCTTTACAACCCAATCCACAACTGAGCATTCCCTTTCATTTCTGCAGAGTGCCTTGTGCAACCCTCATGCACTGCACATGGCATTTCCCTTTGCTCTAAAACCCAGAATAAAATCCCATGGACCCCAGGTTGGACCATCCCATCCCAGCAGATTTTCTGTAGGAAAGCAAGCTGGAACAGGCCAGGAAATGCACAGAATAAGACATGGCTACTYTCAGACGCTCGACAGCAGCCATAAAGCAAACTTGGGACGCTCACAACAGGTGGCAGCTGCTTGCAGGGATGTTGAACGGGCCCCACAGGCTGCTGCTAATGAAATAATCTGAGGTCAAACCAATATTTGTGTAGAACCACTGTGTTTATCTCCATACGTCAAGATAGCACACACAAATATTTATCTTCCCTGAAACCATTTTAAACAGAGTATTCCTACCGATTGGAGTGCTGCCGAAATCTTCAGCAGTCACTTCCTGGAGAATCCTGCAATTCCTGGGACAGTTCCCTCGGTTTGCGGCTGGACAAAGCCGGGAGCCCCCGGCTGTGCACTGGGGCTTTCAGCACATCTGCAGCTGCAGTTATCAGCACATCTGCAGCTGCAGTTATCA
>JACDOX010000212.1:154351-165907 GCA_014549065.1 Cardinalis cardinalis
ACATCTGCAGCTGTTTTTACCGGGGTGCCAAGCCCACAGCCCGGCTCGGAGCTCAGCCCTCGCTGCACTCCCAGGCGCTGCGCTGGCACATCCCTGGGGCTGCCAGGCTTGGCAGGTGGCACCGACAGGCACCGACAGGCAGGTCCTCACCGCCACAAAAGGCAGAGCACCGCACTGGAACACCCRGAATTCTCTGCCTCACGGAACATGAGTGCTTTGGATGGGTTTTCCCGCAGATTCCATCTTTCTGGAGTGGGTTGTGATGCGGATCAGGACTGGGAATTGCTCTGGTGCATGGGATCACTGCGAGCGGAGCTGCACACACAGCCCCGGGTACCGGATCCCAGACTGCTACAGAAGGAGGGCAAACCTCGCAAGGAAGCAGCAAACCCCTGAGTAGGTACTAGGGCTGTTCACCACAATTACTCACCCACACCACAGAACACATCTCATTTTCCAAAATCATTTCTCAAGAGGGTGTTAGGCCTTGAAATGGAGCTCCCAGGAACAGCCCAGACCAGCAGCTCCCTGTGTTAACCCTTCAGCCTCAGAAACGTTCCGTGATATTTGTCACTGAGAAGCCTCCACATCATCAGGGGGATTTTGCTGTGCTGGCACTGACTGTTCTGTCTTACTGTACRCAAGAATTAATGCACAATGTACACAATTAATGTACAGCTCTATGTGTATGTGCAAACGTGAACATCAATGCGCTGGGAACCTGGCAGAGGGAACCTGGCAATTCAAGTCAAAAACTGAAATGAGTCTGCAGCATTTCTAAATTAACCTGTTTCCATCTCCTTTCCAAAGTGAGGTGGGTGTAGCATTAAAACACAAATTTGCCTCCACAACACCCTTGTATTCCCCCCACGTTCAGGATGTTGAGCATTTAAGGTTAGGATTGGAAAGGCTGATGAAGTATGGGAAAGTGAAAAATTGCCTGCAGTGACCTCTGGAGTATTTCTGCTGTCAGAGATCAGCAGCCAAATGTCCTTAAGTTATGAGAAAAAGATACAGACACTCCCTGCTTGTGTGCAGATCCATCAGCAAGTACCAGGCTTCTGCATCTCCCCCTGGTGAGAGGGGATCATCCTCAGTGCAGGTCAGTGGCAAACAGACATCTCCACAGAATATCACCCAAATAACTTCAGAGATGCTGGGGACAGCTAAAGCAGATGGTGCCCAGCAGCTGATAGGTTGTAAAAGAGCTTTAATGTGACATTGGGTTTTACCCTGTATCCTTGTAGATGGTTCTGTTTATCCTCCTGACTGAGGCAAATATGTCCATGATTTATCTTGCTTTTCTTTGTTAATTACAAAATTCCTTTAAAAGCCATTTTCATATCATCATCCTTGCTTCTGATAGAGCAGCAAGTGGGGGGGGATTCACTTAACAACACATGTAACAGATGAGGCCTTTGCTTTCAAGACCCCACAAAAAAGTCAGGTTTTTTCAGCTAAACCAGTTGCTTTGTTGCTGGTCCACCCTAGGACACCATGCCCATAAAAAGTGTCAGCAGATGCCCCAGACTGGCTGAGCAGAGTCCCTGGGTGTGAGCACTCCATGGTCAGCAGTTCCTGCTGGAGAATGCACAGGAAGGCAGGAGCAGCCCTGGGACACAGCCCTGGGCACAGGACTCCCTGCACCTGGGGGCTGAGCAAGCTCAGCAGGCACCAGCTCCTCCTTCTCCTTGGGGAGATCCCAGAGGAGCAGCCAGAGGGTCCATCCCAAGCCTGGGTCAGGCCAAAAATGTCTCATTAGAGCCAGGGATAGGTCAGCACCAAGGCAGGAGAAGTGGGGCACCTGACCTACAGGGACCCAGAGCTGCAGCCAGTGACAGGAGGGGTGGGGCTGTTTCCCAATGGCAAATTTTAGAAATCTCTGTGTGCTTTTGATTGCTCAACCTGCTGTGCATGGGCTCATGTATTAAACACCAGCTTGCACATTCCACAAAGAGGTTTGGGGATTTTTTTCCTGCTTTCTGGGCTGTCAGAAAGGATTTGGATGAGGTCAGTCTCTGAACACAGAACATTAAGTCTCAACTGAAGGAAGGACACAAAAGCTACATCTCTACTGTACAGCGTGTTGCATATTGTGCATATCAGTTTGATTTGTTTTATTACCAACAATTACCAGCTCCAGGCAGGGTGACCTGCTGAACGAGCTGTCTGACACAGTCATTAGTCACAGCTCAGCAGACACCAGGATRGAGGGGGAATTGGATCCTGTAAAGCAACAGGCACTTATCAAACAGTTGAAAAACCAAAGATTAAGCACAAGCAGCACCGTGGCTGCCAAGGGGGGAAGAAACCTCCTGAAATCTGGAATGTGTTTCTACTTACTGTCCATCCTAGTAAAATAAAATAATCTCTCATTTGAGCATATGGTTCTGCTTAGACAAGAAACTGTATATATTGGTCTAAATCCAGAATAGCCCTTCTGACATATTACTCAGTATTAGAAAATCACTACAACCTGTGTGCTCTGCAGCAGTTCCTAATGCTAAGTGCAACAAACCTTCAATGAGCTTCCTCCTCCCTCTCTCCTCCCCAGCTTTCTGTCCTGGACCCATTTCATTCTTCTTTTCTCAACTTGATGCCTTTCCTATACCCTTCTCCTCTCTTGTCTCCATCCTGACACTCACCTCTTAAAGAAGGGATTATGACTTTTGCACAAGAAAAGACTTCCAGCAGCATCCCGAGTTCCCAGTTTGTGTGGCAGCCTGCTGATTGCACAGACGGAGCTTTCAGATGGCAAATACCTCATGGATAATCTGCATGTGTATTTTTAAGGCCTTTATATATTTTAACAAATTGCTTGGCTTTTATTTGAGCACAGGCAGAGGGACGGAGGAAACTCCAAAGCTTTGAGGTGCTCAGGTGACAATGGAGATCAAATCTCCAATTTCCAAAGTAGATTCTTCTGAGAATGAAGAAGGCTTTGCAGATCATGGACACTGAATGGAACCTCTCTGAAGAGAAGCTGGTTGGCATTTCTCTGCCTGTATTTCCCAGCTGAGAATGTATTTTAGGCACGATCCAATACTTCCAGGGGAGCATACTGATTTTCAGAAAATGGCATTGTGAAAGAAATATTGAACTGAAACATTTCAGTGAGATCAAAACATTTGAATGGGGAAAGCTCACAATGTAAGAATGGATATGGATGGGAAAGGAGCCTTTGCCAGAAAACCACGCAGCCAACTGGGCCTGGGCTGGATCCAGCTCTGTCAGAGATGGATTCATTTCTGCTGGGCTCCTCTGCAGCTCCCAGAGCCCAGCAGCCACGGGAGGAGGGGGCAGCTCCAGGGCACCTGAGCTGCACTGAAACAAGATCAGAGCCCTGGGTGCCTGAGCTGTGTCTGCAGCAAAACCTTCCTGGAGTGAGCTGGGAGACCCCTGGCTCCAAACACAGCCCAGAGCTAATAAAGCCTTAATTGGCCTTATCATAGAGCAAAGCTTTGGGGCTCAGGAGCTCAGGAGCTCAGAGAGGGAGCYGGGTACCCGGGAGCCAGGCTTAGCTCAGGYCGAATCACCGCGGGTCAAACCCTTAGCAAGCTTGATGTATCAGCTCTTACAGTGATTAGCCAGCTCTTAGGATTTCAGCTTTGCTTGCTAGGTAGTTTGCCCTTGGCTTGAGGCTTCAGCAGACGGAGAGAGGAGAAGAAGCAGGAGCAGGCTTTTCCACGGAGATRCCTTTATTTGAGGGGGTCCATGAAGGGTCTCTGCTCAGCTTCTTCCGAGTTAGTATGGTACAGTATGCTACTTTCATAGCCTTGGCCAGAATCCAAGCTTGACCAACGGCAAAGGGTTAGAATGACCAYGAGTGACCAATGGTCAGGGGTTAACAAGATTTTGCCTGACATGGTTACAGAGATAGGTTATAGGGCGGAGGTCCAGGAAGCTTTCTTTTTGCTGTGTCAGCATTCCTATTGTTAAATCCTCCACGGAGCCTTTGCTAAATCTAGGGGGTTTACTACACAGAGCTGCCCCTCAGCCAGCAGAGAGTGAAAATCTGACCCACAGCAGGGGCAGAAAATAGCAGTGGCAAGGGCATGCACCAGTATGGCCCCTGAGTCCACTGCTTCTAAGAGCTGAGACTGAAAAGCAGAGCTTTTCCCATGAAARATCCGCTTCTTAGATGAGTAAACGAACATTTACACACATGAGCAACAGATAAATACAACTGCATAAAGAAAAATGCAAAAATAATTCCTTGGAGTTTTCTTAAAACAGATTTTTTAACAAAGCATAGGACTGGCAAAATCCCTCCCACTTCTTGTAAGGAAATGATTCCTTTGGGACCACGTTTTTCTCTGTGGACTAAGAAGTGATTTGCTGAAATTCATCCCAGCTCTTAGTTCCAGTTTAATTTGCCACCCACCAATACAAGCCATGGCATCTGAGGAAATGGGCAAAATCACACAAAAGGGAAAAATCTCCAACCATTTCAAGACACAGAGGGGAGGAAAGGGAATCTCTTGGGATATCATGGCATGAGGCTGGAGCCCTTTCTGCACTCCAGGACCCTCAGTCTGTGCCAAGAGAACAGATTTTTCCTGCATAGCAAAGATCCCCATAGACCTCRGCCAAGACAAGGATTTGTGCCAGGGATGAAGGGGCCTCAATTACTTGTGTAATCCTGCTAGAACATACCTCCACTACTGACAGGGCTTCCACAAGGGCTGAGGTTAGAGTGAATGCCTTCAGAACTTCTCAAATAGGGAAAAAAGGGTATTTTGTAAAGTAGACACCTTCACTAAGTGGGGCTGAAACCCACATCTGCCAGGGAGCAGTGCCAGCAGCAGGAGACAGGCTGGGAGCAGGCAGGGGCACACACCCAGGCAGGGTGACCAGCACAGGCCGGAGAGCAGCTCTGCAGGGAGGGACCTGGCATCGAAAAACACCTCTCACATCACATCACATCGCCTCCAGATCCAATGGGACCAGAGGAGATTTCCATGAGTGAATGCCAGTGTTTTCTGCAGGCTTTGTTGAAATAATTGCTTTGGTTTGTTGTGGTGAGATGAAGTTCATTTAGGCAAAGAGTACAATAAATTTAAAACCATTACCAAATGAGGACTTTTTGACCAAGCAGGGCTGAGTTCAGCCCTTCTCTCGGAGTGGAAGAGCAGATGCACCGTGGGGTTTGCTGGCCAGAGCTGTCTCCTCTCAGAGCAGCACGAGCTGCTCTGTCCAGGGGCCAAACCCTCCCAGGGCTCGGAGCCCAGCAGGGCCCGTGGTGCTCCATCCCCTCACAGCCCTGGTGCAGAAACCAAACACAGCCCAGGCCCCTGGCACTTCAAACCTGTCCCCAACACCTGCTTGGATTGCTCAGGCTGTGCCCTGGCTGCGGGCCAGGCGTGAGCTCAGCCCTGCAGCTGGACCCCCCCACACTTCACAAATCGCGGCCAGGCCGGGCAGCGCTGCCCCGCCAGATGGGCTCCTCCCCGCTCCTCCATCCATCACGGGAAAGGCAAGGAACAGCCAGCTGAGGGGAAAGGGAGTGGTACAGCTCGGGACAGTGTCAGGGTGTCAGCAGAGGCACAGAGCAAGGTGGCAATCTGAGAGCGGCTGGGCAGGGAAAAGCAGCCGGGGCACCTCCTGGCCAGGGAGGGAACTTGGATGGCGAAGCCAGGGCGAGGAGGCCAAAGGAAAGGAGCAGGGATGAAAGCTGAGGGAAACGAGCAGGATGCGCCTCAGCACAGCCCTGGCTCCCACATCCGTGGATCCTGAGCATTCTCCTGCCACAGGAGAGTTCAGACCAGGGCAGGGCCAGGGCACTGCTTCCCTCTGACAGGCACACTGTCATCCCGCAGAAATTTCCTGGGGATATCCCTGTTTGGTAGAGTAGCAACAAATCAAACCTTCCTGTGACAACAGAGCTTGAACAGGGACACCGAGAAGTCAACAAGGTGTCAGAAAAACCTGCAGAGGCGTTTCYTCACTTTGTGATAAAAGCCAGCTCAAGCCAACCATCCACAGAGACAGGCTGTGGGTGTGAAAGGTCCKGCACCAGCCAGCATGAAAACTGTCACCACTGTCCCGCTGCCCCAGCAGGTGGCAGAGAGCCTTGAGTGGCAGGTGACTGGCTGAAACAAATACCAGGTAAAATCAAAACTGATTGCTACATTTGGCTCTGGTTTTACAAAGTTGTTGTGATAAAGGGGCTATAATTGAATAGGAGGTATAAAAAAGAAGCCCAAGTAATTTATTTTAAGGCAAAGTCYGATGATTTTAAGTAGAGAATGATGTTGTGTGCTCACTTCTCCAGCAAAGAACTGGACATGAGGGTTTGGGAAGTCATTTAATCTTATCTTGCACATTAGTGCAAATATAGCAAAGAAAATTGCACAAAGAGAGAAATTTCTCTAGTTGGAAAAAACACCACAGCACCCCACTCTCCTCAAAAAAACCCCACACCCAAACAAAGGAAAACAACCCCAAAAAAGCCCCAAACCTTGGCCCATGACCCCAAAGCCACCCCTTCCCTGGCACATCTGTGCTCAGACCACAGACAGACCCCTCAGTCTGAGCTGTACTATAAATAAATAAATCAGCCTAGAAATTCTGTGATACTGACTTGTATGAACAGCAAAAAGAGAGCAGAGCAAAGGGGACTTGCCTGGCAGCAGGTAAGCAATAATCCTGGGAAAAAGCCTGGTCTGTAACATCCCCACCCATGCGTAGCTCTGAATGAGTCCCAAATACCATCACACCCCACCAGAAACCTCAGCACACCTGCCCWGTACAGAGCCTCTAAGATGTCTTTGCTCCTGCAACCCAAATTTGGTTTTGTCTTCCTCCTTCACAGGCAAACCCCACCATAAAGATGAAGACAATGTGCAAAACTATGGGCGGGGGTATGGAGCCAAATTAGCACAAATCCTTCCAATGAGACAAAAAACATATGTGAGGCCATCCTGCCTGGATTGGAAGCACAGGGAATTCGTTTATATGCCAGGATGTTAGAAAGTGGATTTTTACCACGATTCAGAACTTCCTGTTCCATAACAAGGAACGGGAGCTGCGTGGGAAGCTCGGGTGTCTCCCYCCAACCTGCAGCACCTCACTCCTCATCCCTTGGCTTTACACAAAGGAAAAGCAAGACAAACAGAATAATATAACAGAATAATAACACAGAGTAATGGGCTATCCTTCTTATTCAACTTAAAAGCAAAAATAATCTGAATTATTGAAAATCACTGGGACTGATTTATAAATCAGGGTCTGGTGTAGTCCCCTCATCTCCAGGAGCCAGAAAGAATGAACAGCAGGGGAATGGTTGATTCGAAGACCTGGAAGGAAAATATCGATGGATTAAGAGCATCAGGAAGCATCCAGTGTAGCTCCAGCCTAGTGCAGACACCAATGAAAGCCCTTGCCAGTCAAAGTCTCATCAGCCACCAGAATACAACCAAATCCATGTTTAATGTGTTCATTTTGAAGGTTAATCAGAGTGCCTGGCATTAGGGGGGAAAAAATCACTAGTTCTTCTTATTTGAAGTAAAAAGAAAAAAAAAAAAGAAAAAAGGGAAAAAATTACTTGGAAAGGGAATTACATTACATTACATGCAGAAATTGGAGAGCATTTAGAGATGAGAAAAGAAGCAAGTGTTAACTAGAGGGAGTCCAAAAAAATTCCCTTCTGTAATCCTCAAACCAGGCCCTTGCATTTTGCTACATTAGAGTATCACCAGTGCAGGTGTCCCAGGAAACATCACAGAGGAGAAAACTAGGAGGAAATACATGTCATAAATACACTTATTTTGGTAATTAATTTGATTTTATTAAAACATTATATATATATATATGCATATATAGCATCCTCAAAGACTAAATTACAAGAAAAGTTGTTTGTGCAGTAAAGCATTCTGTTGGAAAGAGCAGMAAGTTCTGACACAGCTTTTCCATCTGAGGATACCAACCAGGCACTGCTCTGAGCGGCTGGTGTGCAGAACATGAGCTCCTGCTGAAGGATAGCTTGTCTTATAAACACTGAATAAACACTGGCACCTCTGTTTTATCCTTTCTGTCTCACAAATGAATGGGATTTTTTAGGAACTCCTCTCTTTTTAGAGGAGATGCTACTGCTGAGCATCTCCACTGTTTATTTGTACAGTTTTTTGTGTAACTGAGTCTCATCAAAAAGGATTTCTGATTCTGGAATAATTATAAAATACACAGCAGAAGTAGCAAAGGCTGACAAAGTATCACGTAGTGGCAGGAAAAATGCAATTAATTAATATGATTATATTCCAGCTATTTTCTATCTACATCTCTTGAAAAAAACGCTATTGAAGACATATTTTCTTCCAGTTGTTTTAGCATCTTCCTCCTCCTGGAACCTCACTTAAGATGTCTGTTTGATTTTCCTTATTTTTGTAATGCTGCAGAAACTTGGCCAAAGCACCTTTTAATATCAGCCAGGTCTGTTTTGCAGCTCTGTGTAGCTGCAGCATTTAGAGGCTGCCCAGTATCCCATGGCAACTGCTCAGAGTTATTAGCTGCTCTGCAAAGTTGGCGATTCCCTGTCTAATTGAGGAGAAGGAAGCTGTGGGCTGGGAGRTGAAGATGGTTCATTTTATGACCTCTGTCCCTCAAGTGTTCCATCAAATCACCCTGCCACTTCTGGATGCTATAAACCCACTCTGCTTGGAGCTGCCTCCAGCTCCCCCTRTTCCCAGCACTGCCCTCGGGGAGGCTCTGCTCCTTCTCCTCCCACCCAGCAACCCAAACCCGCCCACAGTGCCCAAAGCACACAGTGTGCAACCACACAGGGACCCTTGGACCAGTTCTAGAAATGCTACAGTACAATAATTACTGTAAATTACTAGTAGTCTGTACATACACTGAATAACTGAATTTATTCTGTTCACAGTTCCATGGAAGAGTTGCACCCTGTGGTGGCCCAGCATAAATGGAACTGAATCCCTGGGAGCTGCTGGGGTCTTTTCCCCCTGAACACAAAGTGTCCCCAGAGCAATCCCTGTGCCTCACTCCACAGCTTTGTCCACCAGAATATTCTTGAGTTGAATGGCCCGAACTGCTCCCTCTCCATTTGCCCCTCAGATGCTCCATTTGTGTAGCAGCTTTGTCCCTGCAATGCCCCCAGCCCCCGGCTCCCCTGCCCCTGCACGCTTTGGAGCTCTATTTTCACTCACAATTAACTTTAACAACTTATCACTCATCCACATTGGGCTTAAAGTTTTATGTCTAGTTTTATGTAAAGTTATATTCACTCCCCCTGAGCCAACTCCAGCACCTCTTTAAAGTTCAGCCAATTTTCCTTCATAGGCCATTTTCTAATAAACAGTGCCAGTCTACTGCACTTAATCTGTTCCGCATTTTATCTGATTGGAAGCTTTTGAAGCCTAATTCACCTGTTTTTACATCAGACCTCCTACCATGGATCAAACTGGAAACAGCAACCCCTCTCTACCTTGAGTGGGTCACAAAATGTCTTCCCAACGTAGAAAACCCAAACAGTCTCTTCAATATCTTTACCCATTGTTTGCAATATAACAGTCCCAACAAACTGAATAAAGGGAATTTATTTATATTTATAACATACTGGGGAGTTTTGTGTAAATGTAGTGCAAACCACGTAAAGGTAGCAACCTCATCAAGTCACCATTCTGGATTCCTGCAATCTACCAGCTCTAGGTAAATAATTTTCCATTAAAAAAATCATTGCCCCAGAAATCCCTCATTAAACAACGAATCACCCAGACAGGAATACACCACCCAGCAGTTAATTCTTATTTTTCATTTCTATCACTCTATTTTCTACGAGGTCTGGGTAAAGTTTGCTGAGTAGCAGTCCTGGCCTGGACCCCAGGAGCCCTGGGATGCCCTTTGCTCCCTCCTGTGCTGTGGGGAGAAGTCAGAGAATCCCAGAGTCATTGAGGCTGGAAAAGACCTCCAGGACCATCGAGTCCAAGCTGTCCAACCCAAAATCAGGCCCCMGTAAGGAGGGGGGTCACTTGTGCTCTTTGTTCATCTGAAGGCAGAATGCAGGAGGGTCTGAGGGAGTGTTCCAGTCATAATGGCGTTTATTTTGAGGAAAGGTTACTGCTGGTGATGCTGAGGGCAAATTTTGTAAAAGTAAAGTGTATTTTCTAGAGCACATGGAAAAATACTCCATTACCCAGCAGAGAAATTCCTCATGCAGGTATAAATGCTGGCAGCCCATTATTTTAGCAGTGACAGTCCACATGCACCTGCTGACAGCTGATTTGACTGCACTCCCTGTTCCTGGAGGTAGCTGAGCCTCAGGAAGCTGCAGAGGGAGCAGGGATGTGCTCCCAGATGTGCTCCCTGGCTCTCCATCCTGCATCTGCATTGCCATCTGCACCAGCCACGAGCAGCATTCCCACTTGCCTGCCTGCAGACCCCACAGCCCTGCCAGCYCTGCCTTTGCTGGGGACCCCAGGGCTGCTCCTCACCCCACACCTGGCTGGGCTGACCCTCAGCAATGGGCTGAGAGCAGCAGCCTGAGAGGGAATTTATGACATTTTGTTGACAAATCGTAATTCCAGTGTTGAAGACAGAAATACAGGGACAGAAAACAGGCTGGGATGGCCACCCCAGACCCATCCCATCCCAGCATCAGCTGGCACAGGCCCAGCAAGTCCAGTTTGTCCCCACTTTCTTCCCTCAAGCCTGTTAGCATCATCCATGGTGAGCACATGAAGCCACAGCAGGGCTGAACTCAGGTCTGAGATTCCTCCCCCTGAACATCCCTTCCCAGGGTGTAACTTCCCTGGAGTTTTAATGTGGCCCAGGTGTGACCCTGCACCTGGCACGGGCCAAGCCTGCCCTCCAAGGTGGCACAGGGCTCCTGGAGAGGGAATGCCAACAGCCAAACAAATTCCTGTGCCATGGCAGCACTGCCTGGCACGAGAAGCAAAGCTGYGGCACAGAAAAGCAAAGCCCAGTAAGACTTTGGGAAGGAGGAGTGGCTCTGGTCCCAGCACAAGTCTCTGCTCCCCTGTCCAAGTCCTCCCTTTGTTCCCAGACTGAGAGCTGACCACGGCCTTTGGTACCTCCTGCAGGGTGAAGTTACCCAGCAATTACTGAAATCAATTAGCGAGCTTCGTTTCCATTTCAACATCTAGCAGCGTCAGGAGCTTTCCAAGAGTCTGCTTCTTCTCAGGGTCTTTTTCCCCCAGCATGTTTTTAATTACAGCCCATGCTAATTTTAACAAGTTGTCTGCCTTCAGTTCTGCGTGACTRTAATGTTCTCCAGCTGATTTTCAAAAATCAGGAGGTTTTAACTTTTCAAGCTGCCTTTTCACCAAAACCAGCCGCCTGCTAAACGGCCTGGCAGCCAACCCTGCTCGGCAAACTGCACTGCTGCGTTCCCGGCAGGAGAATTCCTGAGCCCCTGTAGCCCGGGATGGATCCCTGAGCCCCTGCACCCCGGGATGGATCCCAGAGCCCCCTCCACCCCGGGATAGATCCCTGAGCCCCTGCACCCTGGGATGGATCCCTGAGCCCTGAGCCCCTGCACCCCGGGATGGATCCCTGAGCCCGGTGCACCCCGGGATGGAT
>JACDOX010000212.1:166197-217437 GCA_014549065.1 Cardinalis cardinalis
CCCTGAGCCCCTGCACCCCGGGATGGATCCCTGATCCCCCTCCACCCCGGGATAGATCCCTGAGCCCCTGCACCCTGGGATGGATCCCTGAGCCCCTGCAGCCCGGGATGGATCCCTGAGCCCCTGCACCCTGGGATGGATCCCTGAGCCCCTGCAGCCCGGGATGGATCCCTGATCCCGGTGCACCCCGGGATGGATCCCTGAGCCCCTGCACCCTGGGATGGATCCCTGAGCCCTGAGCCCCTGCACCCCGGGATGGATCCCTGAGCCCCTGCACCCTGGGATGGATCCCTGATCCCAGTGCACCCCGGGATAGATCCCTGAGCCCCTGCACCCTGGGATGGATCCCTGAGCCCTGATCCCCTGCACCCCGGGATGGATCCCTGAGCCCTGCAGCCCGGGATGGATCCCTGGTCCCTGAGCCCCTGCACCCCGGGATGGATCCCTGAGCCCCTGCACCCCGGGATGGATCCCTGAGCCCCTGCAGCCCGGGATGGATCCCTGATCCCGGTGCACCCTGGGATGGATCCCTGAGCCCCTGCACCCTGGGATGGATCCCTGATCCCCTGCAGCCCAGGATGGATCCCTGATCTCCCTGCACCCTGGGATGGATCCCTAAGCCCTGAGCCCCTGCACCCCGGGATGGATCCCTGATCCCGGTGCACCCCGGGATGGATTCCGGATCCCCCTCCACCCCGGGATGGATCCCTGAGCCCCCTCCACCCCGGGATAGATCCCTGAGCCCCTGCACCCCGGGATGGACCCCTGATCCCCTGCAGCCCGGGATAGATCCCTGATCCCTGCAGCCCGGGATGGATCCCTGGTCCCTGCAGCCCGGGATGGATCCCTGATCCCGGTGTACCCCGGGATGGATCCCTGAGCCCCTGCACCCCAGGATGGATCCCTGAGCCTCTGCACCCCGGGATGGATCCCTAAGCCCCTGCACCCCGGGATGGATCCCTGATCCCCTGCACCCCAGGATGGATCCCTGATCCCCTGCACTCCGGGATGGATCCCTGAGCCCCTGCACCCCGGGATGGATCCCTGAGCCTGATCCCCTGCACCCCGGGATGGATCCCTGATCCCCTGCACCCCGGGATGGATCCCTGAGCCCCCTGCACCCCAGGATGGATCCCTGAGCCCCTGCACCCCGGGATGGATCCCTGAGCCTGATCCCCTGCACCCCGGGATGGATCCAGGCACTGCCGCAGGAACACTCCAGGGCATTAACCCCTGCTCTGCTGGGCTGCACCGACGGCAACANGGATCCCTGAGCCCCTGCAGCCCAGGATGGATCCCTGATCCCCTGCACCCCGGGATGGATCCCTGAGCCCGGTGCACTCCGGGATGGATCCCTGATCCCCCTGCAGCCTGGGGTGAATCCCTGAGCCCCTGCACCCTGGGATGGATCCCTGATCCCCTGCACCCCGGGATGGATCCCTGAGCCCTCTGCACCCTGGGATGGATCCCTGAGCCCCTTGCAGCCCGGGATGGATCCCTGAGCCCGGTGCACTCTGGGATGGATCCCTGATCCCGGTGCACCCCGGGATGGATCCCTGATCCTCCTGCAGCCCGGGATGGATCCCTGAGCCCTGATCCCCTGCAGCCCGGGATGGATCCCTGAGCCCCTGCAGCCCGGGATGGATCCCTGATCCCGGTGTACCCCGGGATGGATCCCTGAGCCCCTGCACCCTGGGATGGATCCCTGAGCCCTGATCCCCTGCAGCCCGGGATGGATCCCTGAGCCCCTGCACCCTGGGATGGATCCCTGATCCCCTGCAGCCCGGGATGGATCCCTGAGCCCCCTGCAGCCCAGGATGGATCCCTGATCCCCCTGCACCCCAGGATGGATCCCTGATCCCCTGCAGCCCGGGATGGATCCCTGAGCCCCTGCACCCCGGGATGGATCCCTGAGCCCTGATCCCCTGCACCCCGGGATGGATCCAGGCACTGCCGCAGGAACACTCCAGGGCATTAACCCCTGCTCTGCTGGGCTGCACCGACGGCAACACGCCTGAGCTTCACAGCGCGGCATTTTTCACCTTCCTGGGCTGAGGAGCATGAGAGGCATTGATCCTCAGAGATGACAATTCCCAAAATTATTTTGAAAAAAAATTTCCCAGAGGTTTCCACTAAGGTTTATAAAAGAGAAATATGCACTTAGAAACTTAATTATTCATAGAATCATAGAATTAATCAGAGAATGGTTTGGGTTGGAAGGGATCCTAAAGCTCATCCTGTTCCACCCCCTGCCATGGCAGGGACATCTCCCACTGTCCCAGACCCAAGCCCCAATGTCCAACCTGGCCTGGGACACTGCCAGGGMTCCAGGGGCAGCCCCAGCTGCTCTGGGCACCCTGTGYCAGGGCCTGCCCACCCTGCCAGRGGGAATTTTTTTTTCTAATCTGTGATCTAAACCCACTCTCTTTCAGTTTGAACCATTCCCCCCTCACTGCAGTCCTCTCACTGCAACCTCTTGTAAATTGTCTCTCCATACTTACAATGGAGAGAAAGGAGCTCAAAAGGGAATCCCATTGGATTTAACCAGAGCTGGAACAGAGCATTCTCTATCTGCAGTCAATTCTTGTCCCTTTGTGAAAACAYAGAGCAGCCACCAAACTCCTCCTCCCCTGCCATCACTGCCTCAGACATCACATCTGAGGGGAAGCTCCAGCATTACAAATTAATGAATGATTTATTGGCTTGTCATTATTCATGGCTATAAAACATTAGCATGCCCTAAATAAGTAAAAACATTTTTGCAGCTGCTGCAAATGTTTCATTCCTAGCTGTAAGCTTGGCCCAGAGCACGGGGCCCTATGCCTCAGTGCCAAATTCACAGTGAAGTAATTAGCACGTTAAAAAAAAACCACACCTAATGCAGAGCTCTGCAGCCAAGGCTTTCACAGCAGCACTGCTGATAGCTACCCACAAACACAAATGTTTCCCAGGCTGCTCCCTCCAGCCAGGTAACCCTATCCCTCATCCCCAAGGTGTGGAAGAGCAAGGATGAAGTGTTACAGAAGGGGAGCAACGTTGCACATTACAGATGTGTAAAACAGCTGGGCAAATGATGTCATTAAACATACTTTGCCACCTCTGCTACTTGCTGTTGTTATTAAAAGCAGACATTAAGTTTCTTTACCCAATCACTCTATGTGAACCTGTTGTGTCAAGTGCTGGAGACCGTTCTGCTCCTAATTACCAGAGACAACCTGCAGCTGCTCCCAAAAACTCCTCCCCRGCTTTGAACTCTGTGCTGCAGCACAGATGTGCTTTGCTCCTGAAATGCACATTTTATCTGGCCAGAAGAACCTTCTGAAGAGCCCATAGGTGCTCCACTCTAAACCCAAGGCCCATGGAGCATGTAAGAGCCACAATGGAACATTAAATGGAAATTAAACCATAAACACTTTCTTTCCATCTCTGAGTCACAAACACAGAGAAAACTTCCAGGTCAAGTCTTCAAGCTGCTCCATTTCTCATGCTGAAGTCAAGCAAACCTCCACTGAGCTTCTTGGAACTCCAAAGCCAGTTCCTAAAATCCAACAAGAATATCTCCGTGGCTTTCAAATATTAATAAAGAGGAAAACAAGTACATTCTTAGGGGCCTTAAATATTGGCCTTGCCTTAGGTTCTAAGGGTGTCACCTCTCCAATGCAGGATGCCTAAACTCTCCTGGGAGACCACCAAGCTCAGCTTCCCTGTCACTCTCCTAAATGCAGCAGAGTTTTCAGATAAACTGCCTGTGGCTCAGCCTTAGGAACACATTTGGTGAGTTTAAAAGGGACAAATCAGGTCTGTGTGAGAACTGAGCCTCCTCTCACAAGTGCATTTTGCTCCTTGTCTTAATTTAGTCATGGCAGCAGCCCAAGACACCCCTGTGGCAGACTGGGTCATCCATTTGCCCAGTGCCCCCTCAGTACCAGCCCATGAGATCCTGTTAGCAGGCAGGAGTTCTCTGCTAGGCTCCCTGTCCATACTCTCCGTATTTTCTTTCCAATAACAACATAGTCCTCCTGGACCGTTGTTAAAGAGGTGGAAAAAACCCCTAGATATTAGTAAACATGGACAAAAGTGGACTATTTTATAATCCTATTAAATTTCAATAGGTTTTCTCTAACTGCAGCTGGCAGCACTACAGCTGTTTTACTCAAGTGTGCAGCAGGAGATGAAGGCAATGAACCAATCACTCAGTGTCTTTATAACGACTGGCAGCAGACCCAAAACATGCAAAAAACTGAATGTAATTAGCCTGTGTTGGGACTACCAAAGAATGATCCCATCCAGATGGTAAAAGGAGGGATAAATAGGTGTATTTATATTTATTAAATAGGTATATTCCCTCTGCTYTGACATTACAGCAAGACTAAAAATTCCTACTGGATTTGAGCTCATGGCTTCACACAATGTCTTGTAACCACACGGGATCACATCTTCTGCTGCCACCCCTCCACCTAGGCTGGATGCTAATTTACATCCCACTAGGATCTGAAGAAGAAAGGACAGGAACTGCTTGGCTTTAAGTGGCCTTTGGAAAGGATGAGAGACAGAGACATCTCTAGAAGAATGCCAAGAATGGCTTTTTGGTGCCTTGTTTTCCWCTGTTTTCAGGGAGAAGCCTTTTCAACTTAGTTTGCTCTCCGCTGGACAGCAGGCAGAGCAGCTCCTCTGGTCATGGGAAATAAGTCACTGCTTGGAAGGCTGGAGCTGCTGCTGAGCATTCCAGTCCAGGAACATCCTCACTGACAGCCCAGCTCAGAGGGCTGAACTGCTACGTGAACAGGGAGTGAGAGTCTCCTGGCCTGGTTTGGATAACCTCTGAAACATCCAGATGCTGCTCCAAATCCCCTTGGCCCGGAAACCAGGCTGGCAAACTCCCACGAGCAGTCTGATTTTTTTCCTCCTTGGCAAGTTTTCCAAAGCTTCCTGGTTTTGGCTGGGATGGCAATCCCACAAGAATGGTCTTCCTCGTGTATTCCAGAAGTTTCCTTTCCAGTCCCACCTCAGGCTGGGGTGTGGTGGAGCAGGCGGAAAAGACAAAATATGAGCCCCTGCTTGATCCCACAGGAGCCTGGATGTTCTCCCTGTGTTCCCTGGCTGGAGGCTCAGTCCCTGTAAAGAACAGCCACAACAACAAACCTTGCTGGAACCATCCAGTCGAGCATTTATATGCAGCCATACATTTATAATATTTCCATCATTAAGGTTTCTGAAACCATTACAACCAAACTGGGTTGTCTTAAAAAGACCATCCTATTTGATTTGGGGTTTTAGATTTAAATATTCTGATTTTCCCTCTCTCCTCCCTTCAGTGAAAGTCCCACTGCAGCCTAAAGATGCAGGAATTTACAGGTGTACATTGCACTCATGGAGAGAACCTGCAGAGGAGACCAGAGGAGCTTTGAGGTCCCTTCCCAGCGAGGCCATCCCAAGATTCTGTGATGCACCAGGACCCCACTGCAGTCCCTGGGCTCCTGCAGGATCAACCTGCTGGGCCCACTTGCTGAGTGAAGCATTTCACTCAAGGAGGGTGTACAAAAATTTCCAAAATATTTCTCCACTCAAATCTGCCTATGTTCCCCATAGTAGATTTCTTCTTTTTCAAAATTTTGATTCAAAAGCTTCTCACCATGGCACACAAATATCTCAGAGGACTTTTGTTCATACGATAAAATGCAGAGCTTTGTCTCTTTTCTATATGTTTAATTTTTATTATTTCAGGCAGTGAAGATCATTATCAGCTCCTCACTGATGCTGGCAATCTGTAAAATGTTCTCATCTATTCACATTTCTTTTTGAGTGCCAGGAAAGGCATTCTTCCCCCAACTGAAAAACACACCATGTGTTCCCCTGTCTCAGTGCCTTCAGTAGTGGATGAGAACTTGTTAAAAAAACCTGCCAGCATTAGGGACTCTGATTGCAGAAGTGATAAGAACTTCTTCAAATTCCTCCTCCATATTTTTCAAATGTGGGAAATTTGGCAAGCCCCAGAAACTGTTCTCAGAACTTCACAGATTTYCTCACTGACCCCAACAGTTGTTTTTTATCTTTCTGAATTGGCCTTTCAGTTTCTGCAAAAGCATAATTCATGGAGTGATGAGAAAAATTATATAAATTGAGGAATCACTAAAGCAGCACAAGCAAATGAGCAGAGCTTATTTGAGGGGATGGTCCTATTTATCTCAGAGTAGAGACTGAATATTTGACATCACCTTTACAAACATTTTATTCCTTCTCTCTGGCTGGCTTAGGACACAAAGCTCTGAGGTTAAGCAGAAACAAATGCACACTGTGAGGGATGCACAGCAATTTAACCAGCACTTTAGCATGTGCTTTAACTTTGAACATGTGTTCAAAGCCCCTGATCTCTGTGGGGCTGAAGGACACGCTTAAGAGCTTTGCAGAGCAGGGAATGGTTATGGGATTACACATCCATTCAGGGCTGGTGTGTGTGCTCCAGTGCCTCTCAGCACAGACAGCAGAGAAAGAGCCCTACAGCTCAAACAATCAAAGTGCTTAAGTTCTGTGTTCAGAAATATTTTCCATAATACCTGGCATTACAGAGAGGATGTAGGTCCTAATCTGTTCTCATTTTTCCTCAGCCATCTGTTGCTTCTTGGATTTACAACTTTTAAAACAGACTGACAAATTAAGGAAATTCCTGTCTAATTAACATTGAGACTTTCAGCCTTATCTGTGGTTTTTCACTGCTGTTAGCACAGGAAAGACATTCCCACTATCTAAATAAGCTCACTTTTCCCTGCCATTGCCGTGTCCTTTGAATATTCATTTTAGACCTGTGAGAGTCAGGGGAAAAGATTAACAAGGCACTTTAAACTCAAGCCGAGCTTCTGTAAGAGCACAGGCCATGCCATGGCAGATGGATGGGGAAGGATTGTTGGTTTGGGGTTGTTTGTGGGGYTTTTTCACTGGAAAGCAATGCAGGATAACAAAAGATGCAGGAGCAGAGCTGTTCKGCCCAGGCACTCAGGGAGCAAAAGATGATCTGTAACCAAAGCTGGGAGCAGAGGGCAGAGCCCCACAGCTCCTTCACCTCCTGCTGTCACCCTCAGGACAGGCAGCTCTCCTCTCAGGAAAAGCTCAGGGATTTACTGTCCCAAACCCCCCTGCTGCATGAAGCAAAGAGCCCCGAGCCCTCCCCAGCACTGCTCCCTTCCCTGACACGCTCCAGCCCCCGAGCTCTTTCTTGAAGTGAGGGAYAAGTTTGGAAGAAAACATTTTCACAAAGCTTCACCTGACTCTATCAAACAACAATCAATAAATTTACCTCCAGTTTCTTCACAGTATTCTATTGGCAGAAATATTGAAGGGAATTAAAAACAAGAACACTGCTGTGTGTCCATAGAAAGGGGATTTTACATTGAGAATTATGTTCTTTTTAATAAACAAAACATGTTCAATCAGTTAGGCATTTTGAATTACCAAATGAAAGCAACTCTAAAGAACTGATAGACAAAATACTATTACACAAATCAGTAAAATAATTTAAATTTACACTTATCTGAAGCAATTAAACATTTCTAATATATACAGCAGAGAATAAATGCTCCTAAAACATTTTAGGAGCAGGAACAGAGTGSACTGAAAAGAATAACATCAAAATTTTCTAAAGTGCCCCCATGCCTTAGAATCAAAACTGATTTTTTGAGTAAAATTATACTTTCCCCATCTCTGTCAACTGAAAATTAAGACCTTGATTCTTAATTTCAAAGTTAGTATTTAATCTGCCCTAAAGCCTCATTGAAAAGTCAGAAGAGAACACCAACTAAATGGTATGAAATGTTTTTCYCTGTACAAAACTGGTGACTAAAGGCAAAGCAGCACGGGCTGGGTCGCTGTGCCTCCCCGGGACGGGAGCAGGGCTCAGCCACAGCCTGTGCTGCTCCTGCCTGGGGCACACCAGGACAGCATCCAGCTGGGGCTGGGAATCCCAGCTGGAATGGGATAACCTGGCACTGCTCAGCATCTCTTYTGTTCCTGGTCCAAGATCCCACAGAAGGGATTGCTCATGGTTTAATGRAACAATGAAATGGGGCAAAAAAATCACACCTCAGTTATCCTCAAAAAGAGGAGGGATTTCAGGGRGGTTGTTTATATATAGAGAATAAAAGTGACAAATCTCCACTGGCCACATCTCTGCTCAGATTTCTGCCCGTTTCTGCCAGTTTTGGTCACCCCGTGTCAAAGCAGAAAGATAGAAAGAAAAACAAAGTGTCAGAAGGTCTGGTGTGTGTTAAAGGCACTTCAGTCAATGAATGGAGCAACAGGATATGACATATTTTTATAAGAAACAAATGGAAAAGGCTATTTAAAGGAGGGAAGGCAAAGCCGGGCTATTTAAAAGTGCCACRAGGCTGGGAAGGTGCATTCAATGCAGCGGAGACTGGGAGAGGATTCCTGGCAGAGACACAAATTCAGGGTGTGGACAAGAAGGTCAGCAGAGGGTAAATGTGGTGCAGGAAACTGCCCGAGGCTCAAAACAAACTCCCTGCTGTGGTTTGCTCCTGTCAGTGCTGGGACAATGACGATTTTTCATGAACATTGAGCAAGCAAGTTCACAAATAAGCCCTGAGAGTGTAAAGTGAAGTCAGGAAGGGTTATTTTGGTAACTGTGCTCTGGGAGGGTTTGGTTCCCTGTGTAAGGAAACACAAGTGTGTGAGAGCTGTCCCTCAGCCCAGGAACAGCCAGCACATCCCGCTGTGCACACACATTTGGAGCCATTCCCATGCTGAAGCTGCCTGGCAAAAAAAATCAGTACAGCCTCTGTAGGCACAGGTAATTTTTTAGATCACTTTGGTGGTATTTCTACAAAGGGAAGGAAGTGTGAGTTTCCCCACAAACACTTTTTTTTTTTTCCCAAGTGATCACTTGGCCAGCAATGTGATCAAGCAGTTGTTATTATTTAAACCATGGTAAAGCTGAATATCCCAAGCTGAGACCTCGCTACACGCTGATGTCTGCTGAGTTTATCTGACAGATACAGGAGGGGTCGTGCAGGGTGGGGGGAAATTCTGACCTGGAAAGAGAGATAAGCCTGGTAACCTGGTTATATCCATTCAGCCCCACACTGGCAATAAATACAGTCAAGACCTGCACATCAAGGGATAAAGGACAGCCCTGGGTATCCCCTGAGCTTTCCACTCACAACTCTCCTGTTAGAGCAGGGACTCACAACTGGCTGCTGAGTTTTCTCCTTTTGTGCTTTTCCTTGGCAGGTGAAGAACCATGAGCTGTTTTCCTCTTGGCTGCTCCCTCTTTACAAATAACACAGGCTCAGAAGCAGATAAAGTCATGGGTGCACCTGGTGGCACATGATCCCTCACCTCCATAAAGCTCCCTGTTGCTCTGGAGGGCTGGAGCTTTGCTGACCTGCTGCTTACTGCACTTTGTTAGAGAACCTTATTAACCTGCTACTTTGGCTCTCCCATTCACCACTCATGGAGTGAAAATAGAAGACTGAGGAAAGAACTTCGCTTTTTATTCAATTTTACATAGATGGCAATTTTTCCCAAATCGTTTATCCAGGCTCATTTACAGCAGGCAAACKAATGAGTGCACTGAGGGATTTTAAAGAAACCAACCCAACCTTTTGAGGCAGCAGCCCTGCAGGGTCAAGTTCTCCTGCTGCTGCTGCTCACATGTTGAGTAGTAGGTGAGGTGAGTGGAGGGTGCCTGTCCCCATGTCATCRTTCCCACCAGCAGGAATGATGGTGAGCCCTGGAACCCAGCCCCGGGAGAGCATTTCAGCCAAACAGGCTCTGAGGAGGAGGAAGGCAGCTCAGTTTGTTCCTGAGCTCTTGCCCCGATGGTTTCCAGTGCARGGTGTTTCTGACTGAACTGCAGAGTCATGAGCAGCCACCTCTCTGCTGATTTACTGTGAAAAAAGAGCCACTGAGCAGAAAACCAATCAGCTTCTAACTGCAAATGAGGCATCTGGAGAGTCACTGGGAGGAAAATAGAGTAGTTACTACTCCATTTCATGATTACATGCTCAAGGACTCTGGCAAGTGCTGCTTCTGCATTGAAACAMAATGTGTTTCTGCTTTTTACTCTCTGTTTTTTAACCTCCCAATATCCTTCTAATTAAACAAACTTTCACTAAGCAGAGAGAAATTGTAGACACATTAATTCCAGAAGATGCATCAGTAGTGGCTGCAACTTCTTCATATTAAGCAGATGCTGTTTTTAAAGTTTCCCTCCCTTTCGTCTTCTGTAGCTCCCAGCAGACTCACTGGCTTTGAGCAATCCCCAGAGTTCATTTTGCCATTTGCAAGGCACACAGCGGGTGCACGCCAGATTCTGGGCAATTAGGAGCAGACACAGCCCTGGGCCGTTCCCTCTGCACCGTGTTGGTGCTTTGTATTTTCGTCAGCAGCCACTGCATTTGTCAGGGTTTCTCAGCAGCCACACGTCATTCCACAGAGCCCTGGCAGGCTCCTGGAAGGCTCCTGGCAGGCTCCTTACAGCAGATAATGTAAGCTTTGGGCTTGCTCGGAGCAGGTCGCTTTGGGAAGCCTCCAAGCTCACTTCTAAATACTTCCTGCCTGTGCCAGAAGCTGCTTTTGAAGTGCGGTGCCCAAGCCACAGGCCTGGGGTGCCAGGATGCTGCAGRGCCCAGGGCAGGAAGCGTGTCAGCACTATTGCCCAAAAACAGGGTGGGGAGGGGCAGGGAGGGTGCGGATGCCGGGGTGGAAAAGCAGCTGACACGGCCGGCTCTGAGCAGATGGGGATGGGTCAGATGACATCCATTCAGCTCTCGAGATCAAACAAGGCTTTATTCTTTCATAGTTTTGGCCCTGCATGTGAGAGCGTGCTGCAATATCGTGCTTTTAAAAGTGGAATATGCCGGAAATCATATTTGAAAGACCTGGCATTTATGGTATTTTTACGAAGTTCTCTTTCCCCTTTTGCTTTTCATCTGTTTTCTACACTTTTTTTTCAGCATGCTTTTCCTTCTAATTTATTGGTTTAATTTTTCTATTTTTAAAATAAGAAATATTTTCATTCCAGAGCTTCTAATGTAATGCATATGAAAATTAGCAATGGACAAACCTCAAACTCTTTAGAGGTCTGATCTGGCTGGGAGAAACATCCAGAAGTTCAGAGGCTTATCCAAAGCTAATCTGAAGATTTCCAAACCTCTTCAGTCTAGACAGAGCTATAGGAACCCGCTGGCTCAGGACCCCACCACGGGCTTGCCTCTCCCTGGCTGCCCCCTCCTCGAGCATCCAGGAGCAACTCTGAACAATTCCTTGCTGAAGAGCACACAAGGTGTGCAAACACAGCCTTTCCTCCAGGCAGAACCTGGCTCTCGGGACACCGTTCCACAAAACAACAAACAGATGTTTGGTTCCAATGGCTTAAAACATCCGCCAGAGGCATTTGCTTACCAGAAATGCTTTGGCAGATTTAAGCTCCACAGTGTGATTAAAATTTATCATCCCCCTTCATCTGAATCACAGAATAACAGAACAGTTTGGGCTGGAAGGGACCTTAGAGCTCATCTTGTCCTGTGCCATGGCAGGGACACCTCCCACTGTCCCAGGCTGCTCCCAGCCCCAATGTCCAGCCTGGCCTTGGGCACTGCCAGGGATCCAGGGGCAGCCCCAGCTGCTCTGGGCACCCTGTGCCAGGGCCTGCCCACCCTGCCAGGGAACAATTCCTCATTCCCAATATCCCATCCAGCCCKGCCCTCTGGCAGTGGGAAGCCATTCCCCCTTGTCCTCGCATTCCATCCCTTGAAAATCATCTCTCTCCATGTTCCTTGTAGCTCCTTCAGGGTGGGGAAGCTAGGCAAGAGGGTGAGGATGAGGAAAGACTCCTCACCTGGAACAGGCACATACAAGGTGACACAGCTCATAGCTCAAATTCCACAACGATTATGAGCTTTTACTTCAATATTCTGTTCTAGGCAATGTTTACTTCAAAACTCTCTGAGCTCATAGTGCTGAATGTATAAAACCCCTCCAAGAGCTCCACAGCTGATGAACTTTTAATATTAGGACCCATTATACCTCAAATAACCCACAATTAATCAACAGAACTGCATCCAGCAGACATCCTATGGCTGGATTCTGAAATGGAGCCGCAGTTCTCTGAGCTTTGACAACATTTCTGGTTATGCATTAAAGCACAAGGACCTTTTACCACCTGGATTCAAAGCTGTCCCAAAGGCTTTGGTTAGGATTTTTAGTTAGACTGGGGGAGAAGAGGGGCTGAAATGAGAATGTGTTTTTCTCGAGGCTTTCACATTCTCCTCAGTGTTCTGTTATCAACAATGCCCACCAGCCAGCTGCCAGGCCTGTGAGACCAGCAAGACAAAAAGCTCTGCGTCTTGCTCCAATAATCCAGAAAAATGCCATATATTGGATCAAACAATAGCCAAACATCTCAAATCTGCTTAAGCAGATGATAAATAAGACGATTCCTGTATTCATTTACATCCACTCAAATTCAGAGGAAAGTGACTGGGATGACAGACACATGAAATTCTTTTCAATTTCAGAAAAAAACCTGTAACATAGAAGAGCAGGGGGCTGGAATCCCAACCCTTCTGCTCATGCTGTCACCCAGAAAGCACATTTCCTCCTTGCTCCTGGCCAAATTCCCTTTATCAAAGGGATTTGCTCAAGCTTTCCTTGGAAAAGAGCTCAACCTCTAAAAGAGTTTTGGTTGTATTTAGGCAATTTTACCCAAAGAATTTGATATTCAATGTTAAAAAAGGAGATACTTAGGCAGATTCAGATGTTTGTCCACAGGA
Organism: Cardinalis cardinalis; assembly: GCA_014549065.1. Taxonomy (NCBI): domain Eukaryota; kingdom Metazoa; phylum Chordata; class Aves; order Passeriformes; family Cardinalidae; genus Cardinalis; species Cardinalis cardinalis. Next base: position 178,983 of record JACDOX010000212.1, read on the forward strand.
AGATAGAGATGCTGGAAATGGCAAAATTGACTTCAGTTGTGTTCTGATTATTTAAAAAAACAAACAAACAAATCTACAGACCTCACTACTACTCATTTTGCATTTTTTTCTCCCTTCTCTCTTATCTTGGGCCATGACCTCTTCCAAAATCCAGTCCATACGTCAATTTTCCAAGACAGCTTCAGTGGTGCTGTGTGTGGATTTGCTGCTGGTTTATTCCCTCTCCTGGGAACAGGGGACTGTCTGTCCAGCTCTAGTTGTGCTCTGTGCTGCAACGAGGTGAGCTTTAGAGGCTGCAGAGTTCTCCAGCCATTCCATCTGCAGGCGGTGCATGCACAGAACCCCACTGTGGCTGCAGAGCTCCCAGGACCGCGTGGCGATTCCCTGGCACTCAGACATTCTGGAAGAGAAACCTCCAGCACTGGCCAGAAGCCCAGTGGAATTCACTGAGTGTTTGGGTTGGGGTTTTTTCCCCAAAAAAAGTATTTTAAACATTTTTCATTTTTCCAACTATCGACTCGGCTTCCCCCCTCCTTTTTCTAAGGCTTTTCCTCTGAAGTGGATAACGGTGTTATGTCTGATCCTGAAATTCCAAACGGAATTATACACCCAGGGCATGGCTTCCCAGAACAGCCCCTGGAAGAGCACTTGGCCTTCTCAGGAAGAGGCAATTTGGATGTCTGGGTATGTCTTGGAGCATGTCAGGCAGCARAACTGCCTGTCCTGCCTGTCCAGCCACGCTGATCCACACCCCAGGGATGCCTTTCCCATCTCACTGTGTGGAAATATCAGTGAGAGGGTTCCTGCCATGTGTGGGGACACTGCTCCCCATGGAGGAAGGCAGGAATCACCAGTTCCCAAATCCTCAGGCTGCAAATGTACCCAGCCCCTGCGTGTGGAGGAAACAGCTTCCACTGCCCTGGGACGAGCCCTCTCCGACTCTGAGCAGTAAAAGCACAAGTCCAAATGCTACGAAAACCAGGGGAAAGCACCCTTTTTTGGTTGGGGTTTTTTGTGGGATCTGACTCTTCTCCAGCCCCACCTTGCAAGATTCTTCCAGGTGCCTCTTGCTCCCACCACTGGGACGGCTCTCCCAAAGGCACGGAGGTCACTTGTGCCCCAGGAGAGGCTGAGGGAGCTGGGAAGGGGCTGGAGCCCCAGGAGAGGCTGAGGGAGCTGGGAAGGGGCTCAGCTGGAGAAAAGGAGGCTCAGGGGGCACCTTGTGGCTCTGCACAGCTTTTGCCAGGAGGGGACAGCCAGGGGGCCTTTTCAGAATACATTGGCAAATACATGGAGCAAGAGTTGTAGACTCCAAGAAGTGCTGAATGTAGAGCAAAGGCTTTCACCTTGGTTTTTTGCAGATCTCCAGGGCTATACTCTCAGATCAGAATTGTGATTGCCATGCACAGTTTTAGGGWTTGTGCCTTTTCCTTGAAAAGAAGAACGATAGTTGTTCCCCATCCATTTAAAAATATTCAAACTGACAGAAAAGCAGTTTGCAGAGAGAAATCCAGTGACATGAGATCAATAAACAGCAGCAGAGGTACTCACAACCTCCACAGGTACAAAATACCCCATACAATCTGTCCATTGTCTTTAAAACTAAACTGGTATCTTATTGATTGATCCCAGATGGAAAAAAGCCCACACTAATCTACATCTGGTACAAGTCTGCTCAACCAAATATTGATGAGGAAGAGCTTTTCCTCTGACTGGAGAGCACAATGAAAGTGTGATTATAAGCAAGGAAATGTGGTACATCCTAGAGAACACATGTTGGGTTTGTGATGGATTGTGTGTGACACTAATCCCTGCACACAGCCAGCAGAGCATGGACCAGGCACTGGAGCAGAGCAGGAAAGGAAACGAGGAGAACCTTTCTGGTGCACTGAAATCACAGGCTTTGCACATAATCTTGCAATTTGCTACCTTCTCAAATTCCCCCCACTCCCTTGCCAAGACAAATCAGGGAACATCCACAGAACCAGAGCCCTGCAGCAGAGACCTGGGGTGTTCTCCCTAAATGGGAAATTCACTGAGTCTCTGGGGCTTTTCTGTACACTGCCTCTTGAGAGCTATGAAGTGGATTGTCTCCAGACTGGAACTGCTGAATGTCTGAGGTCCAGTCCAGCTTCCAGAAAGGTGCAGGCTGGGTGATTGTTCTCTATATAGGCAAGGCAGAAATGCAGCACAATGTCCTTTGTAAAAAAAGCTTCATCAGATACAAAATACAAGTTTTGGGGAATGATTTCCAAAGCTGATTTTAATCCACTTTTTGCTGCTGGATTTTGGTATATTAAATTCTAATTGTCCCTGATTTATTATGGCTCTCAAACACTTCAGAGCAGACCCTCAACCTTCTGCCATTTCAGTCCAGGCTGTTGGAACACAGGATGTTGTTTTACAAAGAGAAATTTTATAAAGAGAAATTTTACAAACAGAATTTTACAAAGAGAAAAGGAGATAAGAAGCCACCACTCAACACCAGGAGCTGCCATGGCCAGGAAAGCTCTAAGATGGCACCTCCTGAATCCTGTGGGTGAGTTTGGTGGCCACAGCACTGGGAGAAGCTCTGGTCCCCACCACCCATCCCACACCTCTGACACTACAAACAGCTCAAAGTGCCAGAGCAAACTGGTTCTGCTTACAGGGAAAAGGGGAGGCCCCAGAGCCTCTCTCAGCTGGGGAAACTCGGATTTCCCCAAAGCCCCCCTGCTGCAGAGGACAAAGGGCAGATCTCTGCACAGGCATATTTAGGAATGAAGCTCAGCCCAGAGCAAATCCCTCTGTGTCCCATTGCCTGGAATTCAGCTGCTCACCTGCCAGGGCTGAATCCCTCCCTGGGCTCCAGGGCAAACTCAGCAAATTTGTGTGGCTGTGGTTTTCAGCTTGGCATAGAAACCTCAGAAGTGCCACCCTGAGCATTCTCAGAAAGAACTGGATCCAAAGCCCCTGGAGAGACACGGGAATGCTGCCATCTCTGCCCCAGCTTTGGAGCAGACTCTTCCTTTCTAAGAATGGTGCAGGAGCTAAGCCTGGCTCAGACTGGGCCGGGAGCCCACGCAGAACCTTGGCTCAGCAGGGGGAGATGAGCCCAGGGCAGCCACAGCCCTGATGCTGCAGGAAAGCAGAGAGTTTCCATTGAATTCTGATTTTCTTTYGAAAGCTACAGAGCATTCCAGGGCACTGGATGGTGAAGCACATCCATTTCTATCTGAACTGAAGCACACTGGCTCTCTCCCATGTTTTTTTGGGTGGAAAGGGAAACTTGGTGGGTCATGGCAGGGCAATCTCTTTTTAATGTAGTTCTCTGTGCAAAATCCACACTGACCCAGACAAGGCCAGGCAGAAATTAATGATATTATCTTGCCCACATACAAAAATAAAACATCTGTGGTGTTATTAATCTGCTTTGATGACTCTCAATGCTGAAACCTTGCAAGTTACCAGGTCTTGTTAAAAGAGACAGAAAAGGTATTGATGGAACTAAAAGGCAAATTTCAAATCCTGGTCTAAGTGTGTTTAACCCAAGACAGACTTTGACTTTTCTTTGAGATCTCACGGTCCCTAATCAAGCTGAAGACCAGCTGGAGTTCTAGTTTACAAATGAAACTCTTGCATTCAGTTAATAAAGGACACGCTGAGGCTGCCATGCAGTTACCAAGCCCATATATCCCAAATCCACATCACCTGACCACACAGGAATGTTTTTGCTGACTTTAGGGTAGGTTTGATGGAACACAAGGAAGGACAATACTTCAGTCAGCCCTGAACCTCAGTTTCCAGACCTAAAGAACAGCTTAATTTCAGCCCAGCTCACAGATAGCTACTGAAGCTTTTAATGTATTGCTCATCATGCCTCAGAAGTGTGTTCTAGAGATAAACCTGTCACTAGGAAGGTCTGCGGAGGAAGAACTTCACTTTTCCTGAGCCATGGCCAGCATTTTCCAAACATGTGGTATCCAAATGCCCGTTTGGAAAGAGCATTCCCCCTCCTGGGGCAGGCACACACACACACCTCATAAAAACAGATTTACAAGTCAAAACAAGCCTGGCTTGGAATGCAGATCCTTCCCTGTGGATGCTGCAGAGCATGAGGCGCTCCCCAGATGTGCCTGGTGCCATAAAATGCACCCTTGCAGGAACAAGGAGCAGCTGATGGCGGGGAACTTCCCGCCTCAGTGTTCCCTATGGGCACAGCGTGGCTCCTCCCAGGGGTGATGGGGGCACTGCCTGCTGGGAACTCCCCATTCCCCCAACTCCACCTCCCAGGGCAATCCCGGGCTCTGCACACCCAGCTCCCAGGGATGAAAACACTTCTCACACRCCCCAAATTGTCACTGAATACAAAGAAAGTGGGAACTTTGATTGGGACCCATTTGTAAACTCCCATTAAATTAACTGAAGGGACAGGATTGTCCCTCATTTGGGCACACTCAGACTGGCGAATCAATTCTTTGGGAAATAGGAATGATTCTTCATTCCCTCTGCATCATGTTTGAAAATAATTGTACTTATTGTTCACAAAATGAAGGAAACCCTTTTTAGAAATGCTTTTCTCCAGCTGCCATGGTGCCATTTCTATTCTGGTGAGTGTTTTTTTCAGTCTGTGGCTCACTCCTCGAGGCTTAACTTCAGCTAGAGAATGTTCACAAGTCGTGACTGCTCCAGTCACTGCTTTGACCTCTGACTAACACCCTGCTCCTTGCTCTGGAAAATAATGGATTGCAGGGAACCTTTTTCTAAACACAGATCCTCAGAGGGAGAGCAGCCACCCCTGAAACACGAGCRCTAAGCAAACACGCCGGCGTAAATTACCTCAGTGGGCAAGCGAGGAAGAGACAAGAGTTGTCAAAACAGAAAGTGAGTTGTAGTAGATTTACTAAGTTTTTCTGCTGTTTAACTAACTCTGCCCTTAGCGTAGAGGGGGATATTTCTGGAAAGTCTTATAAAATCCATTCAGCTGTTTGAGGGAGATGAATGTGGAAAAAAAAMCTCACAGCTGTCAACTTTATTTTTCAGATATTTTTCTTTTTTCTTTTTTGGTGCTTGGATAATTCAAAAATGGCTTTGATTTAAAACTCCAAACTTGGAAAGGGCAAAATGGTAGCCTTGACTGAAAAACAAGAGCAGTGCTTGAAGTTCTGAAATAACCAACTTATGGATGTTTAAAGCTGACTCCTGAGCCTGAAAGGACAGTGCTCTGAACCTGGGCAGGTGCAAAGGCAGCCTTGGAAAGGCTATATTAGAATATGGAGGTGTGAACTTGGAGTGTTCAAAGCAATCCCAGCTGTGAAATACAGCAAGGGACCATTTAAAAAATAATGTACTGAAATTGGTACCATGGCAAGTCCCACAACGAAATATCAGGGCAAAATAGCATCTCCTTAAAACATCACACCAAATTTTCTTCATCTTTTTCTCTCCACTGAAAAACAGCCTTAGGTGTGACTGAAAATAAAGTTAATAAACTGACAATGCTGGGAATGCATTTTCCCCGGCAGGATGGAGCAGTTTCTGGACACCAGTGGCTGCACTGGCTGCTCATTATCAACTTTCATTTGATTATTTCCAGTTTAATGGGTCTGTGTACTGATGCTATAATGGGATTGTGTGTTGAACATAAAGTTAACATCACAGGCATTTTTCTACTTCTCTAAATTATAATTTGCTCAAAATGTACAACCTTTGGTCAGGTACAACTGATGAACTCCACTGTTAACCATTGTCCCTCTGTGCTCAGCACCAGAGGCCACCCCTCGAGGGCTGTGTCCTGTTCTGGGCCTCATGGCCAGAAAGCCCTGGAGGGGCTGGAGTGTGTCCAGGGCAGGGAATCACAGAATCACAGAATTTCTGGGTTGGAAGAGACCTTTAAGATCATCGAGTCCAACATCTCTAGATCACGGCACCAAGTGCCACATCCAGTCTTTTCTTAAACACATCGAGGGATGGTGACCYCACCACCTCCCTGGGTAGACGATTCCAGTATTTGACCACTCTTTCTGTAAAAAACTTCCTCCTGAATTCCAGCCTGTATCTCCCTTGGCGCAGCTTGAGACTGTGTCCTCTTCTTCTGTCGGTTGTTGCCCGGAGAAAGAGAGCGACCCCCAGCTCACCACAGGCACCCTTCAGGAAGCTGAAGAGGGTGATAAGGTCACCCCTGAGTCTCCTTTTCTCCAGGCTGAACAGCCCCAGCTCCCTCAGTCGTTCTTCGTACGGCTCGTGCTCCAAGCCCCTCACAGCCTCGTTGCTCTCCTCTGGACACGTTCAAGCATCTCAATGTCCCTCCTAAACTGAGGGGCCCAGAGCTGGACGCAACACTCAAGGTGTGGAACGGAGCTGGGAAGGGGCTGGAGCCCCAGGAGGGGCTGAGGGAGCTGGGCAGGGGCTGAGGGAGCTGGGAAGGGGCTGGAGCCCCAGGAGAGGCTGAGGGAGCTGGGCAGGGGCTGAGGGAGCTGGGAAGGGGCTGGAGCCCCAAGAGGGGCTGAGGGAGCTGGGCAGGGGCTCAGCCTGGAGCAAAGGAGGCTCAGGGGGCCCTTGTGGCTCTGCACAGCTCCTGCCAGGAGGGCACAGCCGGGGGGGTCGGGCTGTGCTCCAGGGAACAGGGACAGGAGCAGAGGGAACGGCCTCAGGCTGGGCCAGGGCAGGCTCAGGGTGGGCACAGCAGGAATTTCCCCATGGAAAGGGGGCTCAGGGGTTGGGAGGGGCTGCCCAGGGGGGTTTGGAGTCCCCATCCCTGGAGGTGCCCAGGAAGGGCTGGAGGTGGCACTGAGAGCTCTGGGCTAGGGACAAGGTGGGGATCAGGCATGGTTTGGACTCAATGCTCTGGGAGGGATTTTCCAACCTCAGTGATCCTGGGATTCTGTGAACTCCATAGCTCAGATGATGAACTCTGACATCTCAGTGCCTTTTTCCTGAGACAACCCAGTTAATTCATAAACTCATATGAGGGGATGGAGGGTGGGTGTGAGGAGAGGAGTGAACCAAAGCAAAAAATAAATTAAATTAAACCCAGGGCTTTCAGTAGCCTCCATTCAGTAGCCAAAAATTAGCAAGGAAAACACCATTTCCCATTTTTTAATTGATGCTTATGCCAAAAGGCCTCAGGTATGTACAGTCCCAAACAAAAGTCTTGGGAGAATTTCAGCCTCAGGAAACAAACTCTCCTGGGCAAAATGTGATTTCCTGGAGTCAGTAGTTCTATTGCAGAATACTGGATGTTAACTTTGTTAAGAAGAAAACATTTTTCAAATGAAAAATGACTTGTTAAACCACTTTTATGCCACTTTTTCAGTAACACATTAAAGTAAACAAACCTAAGATGTTAAATAAAATAAAAAACCACTACACCTGCAGAGTTTTACCAGCTCACATTACAAAGTGCTCTCTGAAGTGGTTGGGGAGCTATTTCCATTACAAACAGCAAGTGTGCCTGAAAGTAATTCAAAGAGTCAAATTAGGCAGATTACATCAGAGTGTATTTCCCTGCAGCAGAAGGACTTTTGAAACACCTGCCTGACATATTTCAACCTCTGCAGAGAAATATGACACGGATGGGTTTCAGGAACAGCTACAGCCTGCACAGGGAGGCTATTTGATGTTTGGTTCCACAAAACAACCCTTAATTAACAAGCTCATTCTGTTTGCAATTTGTAATATTGTTTTTAAACACAAACCAACAATAATAAGCAGTGACAAGAGGCCAAAAGCTGCGCCAGCTGAATTTACAGTAAGGTTTGTACACTTCATGTTAAACACTGAACTGCTCCTATCAGTGCCAGCCTTTTGTTGGTTGGGACACATTTTAGTCAATTAAATATCTCACTACACACTCAAGTGACAAGATTGAGAAAGGAGAGAGACCAAGAGGTCCAGTTTAGCACTGGAGAGAAGAGCTGAGGGCGCATAAATGGATCCACTGTTGGAGCTGACCCGCCCCAGATGTGTTGTGTCACAGGGTACTTGGCATCTGAAGATTCCAGAGACTGCTGCAATTGCCTTTTCACTTTGCTTCAGTTCTTGGAAAAATGCTGGAACAAATCATTACACAAACACTTGAAGGCAGAGGCAGAGATGACTGATGGCCAACAGGCGTTTCTCAAGAGCAAATCATGTCAAGGAGTGCAGCTCCCTCACCACAGACAGGCAGGGGACAGACACTGGGGAAGAGCAGCACCTGGAGTCCATGCCCTAAATTCTCAAAAGCAGTGGACACACCACAAGGACCGGCGTGGGAGGTGCCCACTGATTAGAGAATCATGGAGTATCCTGAATTGGAAGGGAGCCACAGGATTATCAAGCCCAACTCCTGGCCCTGTACAGTCACCTCAACAATCCCACCCTGAGCATTGTCCAAATGCCCCTTGAATTCTGGAACCCTTGGAGCTTTAACCTCCTACAATAATGTTTTGATGCTGCCTTTCAGGGTATTCATCCTGGTGTGCATGCAAAGGCTGATCTGCACTGGGCTGGACTGCAGTGCAGGGATTTCCATCAGAAGGGACCCAAACCCTCAACTGGATGGGAAACACCCATTTGCTCTGGAGGCCAGTCCTGCCCCACTCAGGCTGTCATGGATGGAACAGCATCGGTGGCAGTTCAGGGCAGGGGGTGGCTGGAGCAGGGACCTCGTGCTTGCTTTGAGAAGGGCGAGGTGAATTTTGGGGGTTGAGAACTCCATGACACAAGCAAGCTGCTGCTGGGGTGTGGGTGGAGTGATGGGAGCAGCAGCTTCAGCGAGGAGCRCCTCCAGGTGAGCAGGGCAGCACGGACCTTTCCCATCATTTCGTGTTACAGGTCTGCTGTGAGTGAAGGACACAAATCTCAAGTTGAGCTGAAAATTATTTCCTACATTTCTTTCTCTTACAAGATCATTTTCCTTCACTTTTTCTCCCCCCACAAATGAGTGTTGTGAAGCATTTCATGCCCCTCTTCAAGCGATGCGTTTTACCATATCCAGAACAAAACTTCTCACTTGCAAAAGGAGTTGAGGTGCAGTGAGTGAAGGCATGGAATTGGTTGAGCATTCCACTGGATGGAGAACAGGAGCTGCAGGAAGGATCCCTCAGCTGTGACTGACACGCTGCCCAGCAGGCACCCAGAAAAGGACCTTTCCAGTCTCCTGGCACCCAGCGATCCTGGAGCTCTGGGGCAGAACAAAGCTCAGGAACAGCCCTGGGCAGAGCARGCAGGGAAATGACACATTCAGAGATGCGGGAGGAGGAATGCAGTTCAGAGAAATGCCACATCCAGCCACGTGGGAGGAGGAATGCAGCATGCTCTGGGACCAGAGGGGAGATTCCCAGAGAAATTCCTGCGAACAGCTTCCCTGGGAGAATCCCTGCTCAGCTTCCCTGGAGCATCCCTGCTCAGCTTCCCTGGAGCATCCCTGCTCAGCTTCCCTGGGAGCATCCCTGCGCAGCTTCCCTGGAGCATCCCTGCACAGCTTCCCTGGAGCATCCCTGCACAGCTTCCCTGGGAGAATCCCTGCTCAGCTTCCCTTGAGCATCCCTGTGCAGCTTCCCTGGGAGAATCCCTGCTCAGCTTCCCTGGAGCATCCCTGCACAGCTTCCCTGGAGCATCCCTGCTCAGCTTCCCTGGGAGAATCCCTGCTCAGCTTCCCTGGAGCATCCCTGCTCAGCTTCCCTGGGAGAATCCCTGCTCAGCTTCCCTGGAGCATCCCTGCTCAGCTTCCCTTGAGCATCCCTGCACAGCTTCCCTGGAGCATCCCTGCTCAGCTTCCCTTGAGCATCCCTGTGCAGCTTCCCTGGAGCATCCCTGCTCAGCTTCCCTGGAGCATCCCTGCACAGCTTCCCTGGAGCATCCCTGCTCAGCTTCCCTGGAGCATCCCTGCTCAGCTTCCCTGGAGCATCCCTGCTCAGCTTCCCTGGAGCATCCCTGCTGCCAGCCCTGAGCTCAGAGCCCAGAGCAGCTCGGCTGCTGGACAGAGCCCTGCCCGGCAGGACGGGCTGCGAGCCGGGCAGCTCCAGAGCCTTTGGAGTGGGAATGCCGTTCATTGTTCTGGTAATTCCTGCTCGACAGACTGGGGCAAAGTCTTCTTTCCTCTTTTTACAATGGACAATGRCCCCACTAGCAGAGGGAGGGCTGCAGCAGTTGTGGCTCTGGGCAGTCACTATCAGCCTCGGGGGAAGATAAGGTTGCTCATAGAGATGTTCTTTTGCTCGAAATACAGCGATTTACAGTTAATGTTACTTAAAGACAATTACACAAGAAGCTGTGAAAGGAAGAAAGTCTTGCCTTGGGCCTGCAGCACAGAGACAGAAAATTACTTCATTGTTGTCACAGCTCTTGCCACTAGAGCAGAAAAATTGATCAAACTGGCACCATTTTTTTTCAAAATAATTTCCTGGGCAGTTTGACTAAAAATCCCTGGCAATAACAACATTAACACAACTAGTGATATAATTTTCACACCTGTCTGATTCCTTTCAAAAAACACAACCCATCTTAATTGCTTCTTGAACACTTCAACATGAAAGTCTCTTTTTTCCATAAAAAAAAATTCTATCCAGTGAGTGAAGTCAAAGATGCCAGAAAAATAAAGGTGACCTTGAGGGCAGCACTGCAATGAGCGCCCTTAGCGTGATCAGCTGGCTGTCAGCGGCCCAGGCCGCTCTGGGAGCTCCTGAGCACCTTCCCAGCAGCCCCGAACGTCCCCGCTCARCAGGACAGACCCACGGACACCTGCACGAGCCCTTCCCCCCCCAAGCGCCGCCGGGCTCTCCTCAGCCCAAGGCCGGGGCACTGGGAGGGGGATGCTGTGAGCCAGCCCCGAGCCAGGCCTTGCCTCTCAGGCTCAGCCTCCTCAGCCTTCGGTCCTTCCCGAAACTGCGCCCAACTCCTCCCTGGCGCTCCTGCCTGCTGGGGGTGCTCTTGTTTCTCGTAGGGAATAGCAAGTCCAATGCTGGCCGGTGGAAGTCATCAGAGATCCAGCTAAATTCACGTTTCTGGTTGGTCTCTGCAGCTGCAGACACGGAGGGCGAGGTCAGGGCCAATGTCCCTTCAAGCAGCCAGAAACTGAGCCCACTGCTGAGCTAGAGGACGGTGCATTCAACAAACCAACTCAAAAATGGCCTGTAAACCTTAAATCAACCTGGCAGCCAGGGAGGAAGAGAGCGTCCTCCACACTTCATATCTAAGAACTGAACTCAAATTAAGAGACCAATTTTAAATTAATCCATAGTCCAGTCCCTAAGGAAAGATAGGCTCATTGAAATCAAGCCTCAAGCTATTTACCTGGGGATAAACGATAAATCAATGTAATTAGATTGTTTCCAAGCTAATTAAATTATTTTCATGTTGAGTTCAAAGTTGCCTGGCTATCCAAATACACCCAGGTAGGCATTATTTTATAAACTTTCTCTTTCCGAAGGAAACATAAACATACATATATAAAAACATCAAGGTTACAGCCCCAGCACTCAAAGCTTAGGAAACGCCAGAATTAAGTTTGCATGGGCAAAAGAAAATATTTTTCTCTTAATTTCATTCCCAGAAATGGTGAAACCATTTTTTGTTGAAGCTTTCCAAACAATTCATCTGAGGCAGACATTSAGCATGGAAAGTTTCAGCCCAAACAGTTAAAATCTGGCACAGATTTATGCCACTGAAAACTGGGGCTTATAATGGGAAATGTGAGGCAAGCTTAATTACAGGCAGCACTACCAGTAACATTTATAATGTATTTAAGACTAAAATTTCATACTGGCTTTGCTCTGTCTGTTTTTCTAGGAATATTGTACATAAGTATTTGAACCTTCTTATATACCTTTAAATTTCAGACTGTTTGTAAGTTTGGGGTCTGCAACAAAACTCCAGCACAGTTCTTTGCATCAAGCCTCAGAAATAGGAGGCATTGCTTAGAAAAAGAGGTCTCACTTGTCTGATATGAACTAGGAGAAGCTTTATGCTTTCAAAAGATCCCAGGACCCACACAAGGTTCAGATTTCTGTGGGCATTTTTTAGTTTGCATGTTTCAATCAGCTCCAGAGGTGGTCCAAGGTGATGGGTTGTYTTGTTTTGCTTTGCTTTGCTTTGGATTTTTTTTGGTTGGCTGGTTGGTTGATTTGGTTTCTTTGGGTTTTTTTCCCAAGGCCTTGGTTTCCAGATAAAAGCAAATAAATATTAAATTATTTATTAAATGAATATAAAATAAATAAAAATTATTAATAAATAAGTCTCAGCTGATCTGCTCAATAATTAATACTCAGAATTTTAAAAGGAAAGGAACTAATTTCAAAACAGACAGCTGGACATCCTGATGTCTCAGGATTTGGCATCACATGAGATTTTTTACAAGGGCCTGGAGTGACAGGACAAGGGAGAACRGCTTCAAACCAAGAGAGAGTTGGGTAAATGGGACATTTGGGAGGAATTGTTCCCTGGCAGGGTGGGCAGCCCTGGCACAGGGTGCCCAGAGCAGCTGGGGCTGCCCCTGGAKCCCTGGCAGTGCCCCAGGCCAGGCTGGGCAGGGAAGGAGCCTGATTTATTCACTTCCTAAAAGCACAAAAATAAACCTCCTATAAATGACTGGCAAGTGATGTTTTGTTCTCCCAGCAATCCAAATGCCTTTACCAAGTGCTGAATGAGCTTTTGGCCTAAGCTCACTGCAGCATCCTGAGATGCAGGAGATCTGCTCCCACTTCTTTACCGATTACAAACTTTGATTTATTCCTTTCCCTCTTCCAGGCCTCTGCTCCCCATGTTTCAGGTGTAAACACCATCACCCCATTCTCCTGCTCTTTTTAGAGAGCCAGGAGGCTCCTCCAGGCAGGCACTGTCTCATTCTGCACATTGTCTTCTGCCACCTGTAMAATGGCAGCGAATCCCAGGGGATTTCAAGGTACTTCTGCTACAGAACTAAATCCCAAATCCCAGCTCTCAGCTGATTAAATGCTTTCTTGTCAGCAAAATTTAAGCTCTATTCATTTAATTAAGCATTTCTACTTTATTTGGTGCTTCTTCAGTTTGCCTCTCTGGAAGCAACCCCTTCAAATTTATATGAAATATTCTGCCCAGCTGAACACACAGTGACTCCTTTCTTCCCCTCAGCAGAGCACAGTGACATAAAGGAATCCTGTGAGGAAAGGCATCCACAGCAGGAAAAATAAAGGTTCTTGTAAAGCACTTCTCCAACTTTCCTAAAGACTTCACATTTGTGCCTTCTAACCCAGGGAGGTTTGTTCCACAGGGGCCGTGCCAGGAGGAGCTGCGGTGCCACCACATCGTGGTGGGGTTTGCACACAATTTCCTCCATCCATCACCACTGCTGGGGGTGATGGCACAAAGCTGCTCACAGCTGGCCTGCRTGGAACACTGGGGGTGCCCTCAGCATATAAACACCTGGGGGATTTGTTCAAAGCTGAGCTTTGTGCTTTGCAGCATCCTCCTTATTTTCATCCGTGTGGAAGAGCTTTGTTCACAGCAGCAAAGTCCATCTGGTATCTGCCCAAACCAGAGTGAGCCACTGGAYCAGGAGCATCTCCTGCAGCTCACTGCAGGCATGAAAATTGCCCCAGAGCTGTAGCTGACAGTGGGGGCTCAGTTCCAGCAGGAGGAGGGGCATGGGCTGTGCTTCAGAGGAGACCAAACCCTTCAGCTGTATGAAAATGACAGAAAACATCCACATTTCTTTGGGTTATTTGGACCACCATGGGCTGATATTACAGAAGTGCAACTCCTCCCAGGAAAGCTGAGCTGGCAGAGCCACTCTGATACCCTGGCAAGAGCTGCAGCCAAGGTGTCTCTAACTCAGAGTATTTCATTTCATTTCATTTCATTTCATTTCATTTCATTTCATTTCATTTCATTTCATTTCGATCTAACACCAAGATATCAGACACATTCTTACTACCCTTCCAGCTTGTGTTTTTATAGATAAGATAGACACATATGGATCTTTCCTTGGTTGATGGATGTAACCATTACCCTCCCTCCTAAAAATCTGTGCTAATCTATTTTTACTGCAGAACCCCAGCACGTTTCTTTTTCTCAAAGCACTGCTCGGAAAATTCAAAGAGTGGTCATTTCTCCCTCCCTGTATTCCAGAGAAGGTTTCTGAAGGAATGAGACCTGACCCAGCTTTAGACAAGCAAGAACTGTAGCACTCAATTTTGTCAAGATGTCCAGAGGGGTCTTACGATATTCAATTGGAATTAAGAATTTGTACAGTATTATCCTTGATATCTGGTGTACATATACACACAGATTTCTTCAGAATTTTCTTATACATGGTGGGGTAACAATGTCTTAAATCAGACCTCTTTCTGTGTAGTGCTTCAGTGACAACAACAGGATTTTCTTACAGCCACAGTTCAATATAAGATTCAACATCCCTGAACAGGAAAGGCTCTGCAGAAAACTTTACTGTGATCCTGAACTACCAAAACCACACCAGCATGGCATCGAGAGTAAGCCAGACAAACCTCTGGATGATTAAGTCATAGAAGAAACACCAAYGCTGCATTTTTCCCTCAGGAGCACCAAGGCTGCCTGGCAGCCCTGGGGATGCTGCAGGGTGGGCTCCAGCAGAGCAGTGGGAATGGGATGAGCAGAGGGGACCTGAGGGTCCTGCCAGGGGAACAAATGTGAGCAGCAGTGCCCTGGAGCCAGGAGGGACATCCCTGTCCTGGGGACACCAGGGCAAGGGAGGGATGGGCCCACTCTGCTCTGGGCTGGGRCAGCCTCACCTCCAGGGCTGGGGCACTTCGGGTGCCRCAAGATCAGAGACCCAAAGCTGTTCCAGAGCGCCCAAAGGAGGGGCCGGGGCTGGGCAAGGCTCTGCAGGGGCCACCCGAGGAGGGCTGAGGGCACTGGGCTGGTTCAGCTGCAGAGAGGAGCCCAGGGCAGAGCTCAGGGAAGGAGGGAACGGCTCAGGGGAGCTTTGGGATGGAGATCAGGGAAAGGTTCTTCCCCAGAGGGTGCTGGGCACTGCCCAGGGAATGGGCACGGCCCCGAGGCTGCCAGAGCTCCAGGAGCCTYTGGACACCAGGGATGCCATGGGGGGACTGCTGGGGRGTCTGGGCAGGRACAGGAGCTGGAYTGGGTGATCCTGTAGGTCCCTTCAGCTCAGATTCTCAGCAGTTTTGGCTCCACTGCCCGTTTGTGTTGCAGTGGTGCAGCCCTTGCTGTCCCATTGCTCAACCAGAGTCTGGGGCTGCAGCCTGGTTTGGGGGGAACTCTGTGAATGTGGGGCAGTTTGGGAATGCTAACCTGAACCTCACATCTGCCAGCAATTACATTTGCTCACTGAAGCACAAAGGAATTCTGCTCATTTGTATTATGCCATAAATGCCAAATGGCCCCAGAGCCACGGGCAGGGCCTGAGCCCAGGAGCTGCCCCTGCCCAGGAGGCAGAGCTGCTGCCCTGGGCAGTGCCAGCCTGAGCAGATGGTGCAGAGGCTGTGCAGTGTCCCTGCCCGGGGCCATGGCAGAGCTGTGAGCACAGCCTGCTGTGCCCTGAGCTCTGGGATGGCCCTGCTGGGGCACGGAGGGGACACCGGCTGAGCCAGCCATACCCGTGCTGTGATTCTGGGATTCTGTAAAGCTCAGAAGCCAAGAGAGGCTTCCACGGCCAGGATCACTCTGGAGGCTCTCAAGGATGGGTAATTCTGCTGTGGGAATGAAACATGACCTTCTCCTCAGGCAGAGCAGCAGTGCTGGCCAAAAATCCCAGCCAGTGTGCCACAGCCACAGAGCTGGTGGTTAGGAAGGAGCTTTTAAATGGTTTTGAGAGACATGGAAAATGCCACAATTGGGGAACTGTATATTCCTTATGCAAATATTTTTCTTATGCCCTCCCATGCCGGGAGGCATTTGATTTTAGGTTTGTTTTCTTAGGAAAACAAGGTTTAAGCAACCACAAAGTCTGCTTGCTCCACCCAAGAACCTGTGTCATTCATTGCTACATCTCTATCACATTTATTTCGATCTGGCTGTCCAGCAAAAGGCAGAAAAGCACAAGGCCTGACAGAAAGGAGAGATTATTTTTGTGACAGAGGGATGAAATCACAGTGCAGCCTTTATTACATCCCACTCACAGACCGTTCTGACAAAGCAGAAATTTCAGCCCTTGGAAACAAATCCTTAAGGACCTGGATTGGATAACTGCTACACATTACACAATGCATTAAGGACATGCACTAAGGACCGGGGAGCAGAGGCAGACTCATTGTTTGCCCTCTCCTTCCCCTTTTGAGAAAGCAGCTCAAAGGGGTTCTGGCAGCCAAAGGGTGCAAGCAGCAGAACAGAACCCCCCAGTCCCTGCAGGAGTCAGTGTTTAAAGAATGCAACCCACACCTGAGGGATGCACCCACATGAGGCAGCCCCTGTGACCCCACTCAAACACCCCTGAAGGATGGGGTGACAACCAGAGGGACCTGGACAAGCTCCAGGGGTGGCCCAAGGGAGGCCATGAGGTTTGACAACACGAAGGGAGAGAGCTGCCCCTGGGCTGGGACAACCCCGGGTCCTCCAGGCTGGGATGAGCAGCTGGAGCAGCCCTGGGAGAAGGACCTGGGGGTGCTGGGGGTGGGAGCTGGACCTGCCCTGACCCAAAACCCCCAGCCCTGGGCTGAGCCCCAGCACAGGCAGCAGGGCAGGGGGGATTCTGCCCCTGTGCCCCTGTGCTCAGGTGAGACCCCACCTGCAGAGCTGCCCCAGCACAGGCAGGAGCTGGAGCTGCTGCAGCCAGGCCAGAGGARGCTCCAGGATGAGCAGAGGGATGGAGCAGCTCTGCTGGGAGGAAAGGCTGGCACAGCTGGCATTGCTCACCTGCACAGGAGAAGCTTTGGGGGGACCTCAGGGTGGCCTTGCAGGGCCTGAAGGAGCCCCAGGAAAGCTGGAGAGAGACAATTGACAAGGGCTGGAGGGACAGGACCCAGGGAATGGCTCCCACTGCCAGGGGCAGGGMTGGATGGGATATTGGGAATGAGGAATTGTTCCCTGGCAGGGTGGGAGGCCCTGGCACAGGGTGCCCAGAGCAGCTGGGGCTGCCCCTGCATCCCTGGCAGTGTCCAAGGCCAGGCTGGACACTGGGGCTGGGAGCAGCCTGGGACAGTGGGAGGTGGCCATGGCAGGGGTGGGATGAAGTGAGCTTCAAGGTCCCTTCCAGCTCAAACTGTTCCATCATTTCATGCTRCTATGACTCCATGATTCCATGACTATTACACACTCCTGGAAGACTGGTTTCCTCACAGGAGCTCATCAGCAAAGAACTCTTTATCACAGAAGCCCCTGAGTCCAGCAGGCATTGCCCTGCCCTGAGAGCACAGGGAGGGGGAAGGAATTACCCTCCCTGCCCTCTCCTTGCAGCAGACAGGGCAGGACTGAGCCCTCAGTGTGATCCTGGAGCTGGCCTGTGACAATGCAGGGAATTGGAAGCACATGTGCTGAGGGAGCAGTGTAATGTCATTGGCATGTTCCAGACATGAGCAAACCAAGACATGGACATGGAGATTAAATTACAAAGGTGTCAAATTCGTGGCAGGAATAAAGGCAACAAGGCAGAAATTGTTGGCAAGATGGAGAAAAGAAACATTACATCAGAAAATGTTTTTAAAAGAGTGGGTAGGACAGATTTCTAAATGCAGCAGGTTTTGAGGTGGAAGCTGAGAGTGGCTGAAACACCTGAAGTGCAGACAGGGCACTGCATTGTATGTAAAACATGACAGCAAAGAGAAAACTAAGGCAGGCCTTGGATCTGCTGATTCCATAAGTAGAAGCCCAAAGAATGTTCTGGGCTTCCTTCTTGAAGACAATCCAAAAACAGCAATGAAGATTTTGGTGAGCATCCACCAGGGCAGGCACAGGGAATGGCTGTGATGCCACCCTGGCACCAGGACTAGGAAAGGAAAATCCAAGACAGGGAAGCACTGTCTGAGAGGAGAATGGAGGAGGAAAGGAAGGTGTGTGCATTTCTAGAAAACAGAACCTCAATTAGCTCTACCCAGGCAGATGCTCTTACACACAAATTGGGTAATCATGCTAWATCTGCATAAAATACTAATTTGCTATCAATAAGTAGAGGATAACAGCTTTACAAGYCCCAGTGGACAGGGAGAACAGGAAGTTCTGGGGTTGCACAGCTCCAATAGATGCAATCAGCCCCTGGCTGCAGCAGCCCAGGGCAGGCTCCTGTCCCCTGCCAGCCCTGGGTGAAGGGAAGGTTCCCTCAGCGCAGCCTGGGCCTGGGCAGGGCTGGACAGGTCCCCCCACAGCTCCTGGGGATGTCCCCAGGCTGCTCCCTCCTGGCACTGCTCTGCTTGGGAGAGAACCAGGCATTTTCTAAACAGCTGGTGCCCTACACTTTGACATTCAGACCCTTCTCTTTGTTTCCTCTCTGGTTTGAGGCAGCTCTCCCAGGCTCACAGAAAGCCTCCCTGGAACAGAGGAAGGGTTGTGGTTTGGCATGAGGTGCTGGCTGATGATACAAGACTGCTGCTGTCCCCAAAACTCACAGTTGCCTAATTATCTTCTATCATTTGCCAGTATTTTGTCTTTGAGCTTCTGTTTTGCTGAAGCCACTGTCCCTCTAAGAGACCATTGGTTTTCCTTCACAACCCTCAGCAGAATGGCCTGATGCCCATAGAGAGGCAAAGGTATTTCAGCAGGTATGAGGCTGGGCTTTTTCCCTTTTGCCCCCTTTCCATCTGACCTTTCCCTTTGGCTGCCCAGGGCAGGTCAGAGCACTGCCTGCTCTCCTCAGCACCCACCTGGAAGAAGGAAGCAGCAAAGGGATCCAACCCAGGCAGGGTTTTCCCCGAGGCAAGAGCAGGGTGTGATGACTGATGAGTTTCATCATAATTCAAATGCAGCTCCAAGAGATTCGATGAAACTGTGAGAACTGGAATGGTGGAAGGAGTGAGTATCACAGGAGACCCGATAGCCAGAGGAGCTTTGGACTGGTTACTCAGAGTGATAAGGACCAGGAGCTTCACTAGAAGACAAATTCATCCCAGTTGTGCAATGTTTTTGCTGCTGTGAACCGGGAGCAATTTGCAGTGGGCAGTACCTGAAACGTGAACGCAGCTGCTTCAGCCTGGTGTAACATGAGACGGAGCTTTGAATTTTTATGAACACAGAGAAACAGCTGCAGAAGTTAAAACTCTCAGTAATCCCCCTCAGAGAAGTCTTTGGCCCAAAAAGGAGTTTATAAACTCACGGGCTTTGTGCATCATTTCTTCTACATGCTGTCCAGGTCTGCTGCTTCCCAGCACACAGCAGCACATCCAGGCACCTCAGGAAGGGAGATTTGACAAAGGGATACAAGCTGCCAGCCTCCAGACATCCCCTGACACAGCAGGYGGCCCTTAAGAGCACCTGCAGGTTATTTGTCACAGAGATAACCCAGGAGGTCCAACTGGACACATTAGGGGAGTGTCAAGCATGGAGCCAGATCAGAAAGAAAAGCAGCCCCCCTCCATGGCAGAGCACTGAGGGCAGAGCGGGTCCAGGCTGCCAGGGGAGCCCCTGGGCACCTGCCCTGGAGCTCTGAGAGGGCTCAGAGGATGCTGCTCACCTGGTGCCCTCCCGGTGCTCCGGTGTCAGCTGCTGCCAGCAGAGCAGTCACTCTCTGGCTCAGTGAAAAAGCACAATTTCTAAACGAAAAAGCACATTTTGTAAATTGGAGGCTGGGCTTTGAAGAGCAGAAAATGTGTGTGACTCCCTTGGGAAAGGCAAGGCAGGGAGCCTGACTGGGAGCCTGCAGCCAGCTGCCAGAGCCGCCCGGATGAAGCTGTTAGCAAGATTTCAGGATCCAGCAATTCTGAATTAGTCTGAGCAACACTTTGTGATTAGAAGAAAAGCCAATGGGCCCAGGGGTCTGTGCTGGTGAGGGATCACAGCCTGAGAGGTGCAGCTCCAGCACCTCCTGATCCTCCACATAACAGGAGAGCTCCTGCACACTTCAGAGAAGCCACAGAGAACATTGTGTGTCTGGTCCTTTTACATCGAAGAGGAATTTATCACTGTCCTTTCTAGTCATTATCAAAACCTGGATTTARACAGACATTTTCTGGCACAGTCATTTTCACTGTTCAGCATGTTTGGGGCTACTCTCAGCTTCGCTTAAGTGTCAATTCCTTGCAGTGGTTGGTCTGTTCTGGCCTCTCCCCACACGCTGTGCTGCTCACTGGGTCTTTTACCAGGCACTTGCTTCGAGCAATTGGATTTTAGGTGTTAGGGAAAAATCAAAAGAGCAGCTCCAGAGGGCACATTTGCTAGGTCAGAGCTCTGAGAAGTGTTACAGAGACCTCCTGACACTGAAACAGTTTCAGACAGCTGGGAACAGGCCTAATTTGGGTAATTGAGTGTGGCATGGCTGTGAGTGAACAGGGCAGAAATCCACTTTAGAGTCCCTAGAACAAGAAGATAAGTCAAATCTACCACTTGAAAATTATTTCTTTCATATCTTTGATTGGCAATACCATGAACTCCTAGTTAATGGTGTAGCAGCTGCAAAATGTCCAGGTCACAGCTGCAATTTGGGGAAACAGGCAGGGGTTTAATTTGTTACCAAACAAGCTGAGGCTCTGAGCTGTTGTTCCCTTTGGCAGCAAATTCCCACATCAGACATTCCCTCAAAGCATCCAGCAGGGACTGCGGCTCCTGGAGCTGCTCTGAGGCAAGGGGAGCTGTTCTACGTGGGAATTCAGCACGTGGAATGAGACAAATTGCCTTTAATTAACAAATTGCCTTTAATGAAGCCCCAGCAGGACATGAAGGGGCATTTTTCAAGGCACCTGAAAGGGGCTGGGTGTCACACTCCTATGGAAAACCAAAGTATTGAGTAGTGACCTCCTCCCTGGCACTGTGGAGGAGCAGAATAGACCCACAGCACCCAAAGTGAGACATCCTGAGCTTCTGAGCATGAATTTTTTCAGATGCCTGGCACAGATGGCTTTGCCAAGAGCAGGTCCTGCTCATGGGGCTCCTCTGGCACACAGGATGACCTCTGAGAGTCACTCTGAGGTAGAGACTTACCCATCAAGGGTTCAGGACTTTGCTCCATCAGACACTCCAAGCAGCCCCTGGTTCATTATCCATGCCAGTGCCAGAGACACCATCTGTCCAGATAGAAGATAAAATTATGAAAAGGATAYAAAATGAATTCCCATGGTGAAGGCTGCAGCCCCCATGACAAAGTCAGGTAACAGGAGCACAAGTTAGGAATATTTTTTCATGTGGTTTTAACCCAAAGATCCCAAACCCACACAAATCAGCAATTTAATTGGTAAGAATGTGGTGTCCTTGCAGCCCCATTTGAAATTATAACACATTTTGATCTTAAAACTCAAAAAAATTCCAGTTTATCCCATCCCAAAAGACTGTGTGAGATGCCAAATCTTTTTCTTCTGTTTTTATTTGGCACAGAAATTAAGAATTTCATTATAATTCATCTATCCTTACAACTCTGAAGTTGCATGGTTTCATTACCTCACAGATCTCCTAAATTCCTGTAGCCCACAAACAGCTCCATCATCTCTCTGTTTAATTACAAATTACCTTCACTTACACCAAAAATCTCTCATGGATTGGATGCAAACTGTCTGACAGAACTGTTTGATGATTTTCTGTGCCCTCTTTTTGAGGCTCTCCATCTCTTCCAGAGCCCTGAGTGAAACAAGATGCTTCGATTCC
This sequence comes from Cardinalis cardinalis, assembly GCA_014549065.1. NCBI lineage: Eukaryota > Metazoa > Chordata > Aves > Passeriformes > Cardinalidae > Cardinalis > Cardinalis cardinalis. Next base: position 200,640 of record JACDOX010000212.1, read on the forward strand.
TTTCCCTTCCATGCTGTTGCTCACAGAACAGCTCCTGGTTTGGTGTAGAGAGAAGGATGCCCTCAGATCCATCACTGACTGCAGTGCAGACAGCCCTGAGCCTGGGCTGCACCTTTCCGAGGAAGACAATGCTCAGTGTGAAGTGGCAGGGTTTGCTAAAAATATAATTTATTAACAAACAATGGACAGCTCCTCTGACCAAGCAGGCTCTCAGTCTCCTGCAGCCACCACACCTGAAACCAGAAAAGCAGTGTTCAGAATTCCTCCCACATTCCACCTGAGCTGTCAGACACATGAGAGATACAAAGGAAGTAAAAGCAACTGGTCTGGTTTAGCAGAGTGATGCTCAAAGGTGTTTTCCTTGTCTCTTGCTCCATGAATAATTAACTGGCTTAATTCACTTTTCATTCTAAGTAAGGAGAGACGAGAGCTCTGTAAGCCTCCTGCTGGCACTGAACCTTGGCAGAGGATGGCAGGGAATGGCGCAGGGAAGATTTGATCCTGCTCGGGAATGCTCTGCCCCTGGTGTTTGGTTCCTCACCCTGCAGGAAGCAGATGTCCCAAACGTCCCCTCTGTCCTGGAGGACGGCACAGAGCATGGGGACAGCAGGTGACAGGAGGCATGGCAGCCCTATCACCTCGTTACTGTGCCTGCATTAAAATTAACCTCTGCCAGCCCTTGTACGTACTCAGGTCAGGAACTGACAAGGTAAAAGCCCATGTTCCTTCAATACTAAATGTACCTATTATAAATATATATATTACATTATAAATATTTATATATATATTTATAAATATGCTGCAGGGGAGCTTTGGGATGGAGATCAGGGAAAGGTTCTTCCCCAGAGGGTGCTGGGCACTGCCCAGGGAATGGGCACGGCCCCGAGGCTGCCAGAGCTCCAGGAGCCTCTGGACACCAGGGATGCCATGGGGGGACTGCTGGGGGGTCTGGGACTGGGTGATYCTGTGGGTCCCTTCCAGCTCAGGAGAGTCTATGATTCTATGATGTATTTTGAGATTTTTAAAAAATGAAGGAGTTGTTGTGGAAAATTGACAGTGAGACCTGATCAGAAACAAATCCAGAACAACCAAAAAGCCAAGGTGGATGTTAAATTGGACAAGATTCTGGGTTATGTTTATATGACTTGTTTACCTTTTCAGCTGACCACTTCTCCCTAAGGCTGATCTGCACCTGGAAGGAGCATCTTGAAGATAAYACAACCAAGAGCTGAAAGAACATGGAAAATCGACTGACGTCATAATTTGGGTGATATTTTCAAACGGTGAACTGAGCTAGGAAGGAGAAAAAAAGGATTCGGTGTGTTGTAGAGAACATTAAGGAAGGTGGGAGCCGGGGCACGAGGGAGGCGCTGAGGGAGCAGGAAGGGCTGGCGGGGCTGGAGGGACGCAGAGCAGCAGGACGGGCTGGATCCCGGCTGTTTGCCTTGGCACTGCCGCTGGAATCCTGCGAGCAGCACAATTTACACCAGCTGACGATCTGGCCCGGAGGCTGCGGGGCTGAGCAGAGACCGAATCCATCCCAGCGCTGCAGACCCGCCCCGCCCTAGCAAAACAAGAGGCGTAATCTGGGTCCTGGGCTGGCCCAGYCAAGTGGAAGAGGTGCCAAACACCTGAATATCCCATATGTGGGGCTTGCTATTTGGGGGAGAAAAAAACCCAGACAATAAAAACAATTTTACTGCCAAGTAAAAGTGTCCCCGACGCTTTCCTATAGAGAAACAATGACATCCAGTGGCGAGTTCATTCATCACAGGGATTTCCATGAGCCCGGGAAATCCCAACTCACACTTGTCCCAGGGAGGGGTTCATTGCTGGATCCATTCCCCATGTGCTATTCCAGCCCTGGCAGACTTTAACATTGTCMTTGCTGCCTGACAATCTTAAAAATGAACCTGCCAGCACAAGGTCCCCTGCAGAGGAGTGGGTGCTGGTTACCTGTTGTGTTATCAGGAGGACAATTAGAGGACAATTGGGATTTTTGGTGTATAAGCTCTTGAGGTAAAAACACCCACCTGGTCACCATTTCCATCCATCGATGATGGATTTTGTCATGTAAGTACTTTCAAAAATCCCATCAGACACACAAACTCATTGTTGAATGTCTGAACAGTCCCAAGACTGCCCCAGCTGTTTCTGTCAAAGCCACATAAAAATCTGGGCTAGGTCAGATCCTGAAGTTTGGATTGAAGCCTGTGGAGTGAAATGCTGTAAAAGTCCTCAATGAGGGCTGATTCTCCTCTCTGAATCCCAGATCCCAGGGTGGGTCAGGCTGCGGGAGCACAGGGCTCAGCCGGTGTCCCCTCCGTGCCCCAGCAGGGCCATCCCAGAGCTCAGGGCACAGCAGGCTGTGCTCACAGCTCTGCCATGGCCCCGGGCAGGGACACTGCACAGCCTCTGCACCATCTGCTCAGGCTGGCACTGCCCAGGGCAGCAGCTCTGCCTCCTGGGCAGGGGCAGCTCCTGGGCTCAGGCCCTGCCCGTGGCTCTGGGGCCRTGGCTGGGCCTGGAGCAGAGCCTGGGGCTGCCCTGAGCCTGCACACAGGGACAGACTGGGGACACACGGACAGACTGGGACACACGGACAGACTGGGACACAGGGACAGACTGGGACACAGGGACAGACTGCGGGACACAGGGACAGACAGGGACAGACTGGGACACAGGGACAGACTGGGGGACACAGGGACAGACTGGGACACACGGACAGACTGGGACAGAGGGATAGACTGGGACAGACTGGGACACACAGGGACAGACTGGGGGACACAGGGACAGACTGGGACACAGGGACAGACACACAGGAACACACAGGGACACAGGGACAGACTGGGGGATACATGGACAGACTGGGACACAGGGACAGACAGACAGGGACAGACTGGGGGACACAGGGACACTCAGGGACAGCCAGGGACAGCCAGGGCTGAGGCCCCTCTCTCTCCCTGGGCTCCTCTCCAGGCTGAGCAGCCCCAGCTCCCTCAGCCTTTCCTGGGCACTGAGATGCTCCAGGCCCTTGCTCAGCTCCTGGCCCTGCTGTGCTGAGGAGCTCAGTTCATTTAAAACCTTCTTAGGCAAATCACACTGAGGGAAAACTGCTTAGGGGAACACAACCATCTCAAAATCAACAGCATTTCTGTTAAATCAAGCTGTTTGTACCAGTTCTTGTCTTTGCCTTTGGTGATGAGGACTTCTAAGTAGTCCAGTTAAATGTTCCATGATAAAATAATTTTTGTTTCATTTTTTGCTAAATGACCCCTTGCTCTCATGTTAGAGACAAAAGTTAACTTGAGGAGTGGATTAGTTTTTGAGTACCTTTCCTAAACACCTCACTCACATACTCTCCAACCCTTTCCTCTTCCAAGCTAAACAATTCTCACTTTTGCACTCTATCCTCAGATGTAAACCCCACCCAGTCTTCCAACCATCTCATGACATGCTTTTGGTGGACTTCCAAACCAGAGAGGTTTCCAAGCTGAACCTCCAAAATGTTTGAGGTTTCCCCATCTCTGCACAGCCCTTTCCAAGAGCACACTCCCGTTGATCCTGGAGGCAGCCTGGGATCCAAACAAACCAGAACGCCGGCAGGAACAAGTCTGGCTGCTTTTTAATGAGCAAATATGCTCTTGGGAAGTATCCTGCAGTGATGGGCAAACCTCAAACACATCGGAGGTTCTGCTTATAAAGCTCTTTGATGTGGAAGTCTCACCCAGTGGCAAAGCCTGCTGGTTCTGCATGCCCAGSAGCGTCCCAGCTGTGGCACCAGGCTGGGCAGAGCAGCTCCCTGCACACCCATGGGGCTCAGCTGGAGCAGTGAGAAGGTTTAGCGAGGAAAGAACATTTCACTACCAAGAATCAAAGAGAAAAGAGCCCAGAAGTCTGCAATTCAAGTTAACAACCACCCCTCCCACCCCACAAAGTCCCACTGCAGTTGTATCTCCGAGCCAGGCTAACGCTGCTCTCAGAGCTGCAGCTGCAGAGCTCCCTGGCCAAGCCAGGCTCAGATGATGATGAAGCTTTAACTGCTCACTGCTCCACAGTGACAGGGAAATCAGGCTCTGCTGGGATGCAAAAATCTGCTGCATTTTTATTAATCGAAGCTAAAATACTTGARCTGTGAAAGAACAAATGTTGGTGCACATCGCAGTTCATCTGCCCCGGGGACAAGCCCATTAAYAGCCAAAGTCACTCAAGCCTCAGCTTCAGGGCTGGTTCTTATTTCCATCTGCAGACTCCACTGTGTGCCCTCCCCAAGGCCTGTTGCTGTAGGCAGGTGGTGACCAATGCTGCAGAGAGCTCTGTGACCAAGCTGGGTGAGGCACAGACCAAGGGCCTCTCTCGGTGTGTGCYTAACACCCTCTGCCTCTTCCCAAAGTCCTGCACGTGAGGACACAGGGGATTTCCATCCAAGCAGAGAACTTTTCCATTTTGCTGATGGCAGTTATGGAACAAAGACACTTTTGTGCTACAAACAGTATTTAAACTTCAGGACTTACTCTTCTCTAAGTCACTTACTTGTTTGTTGTGCTGGACAACTCCACAGGACACCAGGCTCTGCTGCTTGGCTTCCCCCAAGATCCTCATCCCCTTTCTTTATATCCCTGTCCCCAAAGAGACAGAAGTAACATGTACATTTAGAGGTTCAGCACATCATCAAAGCATTGTTACAAAAGCTTTTCAGTAAAAATGAAACTCCCTCTTGCTTTTTTTATGCCCCAGCAGAGGCAGCATTGTGTGCTGGGCAGYCCCGAGTGTGACAGGTCAGAACAGGGCAGGTACCTGCAGCCCTGGAAAGGAGGGGGGAGAGTCCTGAACCTGTCAGAGCCACCCCACACCAGTGTGAGCCACAGCTCTCAATGTCATGTCCAACTGAGCAAGATCTTATTTCTAATTTTAATATTCAAGAGGAACTTTTTGTTTGGCCTGGCTGGGCCAGAGCTCCGTTGGCAGCTGCCTGTGGCTCGAAGGCTGCAATGTCAGGAATTCAGGCTGGCACCCGGCAGGGAGGTGCTGATTCCCAGGGAGCTCTCCCTTCCCAGGGAGGAGTGGGGATGTGTTGATTCTCTTCCCTCTGCTCCGCTGTTGGGTCCGGGAGCCACCAAGAGGAACTTGTAGGTCATGGCTCTGCTCCCATGCTCCACAAGCTCTTGCAAACTTTCAGTTTTCTATCTGTGGCTCCCACTCAGGTCAAACAGAGGTCACAACCAGCCCCAAAACCTCCCAGGTATCAGTAATTTTATTTTTCATCTGATACCCGGTGTAATAGGGAAAGCTGCGCAAATAGGATGGAAAAAGCCAGACTTGAATCAAAGTGAACCTTTCACTGTAAGATTTCAAAAGATTCCTTCAACTTTTTGCTATCAATAAGAGCTTTAGATTGTCTCTTCATCTCTGATCTCTGGCCAGAGGGGCTGCAGTAGAAACACCAAAGCAGAAGAAACACTGTGCTCACACATGCCCTGCACCTCAGACATCCCTCCCTCAGGAGCAGCAGCAGCCCTGAAGAGCTCTGAGCAGCTCAAGACTGGAAGAACGGGTGAGGAGGGGAGGTTGTACCCTGTCTTCCAAACTCTGGAGGAAATAGGAATCTTCCCAGTGTCAGCCACTGCCCCAGTTAGAAAGTTCCCAGCACTTCCACAGGAGAACTGAATAAACCCCATTAACCCTGCCCAGCCTTTGGACCCACTGGAGCTGGGACATGAAAACACCAAAGCGCATCAGTGAGATGAGACTGATCAGCCCTGAGCTTGCAGACTGACCTCATGTCCTGGTTCAGGGCAGATTTGGGAGAGAAACCCCAAAGGGTCTCCTCTAGGAAAGCAGATTCAATGGGCCCCTCTCCCCAGCCGGTCTGAGAGAAAATACCTCCTTGGAAAAAAGTGGAAAAACCTGTTTGTTAAACAATAAAACCTCAACAATATTAAACAATAAAACCCCTTGCTGCTCCAAAGAGATGACAGACTGAGAMAGTCCCTCCCCGGGCTGCAGCTGAGCTCCCTCAGTCTCTGAACAGTCCCTCAGGGCTGGAAATGTCCCAGGCCAGGGCCCAGGGCCACAGGTGCAGCTGCCGGTGCTCCCCTGGCTGTTCAGGCCAGAGCAGGTTTGAGCAGGGCCAAAGAAAAGGGAAAAAACCACAGTCCAGGGAACTTCTCTGCCTCAGCTAGCTAAATGAACTAAAAACAAAAAAGAGCTCTGTCCTGCTGTCTGTCCATCCTCAGACAACACAGCCCAGGAGCAGGAATGTGGAGGAGTGAGTGCAGTTTATTCTAAATAAAAGGAAAGGATGGAGTAGCTGTTATGAGTGCTAAGAGGTCTCAGTCCTTTCTTGCTTGCCACCCTATAACTGTCTTTCCTCACACCCTTCAGATTCTCCCTCGTGTGTTTCCCTGTGTGGCTCCTCTTCCCTTTAGGGTTCTCCCAGATTTGAACTCCTTCACCCTTCCTTGTGCCATCCCTAAGCCAAACCCTCAGTATTTGCTTTCTTATGAATTACTTCCCCCATTTCTTTTCCAATTCTTCTGTGTCCCTCGTGTGCTTATTTCATGGCTACTCAATCCCCACAACACCCTTGTACCTCCCATCCATTTGGGATGCACACAGCTGAACACAACGCCCCAAATCCCATGCTGACAGTGCCATTTCAGCAAACAGCCTAATTATCTCTTTAATATCTCATTTGCTATCTCCCATAACTCCCAGGTCATGTCTGACAACACTGCTTCCCAAATCCTTGTTTGATTAAGTACTTGCAGTTTCCTTTAGACGTATTAGCYGCATTTTTCTAAACTGAATCATGTTTGTTTTCTTCTTATTATAGCACTGATCTCTTGAGGCTTCTTTTGTACAAGTGGATGGAAAGATTTCTTTTTTTYCCCTTATTATTGCACAAGAGGGTTTTGTGTCTTTGGATATGTCATAATGAAATGGTTTTGGTAGCAGCAAACCTAATTCCTGTTGTTATTAAACCATAACACAATTCAAGAGAACTTAGTCATTGTGGAACAACAGTGAGCAYCACATCTACCTGCAGGAAGTGCTGAACTCAGAGGAAGTGGGCTGGAGGAGACGAGAAGGAAGGCTTTACAGGCTGAGTAAGACATTAAAGTCAGCTTCTCTTAATGAATTAGTTGAGAAAATAAATAAACTACTAATCCCTAGCAGCTAAGTTTTTTTCTGTTACTCAAAAAATTTTGCAGTGATTCTCTTTTCTACTGTTGAAGGTCAGCAAAAATCATGGGGGGATAAACTTGGTTCTTAATTGTATATACGAGTTTTCTGCTGAAAAATATAATCTAAGCTTAGGCTCATGGTGGGGGCAGAATTGGTCCTACAGAACTGCCGGGGCACTTGGCCCCAGAGTTTGCTCTTTCCTYGACTTATTTGTGGTCAATATATTTTGTGTGTAAAGATGGGCTTGGAAAGATTCACAGCTAGTTAAGAACCATTTTGTATTTTCTCCACATCCAACGCTCACCTCGCCCCCCAGGCTCTCAGCCCTCCTGCCATTTCAATTAACTGCTTGTGTAATTAGAGCTCGTTGGGGTGGGAATGGTGCCCTGGGCCGGGGCAGGGGCAGCTCTCACTCTCGTGGGCTGTCCCAGGTCCCACACTTGTCTGCAATTAAAAGTCTCCGCCTGAAGATAATCCCTGACCAAACCAAGCACTCTGGTGCCCTGCAGACCACACCTGGCAGGGAGCAGGGAGAGCCCACAGCGGGTCCCGAGAATGGAAGGTTGGGTTCAGAGCTGAAAGAGGAGAGAGGGCAGAGTGCAAATTCCCGTGGGCAGAAGCCTTTTGGGGGGGGTTAGCCAGGCCCTKTGCGCCTCCCTGATTCCAGAGCCTGGGTCAGGCCTCACAGCTCCACTGAGGAGCCTGGCAGTGCTTGTACCTCTGTTCCTGTGCATTTACAGGATGTGTTCCTGCGCAGAACCCGGGGGGCATCCTCAGGCTCTCTGGGCACCCTGTGCCAGCGCCTCACACTCCCACAGTCAAGGATTTCTTCCCAATCCGTGGTCCCCACACCCTGAGCAGGGAGAGCATGGAAGTGCCAGGAAAGAAGGAGCAGGGGAGAGAAGGAAGTGGGAGGAATTAACTGGCCAGTGGATCAGGAGCAAAGAAAGTCAGTAAACTGAGGAAGGAATCAAAGGAGAGAGAGAGAGACAAAAATCCTCCCTTCACAGTTTATAGCAACAAGTCCTGGGAGAACTCTGGGAGTCTGCGCCCCTTGGAAACAAAGCCATCAATAGTGCAGACCTGGAAAGGCATCCCCACTGCTGGGCTTCAACAGTATGGATCCAGGAAATATTAAATCCATCTGCTGTGGAGAGAATGTTTTATCAATAACAAAAAACCCATTTGATTTATTCTCTAGACACTGGGCCCAGCCCCAGCCACTGAGCTGTGCTATCTAATGTGGTCAGACAACTTCTAGGGAACCAACCTTGTCTTGCCATTACTCACAGTGTTTGCTTTTCCCCTATTGCCTTACTCATCTGATTCCTCCCTTCTTATTATGGCTCTGGTTGGGTTGATAGCTCATAATTTATCCTCCAGGCTGAGGCTTTCATGCCTTTGTCAGTAACTTGAGCCAGGGAAGTGAGTTATTCTTGCCTTTCTGTGTTTCTCTGTCTCAGTCCTGCTCCAGCTGGGAGTTTACCTGGACGTGGAACACACAAGCTCTGTAGCACTGCCCATCAGGAGAGATTTCCCTCCAGTTCCAGTTACCCTGGGTGTCTGGGCACGGCTCTGGATGAGTTTTTGCTGGATGTCAGGTGATTAATTAGAGCCTGCAGTGATCCAGCACCATCAGTCCCCAAGTGCTTCCCAAAACAGGTGGTCACCCACTCCAGTTGTCCTGATTACATGAAAACAGAGGCATCCCTGGGGCAGAGCAGGCACACAGGAGGCACTTCCCCTGCACAGTGGGCTGTGTCTCAGGCTGTGAGCCCAGCCCAGCCTCTTCAGAAAGCCCTTTACCCCCCTTTGGTGCTGGTCCCAGACAGCCAAGGAGCTGCTGCTGTGTGGTCAAAACACAGAGCATGGGGTAAACGCATTTCACACCCACATTCCACAGAGGACATAGACTAAACCCACTCCTGTCAAGAACCTCAACTGTACCCACAGCATGGCTCTTCTCCATCCTGGTGGGCAGGAATCCCAGAGCAGCCACATTTCCTGCTCCCAGGCACAGGGATGGGGCTCAGCTGCAGCTGCACTCAGGCTCCTCCTCACTGTAGGAAATAGTTCTCAGTAAACTGCCAATAACTTCAGCTCCTTCTACTGGGTTAAAGAAATCATGAAGGGGTGGGGACAGGCCCAAAAATGGCCTTCTGATTTGTGTTCTTATACCCACACCAAAATGCTGGTTCCCAAAGGGCATGAATGTGTCCAGCTCACTTACTGGTAGAAGGTAAAGAAATTCCATGGGGCAAAAATACCCATCCCATCCCATCCCATCCCATCCCATCCCATCCCATCCCATCCCATCCCATCCCATCCCATCCCATCCCATCCCATCCCATCCCATCCCATCCCATCTTTGCATTCTTTATCTCCAAAAAAGAGCTTCCCATGACAGATTAGAGTGAGCATTTTCTTAGCAGAATTTAGGACATTCTCTGCATCTTCCACCATCAGGAGTTCAGGACGATCTCATTACCTGCAGCAGTCAGTTCTTGTCTAGGTGACATCAAAAACCAAGGATTCATTTGGGAAAGGAATTCTCAGGTGGCCACTAGGGATACATTGGATTTCTTCCCAAAAGCAGTCAAATTTTGAGCTCACCTGCCAGTTTTTCCAATGACCAAAGCCTTAAAACACGAAACCCAAACCCCCCTTCCCTTGCAGAAGAGAGAATCAGGTGAAGGAATTGGAGCGAGCCTCAGCAGTGAGGGCAGAGCCTGAGCTGCCCATTCAAACGCTCCCCTGCTCCCCAGGGGCCCTGCTGGTGTCTGGGCTGGAGCAGAAATCCCAGGGGATGTCTGACAGCTGCCAAGGGCGGCTCCTGCTGCTGCCGGGTGAGGGGAGGATCGTCCTGCCCTGCTCTGGGAAGCCTGGCACACGAAAGGCACATTAATCCGATGTTATTGCTGCTATTATGTTATTTCAGTGGCCCTTTGCCTCCCTCTCTGCCGAGCACAGGGACAGGAGAATTCCTGACCACCTCCAGCCCTGCCTTTAGTCAAGCCCTGTCTTTAGCACTGCAGACCTTCAGATAGAATTTTTTCCCATCATCTCAGTTCACAGAGCCACAGACCACGTTTCTTTACTTGGTATTAACTTCAAAGTATTCCTCCTTTTAAAATACAAATCAATGTTATTTGTGAAATGAGAGTTTTGAACTTGGATCCAATATTTTTAGTGAAATAAAAAAGAAAAGAAAAAGAAGTTTTGTTTTGTTTTTTAACTGGAAGGAATCCAAACTATCCACAGCTTTTATAAACCAACTTCCTTATGAGTCAGAACATTTATTGCCAGAAAAATATTATTTTAACTTCATTAGTGCAATATAGCAGTGACATCTAGTGGCTTTCATCAGTGTCCTGATGAGCGAGGGGAAGGTGGGACTGGCAGGATGTGGGAATGGATCCAGGTCAGGATGTTATTCATCGTTGAGAGTCAGTGAAAGCTGGACAAGCTCTTCCATAGAGCTTACCCGAATTAGAAAATTCTGATAATATAATTCAAATAAACTCTAAGATTGGAAAATCCACTCAGGTAACACCCATGGGTCATTTCTTCAGCTCACATTATAAGGAAAAATTCCTGACTTTCTTTATCCTGGTGGAAATACTGTTCACATTAGGGAGCTCCTTCACCAGGCACCACAGAAACAATTACTCTCAACTTTCTACATCAAAATTCAGTCTAAGGCTATTTACAGCCCATGTCACCCAAATGCCTCTGAATCCCTGCAGCGTCCAAGGCCAGGCTGGACCGAACCTGGAGCACCCTGGGACAGTGGGAGGGGTTCCTGCCCTTGGCAGGGGGTGGGACCGGATGATCCTTAAGGACCCTTCCAACCCAAACCATTCTATGATTCTACTCTGAACTTTCCACGTAGAAGACCTGTTTGACACAACAACAACAAAAAACAAAACAAAACAAAACAAAACAAAAAGCTCTCACTGAGAAAAATATGTTAAAAATATGTTAATAATATGTTAATAATTGTTTTATTTAGCTTTGGACACTCCAGCTACACACAAAAAGGAGAATACATTTGGGGAAACTCATYTTGTAGAAGCACATCAGCCTGTGCTGGGCTGGGTTCAGCCCCAGATTGCTCCACAGTGACAGAAACCCTTCCAGGGGCTTTGTGGGGAAGGCTGTGCTGGGTTCTGGCTGTGCAGGTGTGTGCCTGGGCTGGAGGTGTGCATGTGTTTTATTAGGAAAGGATTTACTTTTCCCTGCGCGGCAGTGACAGCACCCAGAGRCAGGCAGGGCTGGGAGGCACCTGACAGAATCTTTGTGCTGCATCTGCCCCTGTGTCCCCATGCCAGTGCTGCTGCTCTGCTCTCCCTGCTCAGGATCACTGGGGGYTCCAGCCCTGAGCCCACTGGCTTGGGATGCAGGCTGCAGAGCTGAGCTGGATGTTCCACGCTGGCAGCGAAGCTGCAGCCTCCAGCCACGGGTGCCAGGCCAAGGAAACAAACGCTGAGCCCCACATCTGCCTGCAGCACCTCCCAGGCAGGGCAGCCTCAGCCCCTGCCCTGGCCCCGGAGGGCACAGCTGGGGCTGTCCTGGCACAGTCCCTCTGCCAGGGCTGCCAGGGCTGCCCGAGGGGCCACTCCAGCTCCCCCAGGGCAGCACTCCTGGGAAGGGGTGAGTCAGAGCAGCGGCTTCAGCGAGACTTCAAACACTCCAGCAGGTCTGGCAGGAATATTTATACACCTGCATGTTCAAATATGCTCCACTTTCTCACTTTATAAATACATGGGAGCCCGCTGAACACTGGCCCAGCAGAGCCAAGCGTGCCCCTTTGCTTTGATGAACCAGCTGTTTTTCTGGCCCGTTCACAYAAACGTATTTGTATGTGTTGATTTTGCAGTTTATTGGGGAAAAGAAGCAGATGCCAGGTCGTATGTGCATTTGTGTTCTGTGTAGAACTGCCACGAGAACATTTCCCCCAGCTCAGTTCCTGTTTGTTTTGCAGGAAGGGAAGCAGCACAGAGAAGGCTCAGGAAGGGCATTGCTGATGGTTTTTAACCAAACAGGTGCAGAATCAGCTCCCACAGGTGAGATGTTGCAGTGGCTCCGTTTGTAGATCCAAGTCTCCACCTGGGACAGGGATGCAGCCTGGGCTGCAAGATCCCCAACATCCATTCCTTTGGGTCTGGCTTCCACACCCCCATTTCCATGTGCAGCCTGGCTCTGGCATTCCATGTTCAGCCCAAGCTTTTCACAGGAGCTGTGACAGCCCTTTGTGGCACCAAAATGCCATTTTTGTGGATGTGTGAGTCCAGAACCCACCTGCTCTTCTGCTGTGTGGGAACAGCAGCCACAGCTCCGCTCCTCCCTGCCTGCAGCTTAGGACAGGAGCTAATGCAGCTCTCTCAGGGCTTTTCTGGGTCGCTGCGACTCCGGGATTGTTAAAAGTCTCTTGTCTTAGCTCGGGTGCTTGAAGAATGAGTCGGAGCTCTTCAGTTCTGGGTCTCAAGGTTGTTTATTGTGTCTTATCTATAAAAACTTTTCTCCTGCCCTGCTGAGGTCCGCTCAGCAGGACAGTTCCAGGCACTCTGCCTGCCCCCAGGGCTGTGTTATGTCTATATAAAACATTAAAAAAACTATGTATAACATGTTTACAATAACTTTCCAATACCCATCACCTATGTTAGACAGCAAGCTTCTACTCTAAACCAATCTGTAAGTGCCAACATCACAGCAGAAGATGGAGGTGAAGAAGAAGGAGGAGAAAGGCTGGACACACCCAGTTCCCTCCATCTTGCCTCCTGAACCCCCATACCAAAAACCCCAAAATCTACTTTTCCACCCCGTGATAACTTCACTATCACTCTACTTAAACTGTTGTGGCTTGCTGATCTTCATATGAAGTTGGTGATTTGCTCCACAGGCCATAATCAAACCCACAGGGGCATCTTGGGCTGTGTGCCAGGGTCTCTGAGCCCCCTGGCAGGGTCTTGGCCATCCTGGACASCCAGAGTGATGTCCTGGGTTCCTACACAGCTCCACATCCCCACCAGCCTGAAATCACAAAGGGATGGCGTGGAACTCATTGCCARGTCTGAAAAAGGAAAGCATTTCCATACCCACCAAGGCCTCTCTGCAGCCCTGCAAACTGCTGGGAGCTGGGCTTTCAACTGCTGCACGGGCACTGCCTCTGGAATCTGCCTTGGGTTTGGGGGCAATGCCTTCCCTCGCAGGTCAGACCCGTCCCAGTGGTGCCCAGCCCCTCCCTGGGCAGGGCTGGCAGCACCAGCCCCGTGGGGCTGAGGGGCTCAGCTGGGGAGAATTCCCAGCCCGAACACATCCCAGCCAACCCTGCTGCCCCTGGGGCTTGGGTTCCAGGGAATGGGGCTGGTGTGTGCTGAGCTGCTCTCAGGGCTGCAGAAAGAAAGCCCTGCTGTGGCACAGGTGACCATGAACTGTCTCAGAATAAGCTGAATTAAAGCCTGCCTTGGGTTTGTGTTGCCATTGCCCTCAATCCCTGGTCYTGTGGCCCACAGGAATTCCGGGCTCTCCTCAGACCACACCACAGCCCTGGCTGAGGAAAGGGACACACGTCCAGTCCATGAGGCTCCTGAAAGTGTTGATTTTCCTTAAAAAGGAAGATCATCCAGGTGCCTGTTGTGCCTGCAGGAGCGGGGAAGGAGCATGGCCCAGTGTGTTTGGGCTGTGTCCCAGGGGACAAGTTAAACACTCAGCAGTGGGCTGAGGAGCTGCCAGCAGGTCACAGAGGCACTGCAAGGAGCGAGTCTCGCCAGCTCTCACATGGATGTGTGCTGGCTCTGGAATTCCTGCTGGAAGTCCAAGTGGCAACTTGAATTTCCTCATTTCACTGCTCTTGTTTCAGTTCTCTGGTCATGGAGAGAAAAAGCAAAACAAGAGAAGAGCACCCAAGGTACATCATTAATCACCCTCAAAAAATACCAAGGGCAAGTCATGGCAAATAATTCACCTGCACTCTGAGAAGGAAGCTCCCTGGGCTGGGTGTTCAGCCAGTGCTGGCCTGCAGACTCCTAGAAATGAGTGTYTGCAGGAAATCATTCACAGAAAAACTTGGGATTTGTTACTGGTGTCTTTTCCAGTTCTATTATTTGCCTGATATGGCAAAAGGTGTTCAGGATGAAGCAGGAGGTGCAAACAAACTGTGCTATGCTCACCAAAAATCCAACTGGGTGTGAGGATTGGAGATGGGAAGGTTGTGTGGAGACCTCGCAGCCCTTGCAGGGTCTGAAGGGGCTGCAGGGAACCTGGAGAGGGAYAAATTCATCAGCAACTGGAGTAACAGGACAAGGGGGAATGGGTTCCAACTGCAAGCGAGTAGGTTGAGATTACTGAGGAAGAAATTCCCCCATGAGGGTGGGCAGGCCCTGGCACAGGGTGCCCAGAGAAGCYGKGGCTGCCCTGGCAGTGCCCAAGGCCAGGCTGGATGGGGCTTGGAGCAGCCTGGGATGGTGGGAGGGGTCCCTGGCACTGGGCACAATTCCTCCCACAGCAATGAGAGTGCTGCTAGGGAAAAGACAGTGGGGTTTTCAGGATGAACAAGCACAGGCACACCCCACCCTGTGCCAGAGGGGCTGCAAGGTCAGAGCAGGGAACCAGGAACCCCTAGCAGGAGACTCCAGCTGCAGCACAGGCTCTCCCGTTGTTTTAACCAACAAACACAGGCATCCCTCAGCCCCAGGGTCCAGCCCAGCACTCTGCTGAAGCACATGTGTGCCGGGAAAAAAAATCTCCTATGGGAACACAACCACTTCCACAACAACTTTTTCCGAGTCCTGCCTGTAATTAATTTCCTGGATGTGACATCACCGAGTTCTGGGGTCCTATCCCAGCCTGGCAGGCGGGAGCTGCCACCRGGAACTTGGCAGATGCTGCAGCTGGCCCAGCTGTGGGAGCCCTGTGGCTGTGCCCAGCTCTGGGAGCTGCTCCCTGTTTCCCTGAGGCTTGGGAAGATGCACCAGGGCTCTGGCAGATCCCTGAGGATCTCACTGCTCCATCCTCTCCATTTATCTTCCCCTCAGATCCAGGCAGCTTGCCCTTCCTCAGCAAATTTAAATACTCTGTTGTGTAAAGGATCAGGGACCAGGAGCTTTTCCCTCCACACACCTGCCCAGGCTTGCCCTCCTGTTTTCATTTGCATTTGGGCTTTTCCTTGCTGAATTTGCAAAATTTTGCCAAGTTTTGACAGCAGCAACACAAAGGCACCAACCCAGATGGAGGCAATGTGGGGGTACTTGTAGAAGGCATCAGATTTGCTTTAAATCTGCAGTTGAAACCTCCAGTAATTCCAGCCTGGGCTGGTCCCTGGGAAGGAAAGCCTTGAGCAGTAACTCAGGGCATGGATCCAGCTCAGCTGGATGAGCTTTAATGTCCCTTCCAACCCAGACCATGCTGGGATTCTGTGATGGTGCCTCCTCTCTTTTTTGGCCATACCTGTTCAGAAAAAATCTGGTCATTCAGGTACAAACACTTGTTTCTTTTGAACTCTGTTTCTGCAGTATTGCAGACTCAGCATTTGTTACATTTTCAAGGTAGCACATAACAAGTTTTTCCAAAACAAAAGATTTGGAATCCACAGCTTTACCAAGATAGACCAAAAAAATCAGGCTGGAATGACCTCACCACCTGAAGCCATGTAGATCAACATGGCAACACAGCAGGAAGCCTTGGGAGGGTGGTAAAATTAAATTTTTCCCAAGCAAAATATTTTTATTGATTTGATAACCACCAGCATTTTATTTTGACATCAAGATCCTAGTGTAGATAATGGGAAATGGCAGYTTTCTGTTAAAAGCTTTTTTATACAGCACCATTCAACGGGCTTAGAAGAATTTGCTCCATTTCTGTTGGCGAATTTCACCTACAAGCAGCCCTATATGTTATGTGTTTTAAAAAATATTTCCATATGCTAAAGGAATGCAACTGGTTGCCAAGGAAAGTGGCTGTTACAGCAGCAGGCTGGGGCTGTTTTTCAAGGAAAAACTGCTGCAGAAACGAGGTATCCACAGAGGTGCACTAAAGCAACACTAACTGCAGTGACCTTGAGATGACCTAGACCTCCTCATATTACAAAAATGAAAAGGGAGTTAGAAAATCTGAGGCCAATTAGGCGCTTTTTTTTTTCCTGGAGACATGATGAAATTTCCTGAAACAAAAACTTTAGCAAATTCTATAAAATACTTCTAGCTTTGGTGGAAAAATAAATTATTGCCTTTTTATCTCCTCATTCCTGAGGCACAGAACTGGCCCACTTCTGTTTGTGCAGATGGATTGGAGGGAAAACACCCAGAGAAGGGCCAAGTGGTGAGATTCTTGGCACGAGCAATTAAGTGTGAAGTTATTCTCAGGGCTGCCTATTTGTTATTGCAGCAGGAATCATTAAGATTATATGGAAAGATATTGTCTGGGAAAAAGTGTGAAGTCAGGATTATGCGTCCCGAGCTGTGATTTAGGGGCAGAGCAGCGCCCGGCGATGGCCGCGCTCTGGTGGCTCCAGAGTCCCTTGGCTCCCGAGGGACATCCAGGGAGCAGAGGCAGCGCCACCGCCCAGGGGAGGGAGTCCCCTCGCTCCATGGAGCCACGGCCGGGAGCGGGC